>JAQJVL010000363.1:0-600000 GCA_035578905.1 Stictocephala bisonia | reverse complement strand
AGTGTATTTTATACGCAAAAAAAAAAACAAAACATAATGTCCATACATTTAGAACAAAACTAGTGAAAAGTGTATTTTATACGCAAAAAAAAAAAAAAAAAAACAATCATTATATAACTTGAGGTCAAGTAACAGCAACCCAATATAAATATAGTATGTTTAGTCAGGTTATACAAATTATTGTTGGAACAGTATAATTTTTGTTTTTATGATTTCCAAATAAGGTTGTTGGGTTTTAATTGCTTTTTAAAGGTTACCAACATTTTATCAAAAATGTATTATTAATACATATTCAATTTATTTGTGCAAAGCATAGAATTTTAAAAATTCTACACTGCAAATGGCAAGTCTCAATATACAACGTTGTAACATTTTATAGTATATTAAAATAAACAATGATTAATTATGTAACTATATAAATATGATTTCTTTTATTGAATTCTGTAAAATAAATATAACACAGCTTTGATTTAAAAAAATTAATTTTAAAATTGTATTATGTACTGTATAATATGGCAAAAGGAATAAGAAATATTAATGCATTAATTTACATAAATACAAAAAAAACCAGAATCGTCTAGTTAGTATTCAAAATAAACAAAATGGGTGGTAAAAAATATATACAACTTGATATACTACGTGCTAAAGTTTCATAATTGTTTGTACATGATAGTTTTAATCTTATATAAATTAAAAATAAAACATTACTATTAATATTATCTCGGATTACTATTCACTATTTACATTCACTGTGTAAAGTACACCTAAAATGAAACAAGAGCTATTTACAAACATCAAAAGAAAAGAATAAAAGAGTAAACAAGAGTTTGGGCCAGTGGCTGGACCACTAGACTAGAATTTAACAGACATGAAACATTAGTTCTAGCCAAATATGCTGTATAGAACTATACAAAACTGATTAGAGGTCACTCCTGCATGCCTTGCGTACCAACCCCATCACTCACTACACTCAAATGGGAAACTTGGCCTGTGGCCTGGCCAAGAAACTCTGCCTGTAGCCCAAGGAGGCTTAAGGAATTGTCCCCAACAATGTGTAACTTAAGGAATTGTTTGGTAATTCAGTTAAAGAATCTTCAAAATGGTTTCAATCTAACGGGTATCTGTTGAATGAAAATAAAAGAATCAATATTTTATTTAGTTTAAGATAGGTAAAAACAGACAGTTTTTAAACTGTGCCAAGTTTTAGGGAATTTTCATTGACAGTTGTTTGACTTGGGGTTCTCATATAGATTACATATCCGGAAAACTTTTGAGAGTTATTTATTTACTAAGACGTTTTATTTTTTTGTTCCAGAACATTATGTTAGAACGTCATATTTTCAATCTGTTATGAGATATGGGTTGGTTTTATGGGGAAACTCTTAATAGAATTCAAGAAATATTAATTTTACAAAAACCATTGTAAACCTTTCTTTAAGTTAGAAATTCAGAAAAATATTTATATTTGTATGATTTAATAGTATATATTTAAAAAAATTAACATTTGCTAAATTTTACTTCTCACTCTTACAGCACCAGGAATTAAAAAAATGCAGTCATTGGATTTTCAAGGTTGAGCAAAAGCCTCATTAGTCACACAGATACCTTAATGAAATTTTTCAATCATTTTTTGCTTCTCATAAATAAAATTCCTGTTAATATTTTGTTTTTAAAGTTCTATTCATGGTAATTGTCAAACCCCTTTTACAGCATTGAAGAGTTTTTTAGTATTAAAAAACATTGTTTTTTAGCTATACAGATTAAATTTTGTAAATGGTTTACAATTTTCTAGATTAAGTATTTGTGAGTTTTTCTTACACGACTTAGCAAAAAATTTGCATGTAGACAATTTGTTAATATCATATGATAATGTTTGTATAGCAATAAATGTCTTGATTCTCATCAGGTTGTAGAATATCATCAATTACTTGATAATGTTTGCTATTCAGAATTGACAGTTACGAATCAGCAAACATATTTTATAAAATGCACTTAAAGTGGAGGTTGGGTAACTTTATTTAAATGTGGATGAAACAGTACACTGCTGTGATCTGCACTTTGAGTTGGCTCAGATTAAAATTGGCGTGAATTTCGAGGTAGCATTAGTAATTTAGTAATCATTGAAATGTACACTGTACACATCCTACAATTGGATGAAGTAATTATTTTGGTTATAGATTTTAATTCCTTTTAAATTTATTTTAATATAAAGTTGGTATTTAAAATATAATTGTTCTGTAAATAATACTGCATATTCATTGATAGAGCTACATGTATAATTGTCATTTAGTTATAACCTATATTTTAAGTCCACTTTTAATTTACTCTTGACCATCTGGTGTTATATAGACGTTGTCAATACTTGTAAAAGTCTTGTGTCAATAAAAATAATTTGATTTGATTATCTCAGCCTCTGTCCTCGTAGGGAAGGCCTGCGGTCTCACCAGGAAATTCTGCTACAGCTCCATTTGTCTATCTCACCTCGCAAACTTGTTGGGAAACTCAGCCTACGGCTTACATTTCCTTCAAGTTTGTTTCAGACAGAGAACTCAAATTATGCACATGATCGCAGTACAGCACCGAGAAGTGCCTCAAAATTTAGTGTCAGTCACACACTTCATTGAGCTTTATGTATGGATTTAATTTAAATTATTTAAATGACTAAAATCTCACGTACAATTTCGTTTGACTTTCTCGCCACATGAACTAAATTTGCTGAGCTAAAAACATTTTCATGCTTAGACTTAGTTACATTAGTTAGTGGTTGTACCGTTATAAACAAAAAGATACAACTACGGTGGTATCAAACAACCAGTTGGAAATTGCCAATCCTTCAACTCATCCATCGTAACTAGTAGTCATCACTTGTACTCATACATCCAACATAAGTAAATAATTATAGTGATTTTGTTACGTCTATTTCAGTAACTGCCCGAGGACAAATGTATATTTAGCTATACTAACTAATTCCTTATAGTATTTCAAGTTGAGTACAGGCTAGTCCATGACTACGTACACACAAAGTGGACATACTTGGCAAGTAAGACAATCCTTTCAATGAAGATGGAATATTTTGGAGTTAAAAAAAAAAAAATACTAAGCAAATTTTCTAAGCTAAAAAGATTAAAAAGTTAGTTTTATAAAAAAAATAATCCTAAAAAATCAGTGAGTGTTGCTACCTAATACAAAGGCATTAGAAGATGGATTTACCATGATGAAAATGAGTTGAAATAAACATTTAAAAGAATGATATCTCTTTTAAAAAAATCTTGTAAAAATGAAAATTAACCTTCTTTTTTAATTTCTAGTAAAAAAGAAGGTTAATTATAGAATTTTAAGCTGTACAGTAAATCAGCTTTGGCTTCAGAAACATTTTATCCACAAACCACTATATAAAGTATACCAGCCACTGCCTGATGAATTTAATCTAAAAAATTATACATTTTTTATGTACATTAAATGTACATGACACCAAAAACTCCACTGGTGTATTTGATAAAATCTTTAGAAATATATAAATTAATTATCTTACATATGTACAAAGCCATGGCAGTCTTGTGTTCCGGTCCTGAAACCAACACGATAATGTTAAAAATGTTGTTATACAGGGACCTTAGTACAAAATACTTGTAATAGGTTTTAATACATTCCATTATTGCATAACATAATAAATTAAGTTTACTGTGTAGTACAGTAATATCTGGTTGATTTATCATAAAATGGTATACTATCGTGATTTTTACGAAAGGGTAGTTTTATCGCTGTGGTTATTTTGTTTTAAAATAGACTATACCACCCTCCTTTCAGAAAGATATACAGTTACACCGCGTTAAAAACGCACAAGTCATATGCATTTTTTGTAATCAGCGGTAGCCGTGGCAAGGACGTGTGCCTGCTGAATTAGGAAGGATGAAACTGTCAGCACAGTTTGCACGCTTATGAGTCAGACTGACTAGAAGCTGTGCATGGCATGTGGGCAGCATATCTCTTTGTACCTGCTAGCTGTTCTGACATCAGACGAGACACTTGTTTTCCAAATAGCTGAAGTGAATGGCATTTCTGTATGTGTTACAGTGTGTTTTACTAAATATGTTTTATAAACAATTAAACCTGGTTTAAATTTGAGTGTTTTTTAATTAAATACCTTATTGATTTATATTTTAATTTACTGTATTATTGTACATAATTCAATCAGTATTATATAAGTTAAAATTCTTCACATTGAGGTTTTAGTTTTAATAAATCAAATACTTCATTTAACAATCCATACTGTGATTATTTCCCAAAATTTAACAACGCTTACAAAAAAACCTTGATAATCCGGCCGATTTGCTGATCAGCATGACCGAATCCCCAAGCATGCCGGATTGTCAAGGTCTTACTGTATCTGGGTCTTCCAAACATCATTCAGTGGTCAGTATCAATTCTAGGCACTCGCAGATAAGCTAAGAAGTTTTGCATTCGTGATTTATACAAATGTATACTAATACAGTAGTGTAATTTTGTAATAAAGATTGACTGGAATTTTTGCAGATTTTGTAGAATACCGTACATACAATATTTAAAAAGTCATATTATTGTTCATTTATTCATAATGTTTAGTGTTTTTTTTTTTTTTGAATTAGAATAATATTTAGTTTATATTTTTCGAATTGCTTGTTGTTCTTCAGAAATTGATAGTGTACTAGATAACAATGACTATGGTAACAGTGGCTCTATATGTACCAAAATAATATTATAATTGTCTAAATATTGAATAATTCAAACCATACCATTATTGTAGATATAGCAGTTATTTCATATGTTCGAGCCTGCTACTGAGGGTAAACGAGCTAAAACATTTTGTATTATTACATTTTTTATGTATAATAAGTTTTTTGCTTTCATTTCTACTATTGTTTTAGTTATAGAATTAAAAAAAATATATTTTCTACACTTGAAACATTTTGTACTAAAAACAAAGTTTCTTGAATTTATAAAAACGTGCAACATAGTTTAAGTTTCTTTAACTGTAATTTTCATATTTAGTAATACTTTACAGAATAAATTGTCACAGAGCTACATACAGTAAGACCTTGGTAATCCAGTACGCTCAGGGATTTGTCTATTCTGGATTATCAAGGTTTATTAAATACAGTGGTGAAACGGACAAAAATAAGTAATAATTGGTATACATTTTCTAAATATTGTTATAGGTATATTTTATTAACATTTCAGAACAGTAGGCATACATGGATTGCTTTTTTAACAATATAAAAATGAACAATTGTGTGATGTACTAATGTACCTAACAATTTAAATAATTAATTTTCCATACAGATTTTAATCATAGTCTTCCTCGTCACCTATTGTTGACTAACATACAATGTGACTGCAGATGTTCTACTGAGAAAGAATGTAAAACGTCACCAAGGCAGTCAAAATAGCGATTGGCGTTCCACTATTTAGACAGAGCGACAACCGACAGTGGTGTTAGCAGGCGGCGCCGTGTGGTTTAGACAGAGCGACAACCGACAGTGGTGTTAGCAGGCGGCGCCGTGCGGTTTAGACAGAGCGACAACCGACAGTGGTGATAGCAGGGGGCGCCGTGTGGTTTCGAGGTGGAGGGAAGCATGAGCATTATCGATCAGCTCTTAGTTTGTCCGATTATGTACTATACTTGCCTCATGAATTCTACTGTACTCGGTAGCGATCACCTCGGGCAGTTGTTTTCGCTCACATGTAATTTTCAACTCGCAACGCTTTTTACTCATTCCTGACTGCTATATGTACTGTACATCATTTCTGAAGTTGAGATCCCAGACGTACCGGACTATCTAGTGCCGAATTATCAAGTTCTTGCTGTATATGCATTATTGAACTTTCTTTCAAATATATTTAACAAGGTAACTTACTTGATTTGTGCATATAAGCTGATAGTGACTTGGAAAAAAGAGCCATGACATTTAAACTCTATTTTTGGTATAATATTCTAACTGCCAATTATTATACTGAATCTATTAGGTACATCTGAAATGCATAGAAGCTAATAATTAATACAGACAATTAACATCTTTTACAAAACGATGAATTTACAGCAAGTCCTTGCCTGTTTTCTACGAACACAACAAAAGCCAGATAAACAATATTCTGTCAATCTGAACTATAAGAGAACAGAAAGAACAGTTATAACTACATACTAAAGTTAGTCAAAACTGCAATTACTAACCTTATTACCTTCTTCTACTCTGGGCTTTCTTTTTAGTGACTGATGAAGATTGCTGTGAACCTCTTCGAGATTTTCTCGCTGCAAAACATTTAACTTACTGTTAAGAGACATTTTTGAAAATTGTATTCAATCTAGTTTTAATGAAATACGTCCTAAATGGTGCTATTGAAAATGAGAAAAGAAACGTTATGAAGAGCATTAGTTAATTTGGTAATACAGTGTACTAGCTGTAAAATAAAAGATGCATATTAAATACAGTAGAGTCCTGCTAATCTGAACTTCAGTAATCTGAAAATCCGCTTAATCCAAAACTAAAATTAGCAAATCAAACACTTTTTGTCTATATAATGTACAGAGTACAGCTTTGAATAGTGTCAACATACTTTATGCTAACAAATATAAAAAAATCTATGGAAAGGTAAAATTATAGTTTTTTTTTATTTATACAGAGTTTAGGTGGAAAAATTCATCCAAAGAGTAAACAGACTTACTAATTAAGATTTTTCTTAAATTTATCTAAGTTGTTTTCGGTTTTAATATGTTGTGGAATGTATCTTAAAAATTTCAATCCCATACATGATGGTATTTTTTTCATAAAGTTTTAGCTTATGATGTGTTGTAACAATCTCATTTTTCTTCCTGATGTAATATGAATATGCTTGAAAGGTCTCAGGATTAACTAATTTATTTTTGTGATTACTATTGAGTCAAAATTGTATTGACCATACACTGTCAGTATTTTGAGATCAGCGAAATGGCTTTTAACAGATTCGTCAAATTTTAATTTCAGCATAATTCGTAAGGCCCTTTTCTGTTGTTCTGAAATATTATTCATATTAATTTTTTTTTTTTGCACCAACAAGACAAGTACTAAAAGATATATGAAATATATATTAGGAGTAGAAAACTATACAACAACCTACCATTATGTACAAGAAAACTGGAGAATAAGGTCTTTAAAAAAGGGACCACAAGAATAAATCATTTTACTGTCTCTCAGAGTTCTTATTTTTTCAGTGGACACCTTCAGACTTTGAATATCTTTAGTTCCAATTTTCATTAATTTGTGGCATTGCTATTTATATTTACTTGTAACAATATCAACAACAAATAATATCTATTCTATTCTAATAAATTTATGATGCAACTCAAGTCTACCATGTGTTCATTTACCAAAACCCAATAAAAATTTAAATGCTGGATCCAAAACTCAACAACCTCTGGATCCACAAAGTGTCGAGTTAGTGAGGTTTTACTGTAAATAAGTGAACAATAAATAAATAAAATGTGAATCTTATATCATTATTTTGTACAGCCAGTGTATAATATATAGTGAGTTGAGATCTAAAACACATTTACTAGTTAGTTTCTTTTTTTTATCAAGAAAGAAAGTGTTAATATGTTGAAAAAGATATTTAATGCCAACACTCTCGTTAACACTTAGCAGGCTAATTGAGTACCATTTGGTCTCTGGTGAAGCATCAACTTAATGTAATATTTCAATAAAAAGTTAAGCAAATTTATATTCACATTTAAAATTCATTGATGATAGCTAAGATAAATAACCGGAAAATTAAAGTTATGAGGATAAATACTGAGAACATATAAGCTCTAGATCTTGATGGGGAGGATATTGAGGAAGACGATACTTTTTTATGATTGGGAAGTGTTGTTTCAACAAGTGGAGGAGCTCAAGATGACGCAAAGATTCACATTAAAAAAGCAAATGTCACCATTGTTCAGCTGTACTTGATCTAGCGAAATCAAAACATATAAAAGAAAACGAATCTTCGCATCTTTAACACAAATATTAAGACTGTTTTGATATATGCGAAATGTAGAAGGTTACAAATTTGATTACTGCTCGGCTGTAAAGTAATTTATTAACAGGTGCCTTCACCTTATTAAGAACATCCATTGTCTTGATATCATTACAAATGAATATCCATAGAGAAACACAGGCTAAGTTCAAATTAAGCTGCTGATTCGAGAGAGCAAGTTAAGCTGATGGAAGGAAGCCAAATGGAACCATTGACAAGGAAACTCTTGTTTGAAACCTCTAAGAAGAGGTGCTAGGAAGAGGATAAGAGATTGACCCCTAGAAACCTGGAAGATATATATTTTTCTGGACGCCCTACGCTCCCAAAGGAGTTAAGGAAATAAGTAAAGCCATAGCTAAATTCCAAAAATACTTACTGTTGATTGGTGGTGGTGATGGAGGCAGGGATGGAGGCGATGGTGGAGGTTCAGGTGCTTTTCTTTTGCGGCCTCCTTTCTTTTTCTTGGGCTCAGGTTCTACTACCGGTTCCTCTTCCACTTCTTCTTCATCGTCAGATACAAATCTCATTCTTTTCCGTCTCTGACCAGGCTTCGTCTTTTTACTCACTTTACACCCAACAACAGAGCAAGTGAAGCAATTACAGAGTAAAGAAGAACAAGGTGGATAGCGGGGAAGAGGATAAAGCAGTTGAAGAGGCATGGTGATATCAGGAATTCACAGTTATTTAAAGACATAACGTTTAACTAAAATTTAAACTGGAAAGATACGTTAATTAATTGCTATATAAAGCAGTTCTATAGTGATCAGAAATGAGCTTATGTTTCTCACTTTTTTTTTAACTCTACATTTCAGTTTAGATTCTTTTATTTAGAGATTTACACTTTATAGCGAAAGAAAACAACATTGCATAGACATTAACAAATTTTAATTGGTACAAAAATATAATAATAATTTCAGATAGTGATCTTTCCAATTTAAATATGAGTAAGTAACTTACATTAAATTGATAGCTGCAACTGAAAACTTACCATAATTAATTCATAAACGAGATATCAAGTCATCAAATGTTGTTTAAGGTAAAAAAGAAGAAATAAAGAGTGAGTATGGTATGACCAATGTCAACTTCACTTCATAAGAGAGGCAGATATTACATAAATATTGCCACAATAAACACAGAATCGAGACTGCATGAATTCAATAAAGAGCTGCAAATTATGACATTTGCAAAAGAACTTTTAAGAATGTCCATGTGAGTTATCTTTCATAATTCAATATCATCTCTCCAGAAAAGATAGATAAGACATTAAAATAACCATCTATAATGTCAATGAAAGTATAACATCAAGGAAAACATTAATAAACAAGCAGAAACATTCAGAATGACGATCCACTAGTAGATTGACACTATTAAAGATGGAAACAGATTTCATGTTTGATTTTGAAACTAATTTGTACAAAATCTGTACAGGGGAGGGTTCCTAACTTCTTTTGATGACAATACCAACCCATATTATTCGTTAATTTATTTCCACACAGTTAGTATTCAGCAATAAACAACTATATATAAAAAAGACAGAAGAAAAAAAAACAAAAGAATAAATGAAGCACAAGTAGAACTTATTTATTTCATACTAAATTTTAAAATATCAAACTATTTTTGTATTAAATTATTCACAGACAGATCATAGCTAAATTATTTTATGTTTATAAAATCAAAACAATGGGCAATGACTTTTAACAAAAAATATGGATCTTGAAAAAGGCTCAGGATTAAAATACTTCGAACTGTCTATCCTTTCACAACTATTCTGAAAGTAAAAAACGAAAAAAAATGAGACCTATTACAAAATACAAAAGGACCCACAAAAAATATTTAAAGACTTTTTTAAAACTTGAAGAACAAGACAAGAACAAAAATTCTTTGAAGAACAGACAGAATGATAAATAAAGGAACAAAATCAAAAAGATCGCAAGAAAAATACATTGGAGTTTAGAGAGTAGATATTTTGAAAATGAAAAAATATAATTGAATACAAACTAATAGTGAATTTTTGACAGAACAGATTGATTCTAAAGGAGAATCATTTAGTACAGAATACAAATGAGGTATATTCTGTGAGACAGATAAGTCGACAAAATAACGTTTTTGAAAACAAATTTAAAAGAACAGTACAGATATTTGAAAGAAAATGAGGATGGTTTTGATTAAAGTGAACGAAGAAAGAAAACATTAATGCTTCAGAGGGAAAACTGAAGATAACAGGTTTAATTAAAAGAAAGTTAGTATAATTAAGAGCAAGATATTTTTGCAAGTTTGAGGATTTTGAAATTAACTTTTTCAATAATAGACTTATGATAACAGGATTATTTCAAGAGTAGACTTTAAAGTAAGTGTATTTTTGAGATAGAAGGGACAGAACAAGAGAATATGTATTTCAGAGAAGATTTTAAGGTAACGGTAAGCACATTTTAAAGAAATTGAGGAAAGTGCAGTCTGTATATTTGAGATAGATGGGACAGAATGACTTGGAAAACAGAAGAAAAGTAAATGTAATTCTGAGAAGAATTTGAAGGTGACAGTAAGCACATTTCAAAGGAATTCAGAAAGAGATTAAGTCATATTTAATAGAGTAGTATTGAAGGGTCAAAAGGGAGAACTAAAGACAAGTATTCATCATCGCTATCTTTGTGGTAAGAACCTGACAGTAAATATGTTATAGAAGACTGTACGCCCATTCAGTTTTTTAAAATTGATATCACCTGATGTTGTCCTTTGTCACAGAAAAACAGGGTCAGTGCAGTCTCGGCAGGCAGAAATGTAATCTGCACGATAAAGCCTGAAAGCTCAAAAATTTTATAAAACCAATGAGCTTTCTCTGGATGACCTTGAGGATATACTTTATCAAATAACAGCACCATTTATAGTAATGTTAAACAACACATATATAAAATCCTGAAAAAAGCAAAATTTATATTATTACTTGATGGGTTTATTATTACTTGATGGGTTTATTATTATTAAACACAATTATTTTATTTAACCCCTTAATGGGCAATCATGTAATATATCTGTTCACAAAAATAAGCTAGTGACTTCAAATATCACATTTTTACTCTATTGGTTCGTAATCAGACAAATGTAACGTGTGTACACTTTTTAGTTGTTTTACGCTGTCTTTATTCCCACTAACTACAAGATGGTGCCATATGTTATACAAGTGCTCTATTGGCATACCACAAGTACTTGACAGCTGTTTAGTACAGCCATAAACTCCTTACTTGTAACATCAATTATATTTTCTGTTTATTGTTTTTGTCTGTGGAATTCAATAAATGACGTTAAAAATAAAATTTATTTTGATTTATTAATACTTTCACAAAGCCCATATATTGGAAATATGTACAATAAGTTATTAATACTCAACACATTCAGTGCTAAGGTCATATTTTCGTTTTCACCATGTGTGACTGCATATATCAATTAAAAACTTATCCTAATAGCTGAAAAATATTTTTTCAAAAACTTATTTTAGTGATTGTATGGTGTCAATTTCATTAGTAGTCTATATATGTGGAAAGCTCAAAATAATTAATTTTGTGTATGGCTGTCTAATCGGCCATCAGCCCCTGGCGAACGACCTTACCAAAAATTTAATTTCCGATTGTTTACATCACTTTATTTTTGTGATAAACTTCTTAGTAATATAAGGAATCAAGAAAAACATTTGAAAAAGTTGTTAATGACTATTATAAGGTCCATTTCTAACATTTTTTACAATTAGTCTAATTTGAGATAAATCTTTCAAAACAAAATTTAGGTTGGTCAGGGCATTTGTAGAACATACAGTATTTTTATTTTTCCTTCTTTGCAGTACCCTCTCTAGATCTTTTTTGTTTAGTTTTATTCTTAATTTCTTGAAAAAAAGAAACAAATTAAAAACAGTAATAAAAATTTTTAAAATAAACCGGAAACTGAAAACCACGTCCTACTCGTAGGATACTACAGAAGTTCGGGACCCACTATCAAACGAACCCGACAAAGGCTGGGTCAAAACTAATTTAATAATTTGAGAGAGGCCGACTATACGGCCACGCAACCACTAGGGGTCGATAGCGTGACCAACTTTACGACCCCAATATGTTAATATAACAAGCACTTAATATGTTAAGAAAACTTTCATTTGAACATATTAATCAAATAGTCCAATAGGAATTATTTTCAAAAAAAGTAAACAGGTCACATGTAAGTAAACCATTAAGGGGTTAAAATAAAATCTTAAATCAAAATAAGATGACTTACCTTTTTGTTATAGTACTAGAATTCATTCCTGTTTTGTGTTGACAAGTTGCAAAATCAAATCTGATCAGTCCAGTTTACTTTCAATGACAATTAAATTCTTGTTTGATTGTGAGCTTATTAACTTTATTACTAATAAACAATTTTCCCATTTAAACTGAACCAAAATTTACTAACATAAATAAAGCAAACCTGCTGATAAAAATTTATTACTATTAAATAAGCTTTGATTGCATATTTTATTTTGAATGTTTTGTACTTAATATTATATGAATCTTGATCATAAAAACTCTCATCTAAATTTCATATAAATAGACTATATTTTAAAATTTTAATCTGAATTAGTTTTAGAAGTGATTGTTTATTTTTACATGAGTGGTTATTTTAATTTGATCAATTTTGTTTTCTTGGATTTCAAATTGACAAGTTCTTCAAGTGACATTCAAGGTTTCCATTAGTTTCTTTCTATCAAATGTCTTCACCCTCTAAACAGTTTGTTTCCACAGTGGTAAAGATTTTCTTCTTAATCTTGGTAAACAAATTCCTTTTCTCCTCCTTTTGCTGTGACTCCGAGCAATTTAACTGACAGATAGTTTGAGTTAGAATCATTAGTATTGTTTGGATTTGGAGGGAAAAACCACCAGAGACATACTGCCAGTACAATAACACGTAAAATGAATTAATTATATTATCACATTGAAAGCAAAACTATCAAAGCCGAACAATTTTTCTTATGATGTTTAAGAATACTTTTCTTATTTCTTGGACTTAAAATACTTTCTTTTCTTATACAATGTTATAAAATATGACTTCTTAATTCTTTTAGTCAACAAATAAATTTCTTTTCTCAATTGACTCCAAGTAGTGGAAATGGTAGATATTATTTTCATTCTTGAATGAATGTCTTGAAACAAAGTATCACAGGTATGCTGGCAGAAAAAAAGCAAAATGATTAATTTTTTTTAGAGGTTTAAGTTTTATCCTCTTTTCCATCAAGCTTCTTTTCTTTCTTTGATATTACAAATTTTCATTTATAACATGCTTTAAATTTGATTTCTTAATCGATTTAGTTGATAAATAAATTCCTCTTCTTTCGCTCTGACTCCAAATAATGTAAGTGAGACACTTAGTTTCATTATTGAATCATAAATACTGTTTGGAAACTGTGTAAAAAACGTTCAGACTTACATGTGGTTACACAAAACAATATAAAAAAATTAACCATATACTGTACTACAGTCAAAATAAAACTACTATAGCCAAACAAACTGTCTTACAGTATTTAAGAATAGTTGTCTTATTTCTTAGACTTTACAAATGTTCTCTTGTGATAAAAATTACTGTTCAATCCTTTTAGTCAATAACTAAATTCCTTTTCTCAACAGACTCCAAGTGGTGTAAATGACATATATTTGGAATTTTGTATCACATCGTTCTAAAACGGAGTAAAAAACTATCAAAAGCGTATTTAAAGTATAAAAAATTCAAAATAATTAACTTTATTAATCTCATGAAAACCAAATTATCACAGCTGAACAAATTTTCTTATAATATTCATTATTATCAAGATTCTTTTCTTATTTCTTTCATTTTACAAATACGTTTTTCTCATAAAATGTTTTATAGTACTGATTTCTTAATCCTTTAAGTTGATATAAAATGCCTTTTCCTTGCAGTTGACTTATAGTATAAAAGGCAGATGTTTAGTTTCATCTTTCAATCAAGAGTACTGTTTGAAAACCGAGTAAAAAACAATCACAGACTTACTTGTATTTATAAAGCAATATTGAATAATTTTCATAAAATGTTTAAGAATACTTTTCTCATTTCTTTTGACTTAAGAAATTATCTGTTCTTGTAATAATTACTTTTCAATCCTTATGATAAATAAATTCCTCTTCCCAACAGACTCCAACTGGTGTAAATGACAGATATTTTAAATTTTTTTATCACAATTAATTGTTTTGAAACAAAGTAAGAAACTATCACAGATAAACTTGAAGTAACAAAAGAATAAATTATATTACGGCCACGAAAACAAAATTATTTGAGCTGGACAAATTTTCTTACGATATTCAAGTTATCAAGCTCCTTTTCTTACTTCTTTGATTTTAAAAACTATCTTTTCTTATCAAATTTCATAAGATTGACTTTTTAATCCTTTAAGTTGATGAAATTCCTGTTCTTGCAGTTGACTCCAAGTAGTATAAGTGGCAGATGTTTCAAGCTACTTTCTTTAATCACAAGAAGAATTATGTAATAATCTGATATTATATTATTATTAATTGAAAAACAATGATAATTAAAAGTAAAAATATTATCACATAAAAAGCAAATTCTTTTATCAAATAAAATATTAGTAAAAAAATTATTTCTAAATCCTTTTAATTAATAGACAAATTTCTCTTCTTTCCAGCTGACCACAGTATAAAGTGCATATTTTGAGTTTCTTTCTTGAAACAAAAAGTAGCGTTGTTATTGTTATTTGTCACTCAACATTGGACCAATTTAGTCAACATTATGGTTCTTATGTTTCTTGGTGGCCCAAAACTTCTTCATCCGTTCGGAACGTGCTTTCCTTTTTCATCCGAGATCACCTTTCCTTTTGTGTTTATCTTTAAAAAGTATTCTGATTTTCTCAACTGCCTTTCAAATCTTCAACCATAATCTGCAGTGTTTTATGTCCTCCTTGTTGTTATTCTAGTTACTTTATAATTTCACTATTATTCTTCCACTCATAACACTTTGTGGTGTCCCCATTAAACATCCTAAAAATGAACTGCACAAAAGCACTACGGTTGTCCTACAGCGTCCGTTCCACTGTTAGTGGCCATTGAATAAACATCCTCTACGACTAACAACTAGAGTAGCAACTCAGAACTTCTTCCACTTGGGGTTGATAGCCTCCAACTGTCCGTCATGGAAAGTTCCAACCCACACAGGAAGGACAAGTTTACATCGAATTTAGTGGGTAGTCAACTTAATAACTAAAATAAATTGAATAAGCGTTGTTATGTATTAAATTGATTATTAATTAAAAAATAAATAAAGTTCTTTATCACGGACATTTTTATACTTCTTCACTTTTTTACATATTATCTATTTATATGACATGTACAAAATTTCCTTTGTGATCATTTTAGTTGTTTAATATTCTTCTTTCCAGTTTACTCCATATGAAACTGCAAATGGTAGAAGTTCCAAATTTCTTCCTTGAATCACGAGTGTATTTTATGATTTAAAATTGGATACTATATAAAAAAAATATATTAATAAATATCATATATGTAATTGTAACAATACAATAGTATCATAAGCATTAATTGTATAAATAAAACATTGTAACAGCCAAAAAATGCTATATATATGTAGTTATTCATACATATAATAAAATACTAGTTAGTACTTCAACAGCAAACCATGTTCCATTCCTTTTCAAGTATTTTGAACACTTCCACATAATCACCAAGGCGTTTAAATAAGTTGATTAGGCATTTAAACAAGTTCCACAATTGTTTCCTCTTCTAGTTCCAGCATGATTTTGAATTATATTTTGTTCACACAAAACTGAAACTATGTGTACTTGTCTTTTTTCATTTTTTTGAATGATTGTTACTGTTCACTGCTCATTAAATCAATAAATTACACTAATATGCTAGAAGGTTTCATGTAAACTAATTAATGCAGACATTCATTTATTTATTCTGGTCATTTTAATAACTTGTTTTCTTTATCTTGCTCTTTGTGAATTTGGGTGATTTAGTGTCCTACATTTGTAATAAATATATTGAGCATAATCAAATTTTTTCAAAAATCAAATTAAGTAAAACTTAAGTAGTTTGACGCTTTGAAGACTACAGGGTTGTCGAAGTATGAAAATGTCAAACTATAAGGTATGAGTGGTAAATATGGAAAAAAAAAGAAATTCTACTGCAATTTCTTCATAAATATTTAAATTTAACAAAACTAAAAACAAACTACGTAAAATCGATGTAAAACTGTATGTCCAACTGATTTGGTAAGGAGTTAACAGTATATAGTTATCGAAATTTTATTTAAACTTTGAACTTTTTCATTAATTTTGACATTGTTACTTAGTTGATCTGCAACGGGCTTGTGCTCAGCCTGCCACAGAGAATAATTTTGCCGTGTCACGTCGCCATAGCTGGTGTTGCAGTATTGAGTGTTGAACTATCAAAGATCTACTGTATCAGGATTTCATTGGGAAGTAGAAAGAAGTAATATAGAAAAGGCAATGTCATTAGTACATAAAACAAAACAAAAAAAATTAAATCCATTCCTAACTGTAAAAAATACGAAACAACTATAAATAAAAAGCATTCTCCACAATACAAACATTCATAATACATTTTAAATTATGAAATGGATGATTCTGAATGATTTGTGTCAAAAAAAATTGTTTACATAAACTGTTATTTTGATAGTATATGATTTGAAATAATTTTCACTATTTCAAGGTTTATGTTCAATCCTAAGTTGTTTTGTTAAATTACAATTGACTTTTAGCAATTGTAACGCTCAAATATTTTGTTGTTATACTGCCATCTAATAAAAAAAAACAAAAAAACTATAAGGCTCTTTAAGATCATAAGTGTTTAAGCTTGTCCACCACACTTGCTTTAACTCGAAAGCTCCTCCTTGCACGTGATTTATTTTTTGCAGTCTTTCTGGATTTAGGGGAAGAAATTAAACCATGTTAGATGGAAAGCCGTGGTATAAAAGAAAACTAAAAATTTACTTTAACCCTTTCGATGCCGCTGTCCGATATATCGGACCGCGGTAGTAAGGCTAAAAATGCCGCGGTCCGATATATCGGACCGCTCGTAATTTTTTTTTTTCGATAAGGCATTTTCGTTAATATGCCATATATACGGTACCAATCTGTTGATAATTGATTATAGTACTCAGAAAAAGTGTTTTAAACATCTTTTAAATATGCGTTTGTTGAAATATATTTGTCACTCTTGAAATTATCGCTCAAATGTGACAAATATCTGATTTTGTACTGTCGAAAAAAATTACGATAAATCCTGGGATTTTCTAGGTAAGACTTTGAAATTTGGTATGCATGTTAGTAATTAAATGTTCTTTCAAATAAAGTCACTTTTATAGCCCTAGTATTTTTTTTGTATGGTCTAAAAAGTTTCTAAATTGAAAAATAAAAAAAAAAATTTTTAATTTTTTAAAAAAGTTGATTTTACAAATTAAAACCAATATTTTATTTAAGAAAATATATAAGTAGTAAAAAGAGCATTTCAAAACAAGAAAAACCAAAAAATAATTATGAAAATATATTGAAAAATAACAAAGTTAGAACAAAATAACGTAAACTATGCATATTCACTAAAAATACCCCCGGCATTTCTCGCATACCAAGGGAAAAAATGCCCGGCATCGAAAGGGTTAATCCAGAACCAGGAAGATAGAGAAAACTTTACTCATCATAAAAAAACTTCTAGTAACTTCAATAACAATTAACAAAATATGCTTGTCTAGGGCAGAATATACATGCTTGTCAAGTGAAATAAACTCTCCCGACGTGGATGGTGGTGGTGAAGAAAATGAAGCAAAGTGAAGTTATGATCAACTATTTTTCTACATCTCAGACAGGGATGCTGCGATACATGATATAACTGATGCCTACTATTGATATAAAAAGGTGATATTCTTATGAGTGACCAAATTAGATACGCTAAATAATCAAGGGGCAATTTATGACATCCAGTGAGTGCCTTTTTGACATCTGCCTGATTAAACTTTTATGAATTATAAAACACAATTAAATTGACCTTATATGAATTAAATACAAATGTTATGTGGTTTACCAAGCAAGAGCAGTTGTATTTAATCAATCTAAATTTTATCAATTGGTGTTCACCACTTTGTATCACAACAGTACCACTTTTTAAGCACAACAGTCTCTCTCTCTCTCTCCCTCTACTCACATGAAGAAAGTGCCAGTGGTACTGAACATTCGTGTGACTATGTGTTTCTTTTGTGTTTGTTACTACTACTCTGGTGTGAGTGAACTTGTCTTCTAAGGTAAGTTTGCTGATGGCCTATCTCTCCAATATACTAACTCAGCATAACAGTAACAATTCTTTAGTACCAAAGTGATAATTAATTATTCAGTACTAATTTAACAATTCTTAAAAACATCAGTGACAATTCTTCAGTAAAGTTGTACCAATCTTGAATATAATTGTATAAATTCTTCAACAGGATCACAAAAATTCTTTAGTACAATAGTAACAATTCGCCAGTACAACTGTACCTTCTCTTCGGAACAACATTAGAAACTCTTCAGTACAACTGTACTAATCTTCAGAGCAAAAGTAACAATTCTTCTGTAAAAAGTACAAATCTTCTGTACAACTGTAATAATTCTTCAGCATAACTATAAAAATCTTCCAGAACAACAGTAAGAATTCACCAGTATAAGAGGGACAATTCTTCAGTATATGCTTAGAATAACAAATAAAATGTTTCATTTTTTCTTCAACTTGCTTTATGAAGAATGATTTTGAATAACCTTTTTTTAGTACTTTCTAATCACAAAAATAGCAGTAAAAATCGTACAATTTTTAATGTATATTTCTTCTGAGTTATTATAGTAATTTAATAAACTCTTTGGTTTTCTATGACTTATTTATTACTTATAAAGCATTCCATTTTGACATTTTTAATTTGCTCATATGTTTGCCGTAAAGTTCAGTGCATTAGGTCTATCTGTGTATACTTTTTTTTTTTACTTTTAACTTTTTTTATTTTAATGCTGGTGAAATAATAACTGTATTTGTGTTTTAAAATATTGTAACAAAAAATGATTAAAAAGATTCTAGCATTGTTATTGAATTACTTTTTCTCAATTTCATTTTCAATTGGTTAAACATCAATTTATGTTTTAAATGATACTAAAGAAAAAAAATCACTTAACAATTCTGTTAGTTATGAATTATTTGTTTAAAAAACGTCTCCTCGATCAACCACCTCTTATCAAAAATTAAAGTTTACAGAGAAAAAGAATTAACTGCCAATTTTTGAAAGATTTTAAAGTTGGCTGTAATATAGTTCTTGTAGTCCATATTGCAGTTTGGTTGTCCAGTCTCACTTCAGTTTAAACAATTGATTACCGAATATTTTTAGGACGAGATTGAATTGGTTTATTTTCTAATGTTCATGCAATAAAATTTAATTTGATGTTATAAAAAATCACAAAATATTAAAAAGGAAAACTTACTTCATAATTGTTTTTTTAAACACCAAACACAACAATTTGCTTGCAGCTTTCATTTTAACCAATCATTAAAACTGAGTTTTGTTACCATAATAATCTTATAAAAATTATTATGCTCAATCAAACGCAAACATCTTATTTTCTTGATATATAATCATCAATACGATTCTGTTGCTGATTCTGAACATTTTTTGTAAGTTAAATTTTATATGACACTAATCAATTTATGTAATTTCAAATAAAAACTATAGTTAAATAGATCAAACTTTATTTTATCTTCAGAAGTAACTGTAAGCCAATCCTAAAAAATTCTGATGTATATAATAAATAATTTATTAATGTGCAAATATATACTATTATTTTTTAAGGGCTGCTGCTTTAAAAATTTTTACTTTAAAAAATAAGATTTTTGCTTTTAAAACTTCAAAACAAGATCTTTTATTCCATTTTCTTGAAAAAATGTTCACATTCAATATCTCGATAAATCTACTTGCATATTCCTTTATTTTTGTTGAATATATAACTCTTTTCAATACATTTTAAGATTGATAAACACAACTATTGACAAAAATGAAAATATTGAATGATGGCTTAATTAAATACCTGACATAAAATGATCCATCAGTTTTACTTCCGTTTCTCATGTTATATGTTTGTTATCGGAAAATCATATTTTAGAAACTATGATTGAGCATATATTTTTATAAAAATGAAGTGAGCTGTTCCGATGATTCTCAATCTCAGAAGGAAAACATAAAACATACCTTCAGCTGGTTTAGCTTTACATTTTTTCTCAACAACTTGATCAATTTTCTCTCTAGGAGGACTCGGCTCTTTAGCCTTAGTCTTGGTCTTGCTTTTTCCTTTCCGCCTTTCTATGAAAGTGACCTTGGGGCCCTCTTCCTCAGCAGGAGGTGGGGTGGCCTCCGGTTCTGGACTCTCCTCCTCTTGGTAAGGCACTGTGTTGGTCATCATTGTTTCAAATTCCCAACTGGGAGATTCCAAGTTTGCTGCTCCTTCCCACAGCTCCATTATTGAAGGTGCCACGGTCTGACTCAACATTATATCATGATCAGGTGATAAGTTCATGAGTGCGTGTCCGAATTGTTTCTCATTAGGCTGACTAAGTACACAATCACGCAAAGGGGACATCATATTGTCAATATCAGCTGACCAATTAGAAAAGCATAGGGGACTGTAAAAGTCTTCTGAGTCAAACATATTAAAAGTCTGATCTTCGTAGCTTATATAGTTCATGGACTGACTATCTCCTTGGGTTTCCGTAAACTCTTGCTGCAAAACCTCCTCGACCATTTGCTTGGATAAGAAACTTTGATAAGCTTCAACAGGAGGAACACTGGCTACTACTTCACATGTAGATTCTGATACACAACTCTCCTCTACCTGATCATTATTTTCATTTTGTTCTGTTGTTGTTACCTCTTCTTCTACGTTTGTTTCCAATTTTTCCTCCATATTTTCACTTGTTATAAGCTGCTCTTCTTGTTCTTCCTCATTGTTGCCCTTCTTTGATGATTCATCAGATATGATTTGGTCAACATTCTCAGGCCGAACAACTGCCAATGCAGGCATTGAAACTGTTTCTTGGTAGCCGGAATCTTCATCTTTCGGTTCTTCTTTGATCACAATGTCATCATCGTCATCTATCACAATGATCTCATCTTGACTCTGGCTGTCAGCTTCCATTTTAGGAACACCTCTACCAGACCATCTGCGTTCTACAATTGGGCATCTACTTTTCTTGGTTTTCTCTGCATTCGATGTAGAAGTTGCATAGCCAAATTTGTCATTATATTTTGTAACTGAACGTTGATTTCCTAGGCTGGATTGAGTAGATTTTCTTGGAAGTGTTTTTGTATCTTTCACTATTAACACCCTATTGGCCTGAATTTCCAACTTTCGTTTTTCTTCCGCTGCTTGTCGTTTTCTGATATCTGATATAAATTCTTCTTCAAACAAAATATCTAAGGGGCCAACTTCAAACTCGCTGGACGGAACTAATTCATCCAAATAATCCCAGACTTCCTTGTAGCAGGCTATGGTGCGCTTGCTTCTCTGAAAACATAAAGTCTGAAATTAAATGATTATAAATATATGAGCTTGACATGTACAATGACTACAAGACATGGAATAAGCACATGACATGGTCCTCAAAAATCTTTTTACATTTCTGATAATTTCACGGTAATTTTTTCAATATACATATAAAATTAATAAGGAATGTTTTCCTTGAGTTTAAATCAACTCCTAATGAGTTCCTTGAGTTCTTATGCCTCCTACTGGCCAAACAATAAAAATCGGCAAAAGGGCGTGGATAGACCTACATTTACCAATATTTTATAAATGACCATAAATACATGAAGAAATTCTTAAAGAAACAGTACAAAGTTGTTAAAAAGTTTCAAATTTGAGAGAAAAAAGAATTATCAGATAACAATTCCTAGAATATTGTATTATTTCTGTTACTATATAAAATGAATTATTTACAATGGATAAGATGGACAAACAGCCTTGCAAACTACATGTTACCCTTAACTTGCTTTAACTGAAAAATAAGCTACAAAGTTAAAGGGCCATTTCCCCTTGAGCATGGGGATCATACAAAATCATGATAACTGTAAAAAAGTGTCATCATATAATCGTTTTTACAGACAAAATCGTTGAAATAGAAACTAATATGATAACATTTAAAGTGTCATTTGACAGGCGGAGAACTGTTCTAGGGGCCCATACGTTAATTTTTATAGATTTATTATTTTTATAACTTTTCTACAGTTAAATAAGTGAAACTTTACATATCATTCTTGACGATTTTAAATTTAAAAAACTCATAATACCAACTTATGGTTCACTAGATTGGACCTTTCATAATTATACATAGTTCACTAACACATATTAAAATAATTAACATGAACCTTACAGTTGAAATAGAAAAACATGCTTTGGCCCGCTGGCAATAAAATTGCATGTCTACTATAGGGCTGACAACTTCCCGACGGTGACTTGGCAGTTTGGGAAATGGCCACCTTAAAGGTAATACCAAAGACAATCTACATGCTCCCTCGGGGACTGGCAGATTAGTTAATAGTTTCGTCACGTTTATGACCTTTACAATAAGAGTAATCAATCACTTGCAACATTTTTTTGTTTCCAAACTACTATTATTTGACTTTTTCACTAAAACTTAGTGACACATTTTCTGCATGATAATTTGTGTAGACTGCAGCAAAATATTTTACCATATTAAGCAGTGTGGATATTATATTGCTTTTAAATATTTCAGTCAGAGTATAAAGTGGAATGGTAGTAATGTCTGTTGAGAGCACCTGTTACCAGTCCTAACAGCTTACTTTCTCAAAGAAAACTAAAGTAACAATTTCTTTTCAATCAATATCTGTGCAAATTAACTAAGATGAAAACTAGGGAGGTTTTGGTATTGAAGTTTTAGTGACCTAAAAATTAAAAATCACTTATCTGAATTTAGATTCCTGTACACACAACATGCACTGTTCTAAATTTTCATGTTTCTAGCCTTCTACACTATAATCAGAGTTCAGTATTTACACAAAGAATATTTTAAGTTGATCATAAATCTTAGTAACGATCTAACAAGGGTGAATAAATAATGCAACTTAACCTAATAAATGTTCTGGAATATATTATATTTATATTAATGCATTACTGACCTTGAGCTTTAAAATTATTTTTTGTTTTCTAAAGTTAATATAATTTTGTTGTCTAAGTTAATATAATTGTCTGTTGAATTTAACTTTACAATATTTACACAACGATTATGTGCTGTATAGCACAACTCCCTTTTATTTATTAACTAGCTGTTTACCCATGCCTAGCTACGGTATTAACATATAAACAGTAATGTTTTAGGTTATTTATGATAGCTTTGATTGCCAACTTGTAACTCCCTGCGCTAGTGAGGGACATTCAGTCTGCAGCCTCACTTGGGATCTTTGCCTTTAGTCCCTTTGTGCAACTCGGCCTTTGGCCTCACAAAAACTCTGTACAGCCCCAAATGTACTGGATCTCTGCCTAGAGCCTCGCCAGTACATTTGGACTGCATCACAATGCATTTTGATTTTAGGGGGAGTGGAGCCCACAAACAGTCTTTTCTACAATCTGATGGCATATTAGGAATCGAGAGAAAAATACCTTTAACCTGATCTCTTGGGTGTATTTATAAAATGTTCAATTCATTTGTTTTTTATTTAACAGCTGATGATTTATAAATGAAATAAAATAACTCCATTAGAATAGTACTAAAACTTTAAAGGCCAATGGGGCGGAGTCCTAGAGTCAGATGTGAATAAAATCACACCAGAAACCTTCCCGGGAGTGAACTCAACAACTTTTAACCTATACGATGAACAGGATTATAACAATACTGTAATAGCATTGACATCATTGCATTGCATTAAGACTAAAACTATTATATTGTATGATATTTTGGTAAATATCTTAATATAAAATTAATTTATATATCAACATTTCATACACAATATAAACTTTTGACTGAATGCAAGTCATTTCATTAACCACTGTATTACCAAAAAATAAAATACAACAGATGTTTATACGAGTATAAACAAATACAAATAAGTTGCAGAAATATTTACATTATATATTTAAAATTTTCCTGTCATTTGTTTTGTTAGTAAACAAATAAAATTAAACTCCTCGGTTAGTTTTCCTATATTTTCCAATTTCCTAGTGATTTTTTTAAATTTTTCTTTCCTGAAGAACATTTTACGAAAAATTAGGAAACTTAAGAAAAGATGAAGGAATTCTGTTAAGCCGTTGTCTAGTAATGGAATGACAATGAATTTCAAGTACTCAGTTTTATATATTATGATGTTATAATTTATAAAATGTGAATTTTTCAGTGCTGAGAAAATGCAAAACTAATCTTAACTTACTAAAATAGAAACTAAATGTGATCAGTATCTACTATAAACTAAGTAGAACAGCTTGATTGGAATGGTAGAGAGAATGTACAAGTGAGGAATGGCCCTGCTTGGATTAAAAAAGAAGGATAAAAACGGTGTATACGAAACAGTGTTTATTGGGTCATTTATCCTATAAATTTACTTTTGTAGATATAACTGTGATATACTAATATACAGTTGCGATACTCTGTTAGATATTGGCGACAAGCACAACGCTAGTGATCCTAGTCACCAGCCAGCAGCAGTGTACTGACGTATCTCTGCACTGTTTGCGACGATTGGGCGCATTTATATACAGTATAGTTCAGCTTCAGTATTCTATTTTGTTATTTAATGGTCCGTGGAATTACAATCTGTTGCTAGGCATGCTGAAAGGTCGTTGGTTGACAGGAGTGTCTCTCTATCTCTAATCTGGTAGTTTTCGTTGGGGGTAACAGTTTGCTCTCTCCAACTCTACCAACCAAAAATTTAACTGGAGTGGTCGGTAAAAGCTAGCTTTACCAGATAGCCGGTCATATAATCACAGCACAAGTGGTGCTGGCAGATTCTTTTATATAGCAATTTAAATTTAATAAAATATTGTTTGACCTAAATTCAGTTTGAGGCAATTTTAAGAAAACTAAAGTGTGTGACCTGCAGTTTTTCTGTCTTTTTTTAGCCTTCAAAAATTAATCTCTAGGCAAGTACGTTTCATGTTTACAATTCATGGCTGTGATTAGTAAATGTCAAATGTCTGATGATTAATTGTATGTCATGGCACTTCTCTTATAATTATTATTCACATCTTTGCTAGATAGAATGGTAATGCAGCGTGGTTGTACTGACTGGCTACTTGGAATGCTAATATCGTGCTAGATCCACAGCACTGCAATTAAGTATAAACTGAGTCATACTATATGTATTCTTCTACCACGACTGTCACATACCCAGGAAGAGTTGAAAATGATTCAGTCTCTATTAATATGGGGTGAAAAGGTATCCTATGATGAAAGATAGGGTGGAGCATACCTTTGAATTGCATGTCGTTAACAGACAATAATCTTCTTCAAAGAGCAGCTGTCGGTCCAGCTGTATATCCTTCAAGATTTTCCCAGGACTCTCGTACAACTCTATAGCATTCTGCAAAATAAGGATTGGAATATTAAATTATATTTTTCCTAAATGAAACTTGTCTGTTTGTTTTCATGTGATAAAAATTACATCAATCTTCTAATGGTGAATTTTTCAAAGAATATTTAGCTGTATGAAAATTGTTTGACTGCAGTTCACATCGCTCAGTAAGCTGTACAGGTGCATGCACACCACCTGACAACTCACTCAGGGCATTGATTATTGTACCATAAGTACAAGATTCTCCCAACCGCCCAATGCAGGGAATAGATTATGTTAGGAGAAAGTGTATTATTTTTACAGTCTAGTGGTAATGTGATGTTGTGAAAAATTTACGTTGAAATTTATTCAAACATGCAAAATGATAGCTGTGTCAACTTTTTTCACTCAAAATAAAAGTATGTACACTATGTTCAATGAACGGAAGTCACAATGTATGGCCGCCATTTTCTTTAGCAGGTTATATTCATTTTCGTAGTTGTCTTTCTCTGCCTCTGTAGGTAACACATAGTGGCCCCAACTCTATACGGTTTGGATCGGTAGGCTAAACTAAAGACTCATTGTAGGAAGTCCTTTCTCTATTTAGTCTAATAATCATGTGAGACTGCTCAGTAAGTTCTACTTTCCATCCAACAAACGACTGAACTAAACAAAATAGTAAAGTTTTCTTCAGCACTTAAATGAATTAAACCCATAGGCGATAAGGCCAGTGCATGCGCATTGCTTAACTGTATATCCCTTTTAACTTTTTCTTACTTTGTCATTATGTCCGACTCGGGTTCAGGTGATGACACATGACAGAAGATAAAGGACTCTGAATTTGAAGAAAATTATGGCGATGCGTCAGTTTTAAGTGAGCAACTCATATTTTGTTAACTTGTTACTGTGTTGAAAAAAACACCTTTTTACGTTTTTAACAATTTTTAAAACAAATTAACAAATAGGATGGTGCCTATGTGGGTGTGTGTCAAGGACTATTTTAGAAGCAAAATAGCGACCTTCCTTTCTTATGCATGCTTCATTATGGTTGAGCGGGGTGAAGCTCAGTGAGACTATATTTTAACATTGTTTTCATATTTAATGCTTTACAGCCTATATAGATGTATACAAGTGATTTTTTATCAATATGCACTAATAAAATAAATCATTATGGAACTAATAAGTCACAGTTAGGCTACCATAAAAAAATGATAAATATAAAATATATTATCACTTTTTTGTATTAAACAAAGTTAGAAATAAATATAATTAAAAATGTATTAATATTTTCTTTAAACATTAAATTAGCTATAAATGTTACTTTAAACAAAAAATATTCGATATTTCAGAAAAGTCCATATAACAAAAATGCACTAATAACAGCAAATTTCTACTTGGGAGTAACGGCGTAGCAGTCAGGCACAAGTAAGGGCAGGTTAAAAATAATTCGTAAATCTTTATAAATTATTTAGTTTTGTATACTTAATTGAAATCAATTGTTAATTTAAGTAAGCTAGTTTTAGTGTTAAATCACTGTTTCCACAAAAGTATTTTTGCATCATGTCTGTGGTTAACATTATTCATAATATCATACAACAAATAAAAATAATATAACTAGTAATTTACTTGCAATAATTGCATGTGTATTATAATTTGATAAATTTGACTGATATTGTCAAAAACATGTTGTTATGCTAAAATCGATGTTTCAAAAACCTTCAACTTTAACTTCTTCCTTTAATAATAAATAAATAAATATGGCTATATGGACGGATTCAGCCATTTAAGTTTTTTACTGCCAGTTCAAGGTTCAATGGTAACAGCTGTGTGGGTCAACAAGTCTGAGTCATTTACAATAGGAGAGTCGCCACTATGTATAAACAACGCCATATGGTTTGGTAAATCTAGTGCTCTATCAAGTTGTAAGGGTTAAAAGGAGGATCTAGGATTAAAATATTTCAGTTTGATAATAATGCAGTGTTATCTTATTACTGTACATGACTGACACTTACCACAGTTGTGTTCTTGTTATAGGGACCTGGTGCATTCATCAGAGCAAATGTGAACTCTTCAATTTCAACTTCTTTGATGGTGGGGAGTAGATCTTGGTACTTATGAGAGTTGTAGTACTCGTAATAAAGTTCAGGCGAGGGCCAAAGCTTCACTGCTGCCAGACTCTTTATCTTCATTCGTTCTGATTTTTTAACAATCATCTGCAACATAGTAGAGCCTTTAAAAATGTGGCTGTTACATTCAAGCGAATTTCTAGTTTTGCTTGAACAATCCTATAAAAAACGTGAAACAACCCTGTTTAGGTTCATTGTCAATTATCTAGTTTCTCTTGGTTCAAAGTAAGGCAGATGGAGTTTGATTTAATTAATAAACATATTGAAAATGTATCAAGTTTTATTATTAATTTTTTTTATATAGTCTTTTAATTAGCTTATTTTTGTTGGTAGAATATGTGAATGTCACACAACACTAATTTATTACAATGTAAGTATAAAAGGTACAAATATTATTGTGATCAATTTCAGTAAACCACGTTTACCTTTCTCAGACCAGAGGGATTCAGGAGAGCCAGTGGCCGAGCGGTCTTAGGCGTCAGGACTTTGCACCTGGATTAGAGATAGCTTTGGTTTGAATAGTCTATAGAGAATAGGCAGAGTAAGGTTTAAAACGGGCTTCTCATATAAAAAATATATATATTATTGTAGAGAGAGTGAATAGCTTCCTTTGCGGTATTCCTTTGTAGGAATATTTGTTGGTGTATACAATTTTACTTCAATTGTAGGATTCTCTTGTGGACATTCCTTTGTGAATCCGTCTGGCCCGAGAAAAGTAAAGATGGTTTACCGAACATGTAACAAGGCATCAATGAGCTTATTTATTATTTTATAACAAATATGAGTTTTTAATAACATTAAGGTCAAATAAGCTTAACATAGTCTGTTTAGTACAAAATATTATATATGATCATTCAGACAGAGAAAAAAAATAGCTGCTCATCTATTTTGTCACTCATTATTAAAATTAATAAGAAAATAATTATGTTTACATTTTTGTGATGATATTGTGATGATAAACATTAACAAGTGTCTATCTGCTCCTTTTTTCAAGTTATTATTCAAGGAACCAAGATCGATTAAGAATTCCAATTCCCTTAGTAATTTTTAGATTTCAAGAATATTTTTCTTTTCACATGGCGAACTGACTGTATCAAAATGTTACAGGCTGCATGTGGGCAGAGAGTGAGTGAGTGGCTAACGCAAAATGGTTGGGAAGGTATGGAGAAGATCTCATTATGCATAAAAAATCAAAATTCAACCATGAATTTTGTTATAAATGTGAGGTTTGCTCTTTTCTTTCATACAATACAGACAGTAAACGTCACCCAGACCAGCAATATTATTGAAGTATATCATTTTTCAAGCTAAACGAATGTTCTGGTGAAAACTAAATAAACAGTTTTGTAAAAATGTTTACTATCTTGTACATGTAAGTTATTTTTAATTTCTATAAAATAAATCATATGTAAAAAATATTTCACAGTTAGTTAAGATGTGTCTATTAATAAATAATTGGACTTATACAGCTGGACTGTTTCTATGCGGACATTTATTAATTATTGTTTTTGTTAACATCTAACTTTGTGTTTAAACTAAAGCATATGAATAAACATGCTTTTGAAAAAGGTTTCAGCTTAATGTGACGGATATCTAACTCAGAATTACTGTACACAACGTTTCGACCAGCACATGGTATGCTGTATGTTATAACTCTAAGATGCTTTTGAATTTGAACAGTAGTTTGCTATGGTAAAACAGTTACACTTTTTCCTTTGACTCAGTAAAAGCTTCATTATTTTAACATGTCCAAGCTGTGCCTCATAGAAATTTACTTCGACGTTCTCTTTACAAACATTCTCATTTGTCCATCTCCTCCATATTCAAAAATCCAACGACATAAGATTTGGTGACCTGAGGGGCCAGTTTACAGAACCTCTACGAGCAGTCCATTTATTTGGAAACTGCTGACTCAAGTAGGTGGAGAAATAACATTTGGAAAAGAAGTTGTTGCGCCATAATGTAGGAAGTACATTATTCTGGCGTTGCTTTGCAAGATGAACATCTCCCAGCAATGTCGGTAATTTTTGTTGTAAATATGCCTTTTAAGTGCTCTTTGGAGATAAACGGTCCAATCATCTGACCTTAAGGAGGCCATTTACCAAACTGCCAAGGTCGACAGCCATGTAGTAGCAATGCAATTTTACTGCTGACAGGCCAAAAAAATTCTTTTTTATTTCAATTGTATGGATTGTGTTTATTATTGTAATGAGTTATAGTAGTTAGTTAGTTAGTTTAAGTGGGGATATATAGTTGGTCCAGCCAACCCTTGCAACGAAGCCTCAGGCTTTTTGTGCCAATCCCGGTGCCTAATCGTCGTAAAGCTGGCAGCCCTTGACCAAGTCAAGGAGCTTCTTCACTAGATTAGTAATTTCCAACTGTCCTAGAGGTGAGCCTTCAAAAAGTGCTCTTCTTCTGGCACCAAGGGCCTCACACTCCAGGACAATGTGTTCTGCCGACTCTTCGTCCTCCCCACAGAGGCGACAGATGGGATCCTCCGTAAAGAGTCCCACCGTTCTTAGATGCCTCCGGAATTTGCCGTGGCCGGTGATGAGTCCCACCACCAGCTTAAGGTGCGGTTTACTTAACCCAAGAAGTGACTTTGTCAACTTCTGGGAGGGATTCTTGACAAGAACCTTGCCGAGTCTTTGCCCTGGGAACCGCCGCCATCTTTCCAGATGTCTGGCGCTGACCCAGTTTTTGATTGCTGTTTTGGCAGCTGCAATCGAAATGCCGCAGGCCGGCTCAGGACCAATGAAGGGCTTGAGAGCACCTTCCCTAGCCAAGGCATCGGCCTGCTCGTTGCCTTCTAATCCCCTATGTCCTGGGATCCATTCCAGCAAGACCTGATTTCTTGAACCCAGGATGCTGAGGGACTCCACACATTCCCAGACTAGACCAGACGAGACCTTCCAGGAGTCAAGAGCCCCTAAGGCCGCCTGACTGTCTGAAAGGATGTGGATATGTTTCCCGCAAACCCCTCTCTCGACCGCCTGGGCGGCGCAATGAAGGATTGCGGTGACTTCAGCTTGGAAAACGGTGCCATACGCTCCCAGGCTCACGCTAGCGTTGGTCCTAGGGTCACCAGTATAGACACCAAATCCAGCTCTGTTGCCCATTCTTGACCCGTCTGTGAACCATACAATTTGGTCGTGAGAAGAAACCGGGCTACTAACACCGTCCCAGTACTCCCTCGACCTGAAATCCACAGTATAGGGTCTAGTGAAAAGATACTTAGTCCCAATGAAGTCAGACTTCATTGAGAGTACCTCATCGTTTACTAGATTGGCCACTGAGGAGTGACCTGTACAGGACCCCCTCCAGTGGCCAGTTAGCTGAAGCCTATAAGCCGCCGCCCGAGCCTCCCCAATAATGAAGAGATAAAGGGGCGGCAGGTTGAGAAGAACCTCCAGTGCTAATAGAAGGGGTCGACCTAAAGGCCCCTGTCATGCACATGCAGGCAAGTCTTTGTAGGCTAGAAAGCCTACCCCGGACAGTTACCTGATTGACCTTAGGCCACCAGATTAAAGCCCCGTAAGTAATTTGTGGTCTGATGACCGCTGTGTAAAGCCAGTGGCAGACATGGGGTGACAAGCCCCATGTGGAGCCCACGCAGCACCTAGTGGTCACGAAGGACCACTTAGCTCTGCGGATGACTTTATCAAGATGCAAGTTCCATGTCAGTTTCTGATCAAGGATTACTCCCAGATACTTAACCGACGATGAAACAGGCAGAGACACTCCACCAAGGGCCAGGCCTCTGAAGGAGCCCTGAACCCTTTTCCTGGTGAAGGGAACTATTACTGTCTTGGAAGGGTTTATTGCAAGCCCTTCTCTTACACACCAGGAGTTCACTGCTTCCAGACTGTCGTTCATGATGTCCGTAACAGTGCCCTGGTACTTGCCACGGACCAGTAGGACGAGATCGTCCGCATAGCCCTGTATGAAAATGCCCTTATCCGTGAGGCTGACTAGGAGATCATCCACCACCAGGTCCCACAGGAGGGGTGATAAAACTCCCCCCTGCGGGCATCCTCGGCTCGCAGAAATCTCCACCACCTCACTTAGAAGGGTTGATTGTATCACCACTGTACGTGTATGGGTGGGCGGGTGGGTAATCACCACTGTACGTGTATGGGTGGGCGGTGGGTCATCACCACTTCCGCCCACTGGCTTGCATATTCTGGGTTGCAAACTTTAGGTAAACAATTATTTATTGCAATTATCAATCTTCTGCCTCGTAACATGTGGTCGACCCACCTACAGATGGTAGGCTCTACACCACGTTGTCCCAGCGCACGAATAATTGACTGATATGAGGTGTTGTTGAATGCCCCCTCAATATCCAAAAAGGCTCCTAGAGCAATTTCTTTGTTCTCCAGGGAATGTTCAAGGTGCCTGACCAAACAATGGAGAGTTTTTTTACTATAACTCATTTTTACTATGAGTTATAGTAAAAACATGCTGTTATATTTCATCTGTATGGTTCGTGTTTATTATTGTAATGAGTAATTGTGAACACTTTATGATTATTAAAGGTCCATTTTAGTTGATATTATCATTTTTTAACATACAATCTTTTTAATGTAAAAATGACATTTCAAAATGTACATACTTGACAATGAAAAAAGCATACAAATAATCAATTTTTTACAGAAACCAATTTATGGTCCACTAGAATTACAAACTAAATCGTTGAAATAGAAACCCGTTTTTTGAGTTTTTCGCAAAGTGAAAACGACTACCTTAAATATTTTACTTCTGCCCATAAATGTTGGTTTATTAAATTATTAATACTATCACGCATGAGCTGAGACTTAAAAAATGTGCTGAATCAAACCATTTATTCATTTTCTGTATACTTTAATTACACAGTACAGATACTTTGATTACAAGATATTAAAGAGTGCTCTTTAATTTATAGTGATAAAATAGGGGTTTCAAAAAGATATGTTAACTATTCCAAGTGTAATTGTATTTTAATGTTTAAAGTGAAGTGCTATCTTCCATTTGTACAGATAAGTACTATTTTACTTTCAGCAGACAGTGATTTAAATGGAAAATTTGTGTACTTACTAAGTTTTCTGCTATACAGCACATGTTTTGAAGCATGCTTAATATTTAATAGTTTCAATTGCACGAACACCTGACTTGTTGTCTACTGGATTTGTTTTTGTTGAGGAATGTTTTACTCGTGTTATGTTATAACAATTCGACAATAAGATTAAAAAGAAGTTTAAGTAAAGTGTAGCAAGTGTCTTGACTAGTTCTGTCATTTCCTGCAGAAGTCTGCTGCCCCCACCACTTCATAACTGACAGTAGAATGTTTATTCATGTGTTGGCAGTCATCAGCTGTTGTTTACATTTCCTGTCAACTATATTGATCAGCTGTTTGAGTGCAGCAATAAGATTGTAATATTGTTGAAGGTTGATTTTGATATTATAGAGCTTTGATAATTGTTATAATTAAATATAGAAGTAATAATTGAATATTACTATCATAAGAAGAAGGTGAACTGATATATCAGCTGTTTCATATGACATTGCTTTTGCTACAGACCTATATTAAAGGATTCAATAATTAATTGCATTATTATCTAAATATTAAGATCATATTTTTACATTATTAAATAAATTATAGTAACAGCAATAACAATGATTCCAACTTCTGGCAGTAAATATAATTCTAGCCCCAACATTAAAACTAGATCTTATAATAAATCAAAGCCTTTATTAAAATGCAGTAAATTGACGACAAACAAAGTCTCTCCTTGTTTAAATAAATCTATTGTAAATAATAAAGTGACAAACTCCACTAATAGTGAAGTGAAAACACCTGACAATGCAGCTGATAAATCCATCCAAAAGCAAAAAATAAATTCAGCTACTTACAACTCTGTGGCAGTGGGTACTGAAGGGAAAATACATTTTGTCACATCACTACTGCATAATGAATGGCTATCTGATGACTCAATTCAAATCTATTTTGATATAATAAACAATAAATTATTGAAGAAATACCCGATTTCAATAGTAAATCCAGTAATTGTACAAGCGGCCAAATGCCTAATTGACATTGACTATATAGTGCAGCCCTTGGGCCTCGACAATCAAGATTTTATTTTCCTACCTATCAATGATTCAGATAGCATGAAGCTCGAAACTGGTGGCAGTCACTGGAGTTTGCTGGTCTTCATTAAGGCTCAGCATTCCTTTTATTATTTCGACTCCATTGACAATTACAACCTATTGCATGCTCAAAATGTAGCAAATAAACTAAAAAAATATATTGATCCACAGTCTACCACTGACATTGAGGTGATCCCTCAATATACACCTCAGCAAACTAATTCATTTGACTGCGGTGTATATATGATTATGATAGTGGAAATTATCATATCTAAAGCCTTAAAGGTTAATTTGAAAATTAAGGATATGAACCACTTTCTTACACTGCCAGATTGGGGTGAGTTGGAGGTATGGACAAAGCGAGCACAGCTGGCATCGATAGTGCTTAATTCTGAAACACGTTGCAGCCAAATAGATGACATTGTAACTATGTTGGTTACATCGGCAGCAAATTCAAACTATCAAGTCAATGAAAAGGAACCTAGTGAAAGCGACACAGATTTACGGAACAAAATAAACAATTTGGAGGGAAAAATTCAATCATACAAAGAAACATTGTCTGAGCAAAATACTGAGCTTCTAAGTTTAAAAAATGCTTCAACTAATCAGTATAATGCAAAGGGGAACATTAAAACACTCTCTAAATGGTCAAACAAGCTGAATAAAAAACCAAAATCACTTACACCAGATAAAAACGTGAAAGCATCTAAATTATTCCCTAAATTATCCTTGTCGTGTGATAGCCAGGGTCGTGGACTAGCTTTGGAGCTTGGGCTTATTAGTGATAAATACACACTTTTTAACTGTGTCCAGCCCGGTGCCCCAATGGAAGCTGTAATGTCTTCCATCACAGATTCTGGGAAGCTACAGGGATATACAAAAAAGGACTACATTGTAGTAATAGGAGGCTCAAATAATATACACAGTAACACTTCGGTTAAAAACCCTTACTTTCTGAGTCAATTGTCGAGCTATCTGGAGAAACAACTTGTCTTATTTTCACACACTAACCTGATCCTGGCTACAGTACCATATAGATACGATTTAAGACAAGAGAGTGATGAAAATAAAACTATACAAGAATTGAACTATATAATTAGAAACCTGGCCTATAAGTACGATCACGTCTTTCTTCTCGACTTGTATCTGCTGCAAAGTTGCCATCATACTCGGCATGGCATGCATATTGGCAAACGCGGGAAGAAGTTTGTCTCCAGAGAAATTATAAAGATTATATCAAAAAGCAACTTTCAACTGAATACCACCATTACAAATTCTTGCAAAACCAAAACAGATGCAGTAACTGCGTTTCAAGATGTCCTTTTGGAAGCTTGTCGTCGGAACACCATGAATGATTTTGTTGGGGATAGAACTTCCTCAGAACTGACTTCAGCAAGGAAATCGATAGAGACTGTCACATCATGTCTGAAATCGCCTGGAGCTACCGTTTCTTCTCCAAAGTTGGTCTCTTCTCCCTGGAAGGGTTGGCCTACACCAGTCCATGCTGCTACACCAATGGAAGAAAGAACTTCAAAAAGAGAAAATACAATTGCCATCTCTCCAACTAACACCGACCACAGTTCTTCTGACAGTTGTCAAGACTTTCAGTCTGGATTTTTCTCAAATAACAAATGGGACAGTCATATCTTGGAACAAGAATTGCCGTCAGAAAATAAAAAAGGGAACATACCAGACTAGCCACCAGAAGTCTCCATGCTGTAATGGCTGGGCATCACCCTCACTACAGGAAGCCAAGGACAGACTAAGAAGATACCAAAACATTAATCTAGTGGGAATGCTACCAGAAGAAACAGCTGAACCGACAACACCTCTCAAGTCAGTGTCCTGTGGTGGTGTAAAAAATTATGGGCAATATAGTGAAAGTGATAAAAGTGCTCCTGTTTTAGTGTTAAACTAGATTACGATGACAACGAATTTGTATCTGCAACATGTAATAGTACTGGCAGCTTTTGTTACCAAATTGCTGATATGCCTAATCCCTGTAACAGTTCTTCTGGGGTTAACCAGACCGCTGTTTCAATTTCTCCAATTTCAATTTCTTCTTCTAATGTAAAAATACAAGGGAACTCATCAAATCTGAATACTAATAACTTACAGCTCAAACATAAATTTGGTGTTTTCTCTACGCCTCATAATAAAGTCAAATTCAATAAATGTGATACAATAAAAGTTAAAAAAATCTCTATAATACATCAAAATATCCAACATTTACCATCTAGACTAGATAGTCTAAGTATAACCTTGGAAGAACTGGATCCGGACATTCTGGCATTAACTGAACATAAAATCTCCAAATATGAAATAGAAAGGGTGAATATAAGCAATTATAAAGTGTGTTCATATTTTGCCAGAGAAAATTCAGGTGGCGGGGGTGTATTGATTCTAGCAAAAACAAATTTTGAGGCCAAGGAATATATTTTACCCCAATGCAATTTACTATTGCAAGAAAAGGTTTTTGAGTTTTGTATGGTAAAATTTAAGTGTAATAGTTACTCCCTCATACTTGTAGGTTTTTATAGATCACCCAAAAAACGCTTTGAAAGATTATTTTTTGAAAAACTAGAAATATTATTAAGCTTGCTGTCAAAAACTCATAACAAATTGATAATAGTAGGAGATTTTAATATAAATGTACTAAATAAGGTATCATCTTCTTTTTTAAATTTTGTAAATGTTCTTACAGCTTTTGATGTAAAATACCTGGTGGACTTCCCTACAAGAATCACTGCGACCACAATTTCAGCAATAGACAACTGTCTAAGTAACATGAACAACTTGACAGTAATAGGTGTAATAACAGAACTATCAGATCATGACGCTCAATTAGTTGAAATAATCCACGAAACTTCAAAATCAAAAAATGTTCAAAAATGGAAACAAACAATTAGAAGATTTACCGAATCCAATAAACAAACTTTCCAGATACAAATAGCTAGTGAGTCTTGGATGGAGGTATACCAGGCTACAGTAGAAACTAAGTACAATGTATTTTTAAATATTTTTCTTTACTATTTTAATTCTAATTTTCCAAAATTACTGTCAAAATTCAATAATAGCAATACAATTGAATGGATAAATCAGGAGATACTCGATAGCAGAGAGGAAATTGTACAGTTAAGTAGATTGTTTAGGGAGACCAAAAAAGAAAGTATTAAGACTATTCTAAAACAAAAGAAAAAGGAAATTAAAATAAAAACTAATGAAGCAAAAAAACAATATTATGACTCAAAGATAGAAAAGTCTGAAAATTGTGTAAAAGCCACATGGGGAATAATTAACAAGGAAGTTGGGAGGCAGTCAAAGAGCATAACAAACTTTCAAATAATGCACAACAGCAAAATAATAAGCAGCCCTGACGCTATTTCTGAGGTTTTCAATAGTTTTTTCTCTAATGTGGTAAACGATAGTGTAATTCCAAAATTATTAAACTCAGTATCAAATCGAGTCCCTGAAATTAAGGAAAACATTTGTAAAGAAGCCATATTTAAATTCACTCAAATAACTGATGAGATTGTTTTAAAAACTATCAACTCATTTAAAAATAAAAACTCAACCGGTTTCGATGAAATCCCGATTAGTCTGATTAAACGTGTAAAAGACTTTATGTTAAAACCACTTACTCATGTAATTAATTCCTCTTTAATAACCGGTAGCTTTCCCGAAAAGCTAAAAATAGCAAAAGTCGTGCCTATTTTCAAAAAAGGGAAGGCAGATGATGTATCAAGTTACAGGCCGGTATCAATACTGCCAGTTTTTTCAAAGATATTTGAAAGAATCGTCTATAATCAATTGGTACACTATCTTGAAGAAAATCAATTATTAGATGAACAACAACACGGATTCAGAATCGGCCGATCAACAGTTACAGCTGGGGTTAAATTTATCCAAAAAATAATTGACGCAATAGATAATAAAGAGAGTGCTATAGGGGTTTTCCTAGACATCTCAAAAGCATTTGACAGTGTCTCACATGAACGTTTGCTTGATATTTTATACAGACTCGGTATTAAAGGTAAAGAACTGCAGTGGTTTAAATCATACTTGACAGATCGTCATCAGTTTGTCGAGATAAAACACCATAACAATAATTATATCCAAATCCATAGATCAAGCCTTAGCAAAATTGATTATGGAGTTCCACAGGGATCCATCTTAGGACCACTGCTATTTGTTTGCTATTTGACTAGATTGCCTAACCTAAATGGGGAAAATACAATTGACATGGTGCTTTATGCGGATGATGCAAACATAGTTTTCACAGGAAAAAATCAATTGGAAATTGAGACTAAAGCCTCAGTTGAGTTAGCACACATTAAACAATTTTTGAATAACAGTAACTTATTGCTTAATACTGAGAAAACAAACTTTATCTCATTTCAGACTATACAAAACAGAAACCCACTAAATCCTCACATATTAATAGATGATTATACTATTGATCAATTAACGGATACTAAATTTTTAGGCTTGGTGATTGATAAAAATTTGTCTTGGAATGATCATGTGAAATTTGTTGTAAAAAAGCTATCATCTGGCCTTTACGCACTGAGAAGAATGAAAAATTACTGCAATCTAAAAACACTGAGGACAATTTATTTTTCATTGTTTCAATCCAACATTTCTTACGGCATAAGTATATATGGTGGGACGTCAAAAAAGAACTTAGACAAAATTTTAGTAATGCAAAAGAAAGCTATAAGGATCATGCTTGGTCTTTATTTTAATGATTCAGTAAAAAACTGTTTTAAAGAATTAGGAATATTGACAGTATACGATTTGTACATTCTGGAAACCCTGAAATATTGTAAACAAAACAATATTCTTACAGAAAATACGAAAAATCACAAATATAACACTAGAAAGCATACAACCACTGAAAGACATAATTTGGAATTTTACAAGAAAAAAACCTCATACTCAGGATTACAATTTTTTCGGTTTATTCCTTTAAATATCGCTAGGGAGAATAGTAATGATAAGTTCATATCAAAACTAAAATCACATTTGCTACAAATATCTTGCTACTCAACTGAGGAATTTTTTGAATTTAAAGATGTTTATGACAAGAAATAGTTTTATGTATGTATGATGTATGTATGTATGTGTATATATATATATATATGTTATATGTATGTTTATTAATTAGAACCACCATGTCAACTGTGTATTGCTAGCTGACTTTAAGAAGTAATCACTTTAAAGTTTGAGTTTGACTTGAAGTAGACTAATGAGTTTTATTGTTCTTTTTTGTACTAATACTTGACACAATTCATTACAATAATTGTAATTGTAAACAATGAATAAAGAATGTTTGACTTTGACTTTGACTTTGACAGTTTTGTTGAGAATAAAATTGTCTACAATTTTTATTTAAACATTATAATTGTTTATTGGTTGAATAATAAGTTATTGATGTCCAAATGTGATAATCTGTGGTTTTTCACTCCATTTTTTGCAATTATCACTAGTTTTTACAAAAACTAGTTTAAGTTCCGAGACGTTTCATGCGATTTTCTTGATTAAAGGCTACATACAATAAACAACTGAATTCGCACCTTGCTAGGAATTTAGGGAGACCCTATTAATCCAAGGAACCAAATTCTGGGCAAAATATTTCCCTTGCAATAACTCGCTAACAAAGCATTTCTTGACTTACGTTTGCACAAGCTTTTATCTTTACTTTTACATATAGAATAAGCTACCAGAGTTTCTGCATATCTGAATTTCCCTGTATTTTAGTTATATATAATGAAAAATCATTACCTTCCACTTCCTGAATACCAATATGTACTGAATGTAGGTGGCATCATCCAGGCTAGCAGGAATATCTCTCACAGCTCTCCTACAAAATACATTTAATGTTTATAGGTTTCCCTAATGAACAAATGAACTTACTAATTAATTATAGTCTATTTTAGTGAATTTATACTTACAGTTTCTACAGTCAACGGTATTAGCTAGATTAAGTGTATTAGCTAAGTAAGCTCGTCAAAACTAGCAACAGACATCCTGGTGTAATTAAAAAACTTGTCCACATCCTGTCGTAGATCTTGGAAGAAAATAAAGAATTGTCCTCTGGTAGACCTATCTTGCAGCATAGGATGCACCCTGAACCTCTTTCTTACATAACTTTTGCAGCGTCTTTACAGATGCACTACCACAGCAATCTCTTCGACATCTATTTTGAACTGGCAATGACAATTTTGGCCGTACAAAAAATCAGTACCACTGTACGTGTACGGGTGGGTAAGTACCACTGTTCGTGTATGAGTGTGCGGGTGGTTCAGTACCACTGTACGTGTATGGATGGGCGGGTGGGTCAGTACCCCTGTACGTGTATGGGTGGGCTGGTGGGTCAGTCTGGCCTCTGTCCACGTAGTGTGTGGTCACTCTAAGTGTGTTTAGTTTTGTTGAGATGGCTGCTGGTGAGAGTATTGCTAAAATTTGCGTTTAATGTAAATATCAGTCTGTGACTTCAGTCTGATTTCAACACGGAGGAGTTGTAGAATTTGGAAGGTGTTCACCAGGGAAATTTAGAGATAAGCAATTTAATTTAGGGAAGTGTTAATATCAGGTATATTTATACATTATTCTCATTAATACGCCGATAGAGATATTAGGGAATTTGAGGGGCAAATGAATGTAGATGAATGAGTGTAGTTATTGTTACTATGCAAGGTTGGCTGTTACTTATTAAGAGCCATTTATTAATAGCCCAATAGCCAATGTAACTAAGTTACCAAATTAAGTTTAGAAATTATAATTATTTATTCATTAATAAAATGCTTATCATCGAGCTATGGGCAAAAAGGGATCTTATTTCAAAATTTGAGACTAAACTATTCATGCACAATATAAACTAACATCGTTTAAAAGATGGTTCTAAACTTTTATTTTACTTATCAAGCAGTTTCTTTCATACGTAGATATTTTGTCAATAGCCAATTATTTTTATGGTAATAACTAACGAGTTTCTGGCAAACTAACCTAAAACTTGTGTCATAAACCTAAACTGCTCAAAGTTCAACCCTGATTGTTTCTACAGCAAACATCTCCATAGCTGTTGTTTGCTAAACTCTTACAGTAAAAACATAGTTACAAAAAAAACATCACTTTTAATAAAAATTAAAGTTAATTCTTTTCTGAGGTTTAACTACATTCTTTAGTAACTAAGGTTCAAATGCCTTAGTTACCGTAAGTTAAAGAACAAGTTATTGTGTTATTAATGTGTATGCCATAATTACCTATTACACTGATATGATTTAAGTTAGGACATTTTTAGAAATTACATTACAATATTATTATTATTATTCATTAGTAAGAAGCCAAACGTAGATATACGGGTGAATATGAGGGGCAAATAAGTGTGATAAATATAGATGAAAGAGTGTAGTAATTGTTACTAACTGTTCTTAGAAAGTGCCATTTACTAATAGCCCAATGCAATAGCCCTCATGCAACTAAGCGACCTAACAGCTTTACATGAAATCTGAACTACATAGTATTAGTTTGATTTTCAGCTAAGTGACAAGCCAGATTCAGAAACTCAGTTCTCTTCCCTACACAATGTCCGGGCCCTGTTATCACTCAACATTGACACCCCAGACTGGCAGCCATTGGACCGAGTATAGAATATATCACCTACAATCTCCACAACACTTTGTCCCCATGTAGCTGAGTTACAGCATTGTGCTACTGTGCCAAAAAAATCATATTATCATTTATATATATAAAAATAAAACACTTAGCAATCTTTTTGGTGTTTTTAATTTTCAGATCGATTTCAGTCTCGTAAGACTATCATCAGTTGAAAAACAGAATATAAACTTATATTCTGTTTTTCAACTGATGATAGTCTTACGAGACTGAAATCGATCTGAAAATTAAAAACACCAAAAAGATTGCTAAGTGTTGTTATTTATATATATATATATATATATAAATATATTAAGCAATCTATAAGCTACAAATGTCAAACATATTATCATATCAATGAAGAGTCAGCTTCACAAGTAGCATCTTTAAAAGAAAGCTTACCAAGCAATCAATAAAAATAAAAAGATAATAATTTTCAGTTGCCACTGTTTAGAACGCAATAAAACCATTGCCTAGATCATTTTAGCTACGTTTTGAAAGATGACAGGAATATATTAACCTTTTTGTTGCTTTTAGACACAGAGTCTAAGTTAATTTTTTACTATTTTAGCAACTACAGTTTAACAAAAAAAAAAAAACCATTCAGAAGATAACTTATGATTTTTATATAAATAAAACTCAGAATAAAATATAAATATTTTAAACCTAGCCTATTTTATTACATTGCAATAACAATGTCATTATCTTATTATCTAAAACAAGGCACGTCCAGACAACATTTTTGTTGGCTCCTAGGATTCTTAATTTTTTGGGTGTTTTCAACCACGGGAAATTGATTGGCACTGGCCTCAACCCTGGGAAAATTCTGATTTCTTCGCCAGAAACTGCTAGACGTCCTGCATTATCGACTTCTAGCAGAAAAACAATATGGTAAAGGTAAACTCTGTTGTCATGCCAAATGCCACAGCAAGTAGAGTTTATGAATGTGTTCAACAAGGTAAAAGTGGAGTTGTGGCTGGTACAAACGATGTGCTAAGACAGTGTACAGAAAGTATCTACAGTAAATTGGAAAAATATCTAATAACTCTTAGCTCAGAAAATGTAGTTTGTATAACAACCATACCACCCCGATATGATCTCAGTAATCAACATCCACAACAAGATCATCTGGCTATCCTGAACAACTACATAAGAGAGTTGGCAGCTAGAATAAGAAATGTCTATCTTATTGACCTAGAAATTATGGAAAAAAAACCCACTTCTCACAATAGGGAATACACTTAACTCTTTTCACGCCATAAGCGAGTATACTCGCGAGATAAAATAAACCTATAACGCCATTAGCGATATATCTCGCAAGGTCACGATATTAACATTAGCATAAAAAATAATAGCCGAGAATACTCCGAACATAGTAGAATAACTGCCTATTGTTGTCTCTTCACCTGCGCTAATGGGTACCTAGCAACATCGGGTCTTTATCGATCGATAAAACCGGTTATTCAGCTGACTCATTGTTTGACGGCTGGCGCCTTAGCGCCCAGTGTGAGTTTGTCCGCGGCCAGCAGTTGTTGTTTGTTTACTAACCTCACATCGTGTCTTTGCTTTTACATCAACAGTTGGGTTTTTATTATGTGTTTTGGTAATATCGTGGTTGTATATATTGTGTAAATAGACTAGAATAAGTGTTGAATAGTGTATAACACATTGACTTGTATATATTGTGTAAATAGAATACCTGTAAATAATATTGTTGTTTATTATGGCCAACCCGGACGACGCAAATTTTGATGAATTTGTTCTCGGTGTTATGGATGCGTCATTTTCAACAGTAGTTGACTTTTTTGAGGAAGATGAGCAAGAGGATATTATTTTACATAATGCAAGTGAAAGTGACGATAATTATAGTGACTCTGAACAAAATCAAATTCAGCCGTCAACTTCATGTACACAAAACCATTCTTGGATTGATGTTACTGTCAATGATACAGGTCCTAGTCACACAATACCTATTTATGATGTAAATATTGGACCAAACCTACCATCAACATTTACTGTAGATTCAACACAAATTGAATATTTTGAACTTTTCTTTAACACTGATATAATTACTCACATTGTTCAAGAAACAAACATGTATGCAAATAAAAAAATACAACATGTGTCCCCACAATCCAGACTGTCAAGATGGAATAACATAAATTTACAAGATTTGAAAGCCTTCCTTGGTGTTATAATAAACATGGGCCTAATTCCGATGAATTCTATTGAGGAGTACTTTAGCACAAAACTAGAATCTCGTATTCCATTTTTCAGTAATGTATGTTCCAAAAATGAGTTCCTCAACATTTTTTGGCAACTTCATTTTACACATGATCAAGGACAGGGTGACGCTAGAGAAAAAGGTTTTCTAATACAGCCTATTGTTGATCATATTAGTAGTATGAGTAAATTATTTTATACTCCAAGTAGTAGGGTTGCTGTCGATGAAAGTACTATATCTTTCAAAGGCAAAGTAAGTTTTAGGATATATAATCCACAAAAACCAACAAAGTTTGGTATGAAGCTCTTTGTCATATCAGACTGTGCAAATGAATATATATGACTTCATTCCCTACTTTGGGAAACAAGAAATTATATCCAATTTCTAATTATTCCAAATTAAGAAAACTACACAGATAGTCAAATCTTTGTGTCAATCAGTTATTTTGAAGGATCCTAGCAAACCTACAACTGGCTTACATGTATATACTGATCGATACTACACTAGCCCTGAGCTAGCAAGGGAACTGCTTAGTTAAGTTGTTTCCTTACAGGTACTGTTATGCCAACAAGAGTGGGAATGCCTCCTAACCTAAAAATGAAAACTAAAAAATTTAAAAAGGGGGAAGTCCTAGCTCAAAGAAAAGATAATACTCTGGTAGTTTCTTGGAGAGATAAAAGAACTGTACATATGCTAACTACGAACAATAAAGGTAGTAGATCTGATATGACTGATGTACAAAGTAAGTGGCCAAATAGACCACCAACATCCAAACCAAATGTAGTTGTAGACTACACAAAACACATGGGAGCAGTAGATCGAAGCGATCATTTTATATCTTTTTACCAGATTATGAGGAGAACACGTAAGTGGTACCGAAAAACATTTTTTTGGCTGTTAGAGGTAGGAATTGTAAATTCATACATATTGTACAAGGAAATACAAAATAAAAACCTACAGAAAGCAATGACACACAAAGAATTCAGGAAGAGTTTAGTGAGGGACCTTGTAGCTGACAAAGTAGCGCAACCAACTTCAAGACGTGGGCGACACGGTCTAGCCAGTCAAGCAGCAACACCCTCCATAGAACGTCTGAACAAGAAACCTCATTTTATTCAGAAGAGACCAAAGGGGACTGCTAGATGTGTAGTTTGTTTAGAAAAAGGCTTGCGTAAAGAAACTGTGTATTCATGCAAAACTTGTACAAATCACCCAGCACTACACCCCGAAATTTGCTTTGAAGCATATCACACAATGGATGATTATTCATAAAATGAATGCAACTCTAATTAATTTATAATTTATTACTGATTAAATATCTTCCTTTTCATGTTACATATTTTACTGTTTGATTTCATATATTGTTCTATTTCATTATACTGTAAATATTTGTTTGTAGACCTTTCCTCAAAAAACTCATTTTGCTTATTATACACATGTTGCATAAGTTATTAAAAAAAGTATTTATGTATAAATATATTTTTTTCTTATTTATATAACCTATATGTTGCTTTAAAAAAATGGCTTTAGGTAATTATAAAAAAAATTATTTCATAATTTGGCTCTGTGGCAACATTATAAAAAATGAATAGGGCGTGCAAAGAGTTAAGTCATCGTGGAAAAAAACAACTTTCTAGTATGGTACTTAACATCCTGGAATGTATGTACATACTGTTAAACTATTAGCTACTAATTATAAAAAAAAACATAGTACTGGAAAACAAAAATAGTTCTATCAAAGTCATAGAGGGTGACATGACGGATATGATCAAGTTCAACAAATCAACTGCCTTCTCCCACTGCATATCAGCAGACTTTGAATCAAACCGTCACATAAGTGCTGGGGTGGCAGTCGTATTTAAGCAGTATTTTGGGAAGCCTAAAGCTGCAGACTATGTAGAGGATCATTTGGCTTACCAACAAGTGAATGAAGGGGCCACAATTTTTAGCCTAGTAACAAAGGCAACATATTATTCGAAACCTTCACGATTATGATTTGGCATTTGAACAACTGATTGCAAACTTTCAAAAAAGGAAGCTTAAACATCTAATATGTTCACCCATGGGATGCATTCATGACCGTCTCTGAATCACTTTTTACATAATCTTATTCAGTTTCAACAATGTACTAAAGCCTTCATCAGTATTATTGTATTCAATGAACCAGAAAGAAGACACTTAAGAAATGGTTTAACCCACAGTTTATTTCTGAAAAGCATTCAAGAGCTTTTAGCTGTTATGCAGCCATATTATTTTTTTTTAAAGTAAAAAAAACTAATGAAGACAAAGAATTAAATCTAATCACCTATAAAACGTCTTTTGGACTAGTACCTGAGGATGATGGAAGACACCTAGAAGCCACGGTTCCTGTGCAACCACACCTATTATGGAAGGAGAAAATTCCACATGTTACCTATCTGAAGAACATTCCACAACTATTGAAAAAGTGTCAGTGGTGCCCGGCGACCCCAGTTATTCTGAGGCGCTAAAGCAGAGCAGTGAATCCAGTGATGCCAAGAATCATGGTGATGCAAGTGGAATAGTTAATATGTCTATCAATAGTTATAGTGCGACACAGTCACCAGTTTCATCTTTAAACATGCTGGTTCAGGTAACCCCTCAACATAGTGAAATCCCAATCCCTAAAAGTTTTCCATCAAAATATACAACATCTTTCTTCCAGAATAAATGCAATAGAAATAATTTTAGATGAGATAAAACCATAAATCGATATATTAACAGAACACGATACAAAAGAAGAAGAAGTAGAACAAATCAATATTCATAACTATAAAATAAGAGCCCATTTTTCAAGAAAAAACAAATCACAAGGAGGAGTGATGATATTGGCAGAGGATGGGTTTGAGTTGAACCGGGTGACTGTGCCAAACTCTTTAACTGTAAAGTTACTTGAAGAGAGGCAATTTGAGTTTAGTATATGTAGCTTTAATGCCCCTATAAATAAAATTGTCATTATTGGGATATACCGATCACCAAACACAGATACTAAGATTTTTCTTGATAGGTTTAGTCTCTTAATTGAATATATTAGTAAAATATATGATAAAATAATAGTAGGGGGGGACTTCAATATTGATGTTTTAAAAAATGACAATAATTATAAATTATGTAAAGAATCATTAAGGGGCCTAAATATGAAGTATTTAGTAGTTTTTCCCACTAGAATAGCTGAAAATTCAGAAACAGCCATAGATAATTTCTTAATAAAAAATATAAATCTAAGTATTAAAGTTGAAGGTTTGATAACTAGTCTATCAGACCATGATGGTCAGATGCTAGAAGTAAAAATGAACAATTCAAAGAGATTGCCTGTAAAACAAGAAATACAATAGTTCTCACTGGAAAATTTCAAGTACTTTTCACAACTGTTCGCTAAAGAAACATGGGATGATGTCTATTTGGCCTCAGTTGAAAGAAAATATGATAACTTTTACAATTCATTTAGTTTCAAACCAATTATAGACGGTTTTTTAATCATGGTGGTTTACACTTTAATCATTGGGGTAAAAAATTGGTTGTGAAACTTATAGCAGATGTTGTTCACCGACATGGCCAACTAACTAAAGCTATTGCAACTCTATCTCATGGTTTCACTTTGGATGCATGATTGGCTTATGAAACGGCTCCATTTTCGCATTCTATTATACATATCGTCCCTCAAGTTCTACGGGCAAGAATAGTTATTCTTTTAAGTCTATGAAACAAGTTTGGGTGAACTTTTAAAGACCATTTTTTATTGGAAAATCTGTCTCGGAGGAGAGAAACATGACACCTAAGTATTTGGCACCGCATACAAATAAATCAAATGAGAATCGTTCTTTGTCAGTCCTCCATCAAAATATTTGTGGTCTCAAATCCAGATTTATACTCAATGTGAACATCCTGACATCTTATGTCTGTCTGAACATAACTTAACTCAAGAACAATTCAATAGTTTCATTCTTCCTGATTATTTCAAGGTTTCAACTTTTTTCTGCGTGAATAGAAGTAAGGGAGGTGTTTGTATTTTAGCAAGGGATGGTATAAGTCTTGAAGGCGTCGATGTGTCTGGATTCTGTTTAGAGGATTTCTGCCATTTTTCGGCAGCATCCAATTACTGTGAAGATAATAGGGATCTGTTTCTTCGAAAGAACAGAAAAGTGTACAGACGACCCCTTTACAGTTGTGAGGAGTTCTTAGACTGTATTAGTCAGTGTCTCGAAGCAAATAATAATCCCCTAGAAACTGCATTGCTAGTTGGTGATTTTAATGTCAACATTTTGAGCGATAAATTGTCCAGCAGAAAAATTGTCCACACCTTGTCCTCTTTTGGCTTACGTCACACAATTACTTCATTCACAAGGGAAGTAAAAATTTCAAAATCAGTTATAGATAACATCTTCACTAACATTCCACATTTTGCAAAAAAAAGTAGTGTTGTAGTGACTGCTCTGTCTGACCATCATGGCCAAGAAGCTATTATAAACTTTCATACTCCTATCACTGTCCCCGTCCCCACACTCAAACTTTGTCGAAATTTTTCAGCTACACATTTACAATCTTTTCAATACTATTTAAGAAACGAGTGACATTTATGAACTATCCAATCTGAATGAAAAGTTTTCTTCATTTATGGACAAACTGTCTTATTTAATGGACATATGTTTTCCTTTACAAAAAAAAACCCATTAAAACAAAGAACTCTGTTTTGAAACCACGTCTAAGTGCTGATATTTTGAAGCTTCGTGAGGATGTCCGTTATATGTATACTGAAACCAAATATTTGAATTCCAATCATCCACAGCGTATTTATTATAGAAAGTTAAAAGGTGAGTTTAAAAAAATTATTATGAAAGTTAAATCGGAAGCTATTCTGAAGAAAACTGATTGTTCTTCTAACAAAAATAAATCTATTTGGCAGATCATAAATGACCAAAGAAATATTAAGTTGAATCATGTACCCACATTCCCGGGTACTTCGGTGGATGAAGATGGCAAAAAAATAACAGAACCCCTGGCAGTGGCAGAAACCTTTAATGCTTTCTTTTCTAATTTGGGTCAATGTTCTAATAAGGATGAAACTTACTTTCAACCTGCATTTTCTCCAAATCACTACTTTAAATCTCTTTTTTTGTCACCAACATCTGATGATGATGTAAGAAATGTAATTTCTTCACTCTACCCCAAGTACTCTTCTGGTCCAGATGAGATATCTCTTAGATTGTTGAAAAGTATCAGTCATCTAATATCTGAGCCATTATCTCTATTAATTAATTTTTCATTTCAGTCAGGCGTGTTTCCTACAGTTTTAAAGAGCTCCATTGTTAAGCCCTTACATAAGAAAGGTCCAAAAGATATATGCGGTAACTATAGACCAATTGCTCTGTCTTCAACTATATCTAAAGTAATAGAGAGAATATTTTTAAATAGGATTTTATCCTTCATTGAGACAAACCAGCTGTTATCTACTTCCCAATTTGGGTTTACCAAGGGTAAGTCAACTGCAGATGCCATCGATCACTTTGTTTCCTCTATTGTAAAATCTTTGGACCAAGGAAATCCTTGCGTAAGAATCTCCTTTGACTTAACAAAAGCTTTTGACCTCATAGACCATGATATCCTTCTAAACAAACTTTACATTTTGGGTATTAGAGGTGTGGGTCATTCATGGATTTCCACCTACCTAAAAGCCTAAAAGATAGAGAACAGGTTGTCAGTGTTCCATTTGTTGATCTCTATGGATGTCAAGGTTGAGTTAAATCCTCTGCAGTTAAAATTACTAAGGGAGTCCCCAGGGCTCTGTCCTGGGTCCGATTCTTTTCTTGTTTTTCATAAATGACTTACCTATAAGTCATTTATAAGTCGGCACTGGTGGCGCAGTGCTGTAACCCAGCTACATGGGGACAAAGTGTTTGGGAGATTGTAGGCGATAGGTTGGATGCTCGGTCCTCTTAATACCGGCATGGCGTCCGCTTGGTGGTTGCTATCGGCGTGGACACTACTAGAGAAGTCTGGGGTGTCCATGTTGGGTGGTAATCATTGTGCGGATGTTGTGTGGGGGAGATAACTGAGCATCAGGCTTGTCAATTAGCTGAAAATCAGACCAGCACTACGTGGTTCGGATTCCACGTAAAGCTGTAGGTCCCTTAGTTGCCCTGGCTGTTGGGCTATTAATAAATTGCCCTTTCTGAGGAACAGTTGAACTCAGTTAGTAACCAGACTACACTCATCTACACTCATCCTACACTCATAAAACCATTCATATTCGCCTTAAAATACGCACAACGTTGTGTCGGCGTCTCATATGTAAGAATGTAAGAATATAAGCCTCAAAACTGCAAATCCATGCCTTTTTGCAGATGACACCTCCCTTTCTCTTAGTAATGAAAATCGTGCTGATCTAGAAGTGGAAGTTTACACTGAAACCAGCTGCTTACTTCAGTGGTTCTTTAAGAATAAATTAAGTGTAAATACTGGAAAAACAAATATAATTGAATTTAAAATTAACAATCCCACTTCCACTAATAAGAATATATCAAACTACATGATTGGTGATATAATTACTGACCCAGTTACTCATTTCAAATTTTTGGGTGTCATTATTGACGAGAATTTAGAGTTTGACATTCACATTGACACCGTGTGTAAGAAGATCAGTACAGGAATTTACATTTTAAAGAGCCTTTTGAAAATTGCTAAGTTAGATATTCTTTTAGCTTCCTATTATGGTGTAATTTATCCATTTCTTCATTACGCTGTTTCCTTGTGGGGTCATGAGAATGAAAGAACAAAATTTTTAATTAAACAACAAAAACGCGCAGTTAGAGTAATTTTTAAAAAACCGTCTACTTCTTGCAGATCTCTCTTTATAAACAATAAAATTTTAACTTTTCCTTGTATTTATATTTATGCAGTCCTTGTTTTTGTTCATACAAATTTTAATTTATTTCAAAATATAGAGTTAAATAATAGAACGTGTTATTCACCTAGAGAAAATAACAATTTAAAAATTCCTCGCCACAGAACAAGTTTTTTTTTAAATATACTATACTATACTATCTACTATACAATGGTGTTACCCTATTCAATTCAATCACTTAAAGTTGAAAAAGATCGTGTATTGTTTGGAAGGGGGGTCATAAAAATACTGCAGAAAGAAGCTTTCTACAGTGTTAAAGATTATGTTTTGTTTACTAAAACTATGTAATTATACAGCTGTAAGGAAAGTATTACATTTATGACGCTATTGTACAATGTATTTATCGTAAAAAATAAAGATATTTGAGTTCTGAGTTTCTGTTTTGAGGAGGCATTTCCAAAAGTACTAATAACAACAACAAAAAAACAACAAAAGTAATTGGATTACAGAAGAATTAAAATGTAAGCAAATAAATCTTATTCAACTAACTAAAGCACATCGGAAAAATAAAAATTTAGAGTTAAACATTAAATTAAATCAGGCAAAACAAAATTATAAGCTTGAAATTATGAAATCTAAGTATAACTATTTTCAAAAACAAATTAATAAATCTACTAACATCCAAAAAACTGTATGGAAATTGATAAATTCAGAAGTGGGTGTAAAAGAGAAGGAAACTCTTAGCAACATTACACTGGTAGAGGGAGCTCAAATTGTCTCTGATCCCAAACTAATAGCAAATGTTTTCAATAACTACTTTGTTAATATAGTGAAAGATCTAAGTATAAGCAGTAAAGAACAGTTTGTAAATTTTGATTTGGAACGTAACTATAGTGATGTTCAGTTTATAAAACCACATTTAAATTAAGACAAATAAATGAAAGGGAGGTAGAACAAATAATAGACTCTTTCAAGAACAAGACATCTAGTGAACATGGTGAAGTACCAGTCACAGTAATTAAGGCAGTAAAAACAAATACAAGTGCAGTTTTATCCCATCTAATCAATTCATCCTTTGTTTCTGGTTTTTTTCCAACTAAATTAAAACAAGCAAAAATAATACCAATACTTAAAAAAGATGATGAAAAGAACGTTCTTAATTATCGACCAATATCTGTCCTACCAACAATATCAAAAATTTTTGAAAAAGCAGTATATTTACAGTTTACAGAATTTTTAGAAACATTTAATTTATTTGATAATGGCCAACATGGATTTAGATCCGGAAGGTCAGTTGTGAGTGCTGCTGTGTCATTTATCGAAACAATCATTGAATCAGTTGATAAAGGAAAATATACAATTGGGATATTCATGGATATCTCAAAAGCTTTCGATAGTGTTAAACACTCTAAGCTCATAGACAAATTAAAAGATCTGGGAGTAGCAAAAAATGCTCTTAACTGGTTTCGGTCTTACCTTTCTGACAGACCTCAATATGTAGAGATAACCCATTTATCAAAATACAACAAAATTATTATTGCCTCTTCACAATACAATGATCTAAGGTTTGGTGAACCCCAAGAGTCTATCTTAGATCCATTGCTGTTTCTGTGTTATCTGGGCGGCATGGAAGGGGTGCTGGCACATAAGCCAAACAGTGAGCTTTGCCTATATGCTGATGATGCTAACCTAGTGATGTCATCAAACTCTTTAGAAGAATTAGAAATTAATACATTTATCGAATTATAAAATATTGGAAACTATTTGAAAAACCACAATTTACTTTTAAATTCAAAAAGACACTTTGTAAAATTCAAAACACCCCAAAATAGGATGTTAAAGGACCCAACAATAGTCTGTCTAGCATCCCAAATTGAAATGAAAAACAGTAAAAATTTTCTAGGTTTAACAATAGATGGTCATTTGAATTGGGACGAACACGTCCATAAGCTTTTAATTAAAATAAATTCCAGGGTCTATGCATTATCACGAATGAGTTACTACTGTGATCTAAAAACGTTAAAAAATATATATTTTGCTCATGTACATGCTCATGTAACTTTTTGCATTGCTCTGTACGGTTCAAAAAAAGAAGTAAATATGGATAATATTTTAAAGCAACAAAAAAAAGGCCATACGGATAATGCTAAGGCTGAAACGATGATTCAGCTAAGGAAGATTTTAAACATTTAAAAATGTTTACTGTTTATGGCCAATATATTTTTGAATCCATTTTTACAGCAAAAACCAAAAATTAGACTTAAATTTTAAGACACCCAGTCACCCTTATAACACAAGAGCAAAAAATGAGGTGGTCCAGGACCAAGTTTTTTGAAAAAAACCCTACATATATGGGAAACAAATTTTTAAAATACATATCGCAAAACATAAAAAACGAAAAAGGCCTTAAGTTCTAAAACAAGTCAAAAGAATACTTGCTCAACAAAGCTATCTACTCTGTTGAGGAACTCTTCACCACTCTCTAACTCTAATATAAACTGAACATCCAGAACAGTTTGTAACTAGAGTCAGTACTAACTAAACAATGTAAATATTTATTAATTTCAAAACTGTTTGATTTGTTTAGTTAAATAAGTTAGTGTTTAGAACCTTGACGCTATTCATTGTATCATATGTACATAAAAATGAATAAAGAGTATTTGAATTGAATTCTGACTTCTAGCAGAAAATGGGGTATCAAACTATAGGTATTTATCACCTAAATCACATTATACTACTACAATTCAGAAGAGACTACATTTAAGGTCTCGGCCCCCTCCAAAATAAAAAAATATACTCAAAAGCCCAACATTGGGTAATGTTAAACTAATACACCCAAGTGAGGATTTAAATTAAAGGTACTCTTCTCTTAATTACTAATATATCATCAGATTTTAGAAAATACTATGTTTATGGGCTCCACTACCCTGAAAACCCAAATTCATGGTCATACTGCTTACGAATCCTTGCAAAACCATAGGCGGATCTTCCTCACTAGACGACATGCTGAGATCAACAAATGGGACTGTAGCACAGTGCCTTGGTGAGGCTGCAGGCCTAGTTCGACAAAGGGGCTAAAGATATACACGAAGACTTCCGAAACGAAATGTTATTAATAACCAACAAGGGAGAGCAACAACAAACGATCCCCAGGATCCTCTGGGAGATATGAATGCTGCCTCTTCAGTTTGCAAATTTCAACTGAGCGAAGCTCAGTATTCCGGGTACTTATTAATAAAGTAGGTATATTTAGTATGTGTCTAATTTAATAACTAAACCAACTAAAATCAACACAATTTCTGTATAATAAACAAACATTAATAATGAACAACTATAAAACTCTCAAGATAAGACTTACTTGATTATAGGAATGCAAACTTCATGGAACTTCTTCATAAACAACTTTGCATTCAGAATAGCATTTAGAATGTGCGGTATCGAGTTCTCTGTAACAATTATATTGTTGTTAGTAAATATATGGGACTGTTTTTAATAAATATTTTGTATAAAATATATTTTTTCCTAAAAAACATAAAATAGTATTCATCAAATGAAAATCAAAAGAAAACTCCACATTTTTATCTTTTAAGTCATCAGTTTTCCTGATATATTTTACTCTTTTAGAATGAAGCAAACTTTACTCACGAATATTAAAATCAGATTTAAGGTTTATCATTTGAAACTACAGTAAAAATGCATCTGTATAGCTAAAAATAAAAATTAATTAAACCAAGTGAGGCTCATAATTGAAAAACAAATTAGTAGAAATAAGACATCCTATGTTGCCTTTGAAGACTTTAAAAAAGCTTCCAACAATGTAAGACATATCAATTATTACAAAAGGAGCTATTGAAGGAAGAAATCACCATGAACGACCAACATCATCATATTATGAAAGATTTGAATGTGATACATATGCAGAAATTATGGGAGGAGTGGTGCAAAACAACCTCAGGGTTGAACACTTAGAAGAGAGTAAATACAGTGTTGAGTTTAAACAAAAGGAGTCAAGAGAACTATCCTATACATATCTACTCTCATCCAGTTCGTCACTGGCTCTAGATATTCACTAGCCTCTGCCATCTATCTCCGTCCCTCCATAGCAAACCTCAGCCCTCACCACTCCTCTTCATATTCCTTCTCACATTGTTAATCCATATATTTCTTAGTCTTCCTACTGGTCTTCTCTTATATCTCTCCCATTTCTCTTGGTACTGTCTCCTCTTCTATTCTCTTAACATGCTCATATCACTAAGTCTTGATTTTTTAATCAATTTTCTCAGGCTCTCCTCCCCTTGTCACCTTTTTAAGAATTGCACCAGTTACTTTTTTATGCCCCACCTGGGATTAGAACCCAGGCTTGCTATCCACAGGACATAGCAACACTAACCATTAGACTACTTAGGCGGAACAGGACATTAACCAAAACCAGTTCACAACAGCTAAGGCTCTCTGTGAAATTTGTCCTGCAATTTATTAGTATACAGCTGTATTTTTGTTTCCTTTTTTGTCACTGGTACTGTTCATAACTAGTCAACATTTGAACTGATTGTTCCCGTGGTGCATTTATTAACTGAATAAACAATACTTAACACAAGATGTGCATTATCCATCATCCTTCTCTAATGGGTTAAATTCATATTAAAACATACTAAATGATTTGCCAAAATTGTTAGGTTAGAAAACAGTATTTGCAGCCCAAAAAGCTACTATACTTCTGCGTGAATTATATACTCAAGCGGTATAAATTATCTCATTCACAGCCTCCGCACTGTGGAGCAGCTAACAACATAACATCAAAATATCTAACTGGAATAACATTAAACGTACTCAATAAGTAAAACTGGCTTACCCAGAAGAATGAACAAAGCGGACATCAATCTGTCTGAGACTGTCCGCGGGTATTCCTTTCCCCGACTGAAACAGACATTTTCAACTTGTCATACTGAAATTTTCAATGCATCAATATACAATAAATGAAAACTTGTAAAACATTATACAATTTTTACAAACCAAATGAAGTTGCTCTTTTCTGTCTTTCTATACTATTGGATTTTTTAGTGTTTTTTATGTTATTTATTTTTGTAAAACAATTCTAAAAATGTCAAGAAATGGGTTATTTCATAAGAATAAAACAAGTTTACATAAGGCTGGTAAATCTTCTTCAATTCTGTAGATAGGATGTATATATTAGGTAATTCCCTGAGCTTGATCAACTTAAATTTTCTCAACAATATGGAATGTAGCAGTAGTAAATAATGGACTAAGAGCTACAACTCAGGGATCTTTCCCATGCAAGAAGACAAATGTACGTCTAAATCTAAATCTAAAGCATGTACGTATAAATCTAAAGACACTTAATTCATCAGTTCTACCACCTCTATTCAATACATAATTACTAGTCATTATGCCTTGACTCCAGTAACATTATATATCAGCTCCAGTGTAATTTCTGACATATTACAGGGAAACTCTCTGCAAAAGTATGAATAGACACAAACATGAAAAAACCAATTTCATCCCATAGCATGAGTCACAATCAGAACGCTGATAAATGTTTCATTGTCAAAGTAATCAGATCACTCCTTGCAAACTGCAATACCTTTTAACTTAGAAGAATGGGAATTGCCCATAAATGGATCAAAAAATCTATAGACCCACATAATCTTAATATAAGATAAACCCTGTTTCTACTTCTCCCAACCAAAGCTGCAAAATAAAAACATATATATTATTTTGTTTAATTATTTTATCTTATAATAGAAGCAGAAGTGACAAAACATTTCAGTCTTTAAGGGTGTTTGGTCAATAAAAATGTTCGATTATTTCCGATTTCAACGACTTTATATCAGCTATTAAACGCCTCCCAAGTAGTTCTTTCATTTGAATTATGTTCATAGTTATAAATATATCACCTCAAAAATGCAAATTTGGGCTTTCTTGGTACGTACAGAATTAAAAAACTATTTTCCCGATTATTCCCGAATTTAAAAAAACAGACCCTCACAGGACTGGTCTTGCTTATCAGTTATTTTAAACTACGTAATTTTACTACAGAGTAGTAAAGTTGATTTTAAATAATTTATATGTTTGCTTTTATTTTATTACGACGAGAAATACAACGTCGTGTTTGGCATCTTATGCTTTTTAATATCACCCAATTTACAAAATTGATTAACTTTATACACTCAACTTATGGTTGTACTTTTACCGGCATGTTATTTTACAATCCAATCCTATATGCACACGTAAAGCAAGACTCAGCACCTGCAGAATCGCGCTTAACCGATTTCCTGCAATTATACCCCACCTATCCCAGGGGAGATGGAGGTGTCGAGTGTCTGTGTATGAGTAGATTGTGGTCAGACGTACAGTCAGCGTTTCGAGCGGAATTCAGTTGTCTCTAAAGCCGGCCGAACCGCCTTAAGTGCTCTACAGTTGGCAACACCTAATCCACCTACCTCAAAAAATGTGACTATGTATTGAGTTGTTTAGCGACTGAAGAAGGGGCCAGTGGCCCCGAATATTTCACTAACCTGTTCTCTTTTTATGATGTGATTGTGTTCCTATCTTCAGTGTACCAGTTTACCAGGTATGCTGCTTTCATTATCACTTAAACTAGACCTAACCTAAAATTAACCTTTAAACACTATTATAAAACACTGACTCTGCTTAAGCTAATGTTTCACAGGGCTGTGATGGTATAAGTTATGTGGTGTTTGTTTATTTGCAATGCTTAAGTTTATCAAAGGCAGCCGAGTTTGGAGTGCTGATTTTGAACTGACAAATCTTTATTATAAATATATACTTTGAAAAAAAAAAAGTACATATTGATATTGATAGAAAAAGACATCTGGAATCAATGTAGTACTATTACCAGCCTGATGTGACATCAGCAAATATAATTTCTATTGTAAGTTAAAGATATGAACATGAGAGTTTGCGCCAATAAGCGTTATATGCATAAGACATACAACATATGCCACCATCATACCTTGGGTTAAACAGTTAACGTGCCAAGATTAGAAGTACCTAAATTGCTTTCATTCTAACTCAGACGTAAAATTTAAACATAGAATAATTACCGAGATGCTTTTATCTCCATATCCAGATACATTGCAAGGATTTCGGACATCTTGTGCAAGTAGTGCATGTTGTGGTCAAGAGGCTGAAACAAGCGATATACAACTTTAAGCTGTTGAAAAAAGAAATAAAACATTGAAGTTAGAAGCAAGTTAATTCAAAATATAAACATAACACAAGATTAGGGGAGTGTGAAGCATCGAAATATTGATAGTGATGGGATGCAGAAATAGTCAAAATGTCGATACACTGAAATTATTAAGATGCATCAATAATACCACGATACATCAGGAATATCAACGTCTCAGAATTATTCTGATGAGAAAATGACTAGTTAGTAAGAAAAAATTAAAGAAATATCTTTTCAATCAATAATATTAATGTTGCATATTTTACAACGAATACATGAGTTCATTAAAATACATTAAGACAAGGGGTTTTCAATTCTACGTCCACAATTGAGGAGGAATTGAGTCATCATAAACAATGGTAAATCTCTGAGCCCCATTTAATATGTCACTTTGTAGCTCTAATTGTCATGAAACCTGACCAAGACAGGCATTATAATGATGTACAAATTGGTCTGTACATGGTTTCGAGTTGAACTGATATCCACTACATGGTAGGATTTGTGATTGTTTGCATCAACATTTGATCAGTTTTTCAGCTTACAAAATGATCACTTGGCAAAATGCTAATTGCTAACATCAATCATTCATTGGTCTGTAAGCTGGAAAATGTTGTTATTTAATTCCTATGCACACTTTTATTCTTGTTATAATTTAGTTGTATAATAAAAAATTAATTAGTTTGTTATTTGGTTCAATTGTAATGTCTCTATTTTGTCATTGTTTTGTTAGCTAAGCTATATACAAAATATACAAAATTCATGAGTTTTCGTAGTTCAGTCAGCCTTACATATGAGACGTCGACGCAACGTTGTTGGTATTTTAAGGCGAATATGAATGGTTATATGAGTGTGGATGAGTGTAGTCTGGTTACTAACTGGGTTCAACTGTTCCTCAGAAAGGGCAATTTATTAATATCCCAACAGCCAGGGCAACTAAGGGACCTACAGCTTTACGTGGAATCCGAACCACGTAGTGCTGGTCTGATTTTCAGCTAATTGACAAGCCTGATACTCAGTTATCTCCCCCACACAACATCCGCACAATGATTACCACCCAACATGGACACCCCAGACTTCTCTAGTAGTGTCCACGTCAATAGCAACCATCAAGCGGACGCCATGTCGGTATTAAGAGGGCCGAGCATCCAACCTATCGCCTACAATCTCCCAAACACTTTGTCCCCATGTAGCTGGGTTACAGCACTGCGCCACCAGTGCCGACATGATATCAGTGACAATGAAAGTAAAATATTCAGTAGCGATTTGTCAGACAGCGATTTAGTAAATATGAGACCAGGTCCTAAATAATAATATAAATATAACAATGTTTCTTCAAGAAACTCACTTTTAGAGCCAAATAGGATAAAGGAGTACTCACTAATCTAAGAGGATAGTAATCCTTTGGATGAGAACAAATCTTTTCAGTAGTTTGACGAAAAAAGTCAAAATATGTCCCACATAAAGAATATTTGCTTATAACTATTCATTACTGTGCATAATATAACTAGTGCTTGATTTATTATTTTAAAACTCACCCTTCTAATGTCTGCATCGAGCATTTGAAACAGTTTCATGTAATCGTTCATTCTGATCTTCAGCTTTGCAGCCCTATTGGTCCTTCTGTAACAGCTCATCACATCTTTGGACACACATCTGAAAACATATAATGGCTAGCTTAATCATAATGTTTTGAAATTAAGATTATCTGCTAAACAAGATATTTATTTTATAGTAATTTTTTATAATGAGGGCTCAATCAGCCTGCTTTTGAAGAGTTAGATAACAAACCTAAATAATACGGCGTGAGTACCTGTTGCCGTTTAGGCCAATACCATATTACGACAACTGAAATTAACAATCAATGCAAATTAGTCCTTATATCAGTTATTTAATATAAGTCTTATTTACTTGCATGTTGTTGGAGAATTATTGGATCTTGTAAAAGCAATAAATTACATCTTTCTATATGTGGTGTTTTCTTTAACATCTTAAACCCAGTGAATGTGATAGACATAGGCCTAGTAGGCCCAATTCATATACAATTTCTAAACACCGGACTATCTGTGACTTCCACACACTGAACGTATAAACTTTATAAAATTTATTTGTGTAACTTGACTATACAATACAAGTGAGCATCAAACAACACAAGCTTATTACAATATAAATCCACATTAACAATTCAAATTCACATCCTTAATGAATCCCTCAGTTGTGAAGAAAGTAAACATGGTTTACCAAACTTTATCACATTAATATTTATATATTTTGTACTTAAGAGGTACAGTCAAAAAGTTCCCGGAATGGATGCCCAGACACATAGCATGGTTGCCAATGGGAATTTCATCGCCTATCAGTTAGTACTACTCCTGGAGAAGGGATATAGGTAGCGTGAGTATCGCCCAGCCGCCATTGTTCCTCTGTTGAGAGCACTTTTCATGAATTGCGTGTTTAAATTGTCACGCTTTGAAAATTTATTTAATGAACAGCTAAAAAACATTAAATTTGGTTTAATACTTCAAAAGTCATCTTTTGGGACACTTAAAATGTCAATTCAAGTATACAGAATTAAGGCGATGAAGAAAAGCCAATTTTACGAAAGGCACAAACGTTTTCGTGAAGGTCGCATAAACATTGAAGATGACTCTCATAGTGTACGCCCTTCGACTGCAACCACAGATGAGAACATTGAGCGAGTTGCACAAACTGTCCATGCAAACTAAAGAATAACAATTGATGAAATCGCATATATGGTAAATTCATCCACACAAAAGTTCTTAGGCGCTTAAGAGATGCCATTAGGAGGAAACGGCTTAAAAAATGACCAGAAAACAATTGGATTTTGCTGCATGACGATAACCCTGCACATCTTGTTAGTATGTAACTACCTAGTCAAGTAACATGTTACCATGTTAGTACATACTCCATATTTGCTTAACCTCATGCCAGCCGATTTCTTACTGTTTACACGGTAAAAACATCAATAAAAGGAAATCGATTTGCAGGTGTTAAAGCTGTTAGTAAAAGTGCGATAAAAGTATTGAAATACATTAGAACAAATAAGTGTCAAAAGTGTTTTGACCGTCTGTATGATCGTAGGGACAAGTCTATTGTTGTAGGAGAAGAGTATTTTGAAGAAATATAGGGTTGTAAGATTTTATCTTTGTCCAATAAACGTATTTCAACCAATTCCGGGAACTTTTTGACCATATCTCGTATATTGTAATAAATTTGTGTTGTGTGACCTTTAATTATATTGTGTTTTTACTAACATAATAATATGCTGACTACAAAACTAATAGATTATTTTGACTGACATTATTTTTCTTATTTTAAGTAGTTTTTTAATTAGCATAATACATGTTGATACATATACAGTACAAGTAAAGTCACACAACACAAATATATTACAATACAAGTACAAAATGCACGAATATATTATTTATATCTGCACATTATATTTGTGTATTTTGTGCTTGTATTGTAATATATTTGTATTGTGTGACGTTTACTTGTACTTATTTTAAGGACTACAAAAAAGTTGGCTCAGCTTACAAATTACCCATATTTAGTCCATTTCATTCTTTTTACAGCTATCAAGTTTTGGTAGAGAAGTTTGGTGCTTTACATACGGGTTTATTCATTGATAATTCAGTTTTGGTAAATACAAATAAAATATAAACAGACACTTGAAATGTTGCCCTATCAGAAGATTTCTCCCCAATCTAATGACTCTCGATATGAAAGATGGAAGAATAGAATTCTACGTTTTGTGTCAAACGTAATTATCTAGTTCAGTTTCAAAATCATTTTGACTTTTTGAACACTTTATTTTTTTTCTACTGATTTTCTCTGTAGAATAAAGTAGCTTCATAAATTATATGTTCAACCGTTTTCTTTTTATACTTATATTATAAAATGATTACCAGTATTAATTGTCTGTCATTTTGTAGAAAAGTAATCCCGAAAATAATTTGGAGTCATAAAGAGATAGGCATCTGTGAATAACAGTTTGTGTAGTCCTATGACATGCAAGCACCATGTCAGCGCTGACTCACTACAAAGCTTGTAGTGCATACAACTCATTGATTTTGACATCTTGAATTACTAATTAATGGAGTATTGCTTTACAATTTTATGCTACTATTACTTTGCCTAACTAACTTCATCAATTATAATTCTATAGTTATGATTTATATTCTATAAATCATAAATAATTAATTAGCGTTTCACTGGTGTTCAGTGGCAACTCACCACTACTAGAGAAAAACTGCCCACTTTTTATTATTATTTTTTTAATCTAATGATCAAGAGTAACCTAATTGATCAGCCAAACAGCACCAGAAGGAACTTATCTCTCATATGTTATTATTTTATATTTGATAATGCATTTTAACATTAAGTCAGTAAATCAATTAAACACTGTCAGAAAACACTACCATCACTTTTATTAAATTTATACTTGATAATACAGTTTAGGTTTTAACAGTAACTCAGTGAATCAACTTGATACTTCCAAAAAAAAATTGTCCTCTCTTTTTATCTGGAAAGTTTTTATCTTATTATTTGACAAAGTTATTTTAACCCTCGAGGTGATAATAGTATCGGCCGCGACGATTATATACCTCGCCCAGGTGATAGCGTGGCGCGTGCGACGATTATGTAACTGATTTTTAGAACGCTAATTGTTTCGTCAATTATCATCCAAAACCAATGTATCATATGGTGCCGTAATCGCAAAATTCTAATGTTTCTGTTGCGTACTCTATGGAATCTGTTCGAATACCTTTGTACTCGATATATCGATGTTTTTGAACTAATCATTTTCGTTTGTTGCAACAGTCGTACTGTAGTAGCGTCTGCTATGTTATTGTTTTGATTAGTGCTATATTTTGTTGAAATGGATGAAAATTTAGCTTCCGATCAAATAAGAGACGTTTTAGAAGACGAAATAAGTGATTTTGATGATGATAGATGTGCCGGAATGTGATTCAGATGTGTCACTACAGGATTATTCTTCTGGTAGTGGTGAGGAGTATGTTCCCAACTTTGATGAACTAGAAACTTCTGATGTTGAAAATGCTCCTCTTACTGTAAGTACTAGTGATGATAGTGATAGATTGTAGAAATTCGCCTAATCCAAGTAGGCCTATTCAGCATTTTTCTAATCCAAAATGGGTAAGAGTTTATCCACCTGAAAATGTCACTGATGTTGAGGCAGAGTTCAAGGTTAGAAACCCTGGCACTAAAAACCGGTGTACATAGTTTCAATATTGTATAAATAAATTAATTATTTTTATGAATTAACACGTTCGCTGCGTATGTTACACTGGTGTAACATCGCGGAGTTGCCCAAAACTGCGTGTGTTACACCGGTGTTACATGATATATGGATTTGCAGGAATTATTGTCCTAGGCAGGTGTTTTAAGTTTTGGTGGTTCTGTGGCCAACCTGCAATACCTGAAGGAGTGGGGGAGCGGGCTCCATGTTCCGTTTGACGTACCAGCGAGTCTTGCTTCCAAAACCACTAACATTCAGACATATTCAAACACCAGATCGTAGAAGGGAAACTCAACACACTATTGAAATGACCGATACCTGAGGAAATAATGGAAGGGTCAAAAGAAAAAGATGTAGAGTGTGCCATTCCCATGAGAAGGTAAAAATGACGCCCTACTATTGCCCTCAGTGCCCTGAACAACCCGGTTTGTGCGCAGCAGGTTGTTTTGAGATTTACCATGAAACCGCATAGAGTGAATCTCTACAATGTAAATAATTCATAGATAGTTGTAGAATAGTTTTTAGTGAAATATTACTGACATAGTAAGTAATAAATGGAATTATATATATTCAGTGACCCTAACCAAGACTGCGGATGTAACACCGGTGTATCATAGAAAGTGACCAGTGCGTGTATTACACCGGTGTAACACGGAGACATACGTCATTTCCGGTATAAAAGGACATCATAAATCAACTTTAGACATCATTTCCGGCCTTTGGATAACCTAAGGTAAGATAATTTAAAATAAAAAAATTCCCGCATTTTAGGCACCTTCCGCATTTTTTGACGCAGCGAATGTGTTAAGATATGTGTAATTTTTCTGAATGTACATAAAACCTGAACAAAATGGCTATCTCACATTTTCATTTATTATTTTTATAGTGAATCAGTGGTTGGGAGGATTTGAATTTTTTTTGTGTGCATAATTAGACTTTCACATTCATCATGATACAACGGGTCATCAGATTTGGTAAGTTCATATACACTATTATTTTCTGATTCCTTAGAATGTACAGATTAAAAAGGTATATAACACTATATACTATAATAATGATGTTGGCCAGTTAAAAATATGTTTTTTGACATGTGCGCCCTTAGTTAAAATAGGCTCATCACCCTGGGTAAAAACACATATCACCTTGAGGGTTAACATCAGCTCAATAACTCAGCTTCTGAAAATAGACTATCATCAGATATATTTTTTACATCATATAAAAACATCAGAACAGAATAGTTTTTATTTCCCTTGAAAATGTACATACAAGTATACAAAATAATTAATCATACATGGCATTTTTTCTCTTTTCTTTTGCGATTCTATAAGGTATTACACTAATTTTCTTGTAAATAAAACAATAACAATGTTTATACAAATATTTTCATATAATTACACTTTAAAATCCCTTCTCAGACTTTAAATAGTGACTATATCACAACACCATTTTCAAGAAAAATAATTAGGCTATTAACGTCTCTGTCTGTGTTGAGGTTCTCTCTTCTTGATGAAATTTACATGCCCAAAATAGTTATATTTACAATATTATTTTGCTGCTCAGCTATTTACAGTCTTTTTATTGAAATAGTTTTTCACTTCACAGACAAACTAGCTATGATAACATGTGTTCAGTGCTGTATATCTGACGTTGCATGGAGCAGGGAAGAAACCATTATCAACACTTCCAGGAATACAGGTGGCCTAACACTGTGTCCCAAACACTGTGTTAGCATTCATTCAACAGTCATGTATTCTGAGAAATACTTGATATGCTGGCTTCAAATTAAGGTTTCCCAAACTGCCAAGCCACTCAGCTAAAACATGCTTTTCTATTTCAAATGTATGTTCATACAGTATTGTGCGAATTAATGGAATCACTGTGAAATTTTTCAATATTCACAGTTGGCAACACTACCTACACAGTTGACAGCTGACCAAGCATTGAAAACATAACCTTACTTTTCTCTGCCTTTAGTTTGAGTGTGTTTTAAGTCATTTCTTATTTATTTATTATTTATTTATTTATTTTTATTTATTTATTCATAAGACGCCGATCGTCAAGATATGGGCGAATATCTTGACGATTGGTTTTATCTTACCAAGCTTGTGTTGTTTTTGGGTTTTTTGTACTATTTTGTGTTGTTTTTGGTAACTAGTGAGTTTGTTTTAGTTTTATTCCAACATGGATATTACGCCTAGGAAGCGTGAAAAGATTGTCACGTTGAGTGAACACACTACTATGTCACAAAGAGAGATTGCTAGAACGTGTGGAGTGAGTCAGGGGGTAGTAAGCAAAATTGTGAAGCGTAAACGAGAAACGGGATCAGTGGATGTGAAAAGGTTAGGAAAATGTGGAAGAAAGAGAAAAACAACACCAGCAGATGATAGGTTTTTACTTCGAAAGAGCAAATTGGACCCAAGAAAATCAAGCAAAGACCTACAACAAGATCTAGCAGCATCAGGTATAGTGATTCATGACTCAACTGTTCGTAAAAGACTTTTGGAGAGTGGTAGAAGGGTAATTCGTCCACAGAAAAAACAGCTTCTAACAGAACGAATGAAGAAACAAAGGCTACTGTGGGCCAAAAAACACTCTAATTGGACTGTAGGCGACTGGAAAAGTCCTATTTACAGATGAAACCCACTTTATAGTTCAGGGACAGCGGTCGAAATTCGTCAGGAAGTCTGACAATGAAAAGCTTACACCATCTCATATTGATCAAACCGTAAAACATCCAGTCAAGAAAATGTTTTGGGGATGTTTTTCATACATGGGGGTTGGATCTTTGGTGCCAATTGAAGGCATGATGAACAGCCAAAAATACAAATCCATGTTGGAAAAGTGTTTGGACAAACAACTCCAAAAATGTCAACCCCAAGGAGGAGCGATTCTTCAACAGGACTCTGCTCCCTGTCACAAATCAAAGGAAATGATGGCATTTTTCAAAAATAAGAAGATTAATGTTTTAGATTGGCCCGGAAATTCGCCCGACCTCAACCCCATTGAAAATTTATGGGCCATTTGCAAAGCTAGACTGCGAAAAATCGACTGTACCACTAAAATAAAAATGATAGAAGCGGTCATTCAGGTTTGGTATCGAGATGAAAGGATATCTGACAACTGCCAGAAACTCATAGAATCTATGCCAAAACGGGTAAAAGCAGTAATTGCTGCCAAAGGGGGACATATTTCCTACTGAATGATGTAAGTTTACCTTTATAGTTTTGTCAAAATATAATTTTTTACTAAATAAACTGTTTTTTTCATTAAAACAGCCTATGATTCCATTAATTCGCACAATACTGTATTTACTATTATAATGAGTTATAGTGTATGATTATTAAAGGTCCATTCTAGTGGATCATATGTTGATATTAGGATATTTAAAATAGTCAAGAACGATATTCAAAGTTTAATCCCCTCAACTCACAAACATTTGTTTAATTTAACTATTGCATTTATTTGAATTGTCATCGTTGTATATCATGTTGTTAATTGACAGCATCAGTTGAACAAGGTTTTACAAAAGGAAAAACCAATTCCTTCTTATTTTCAGATATAAATTAAGTAACCATTTTTATAATTGATGGAAGAAATCAACCAAAGCTTTACAAAAAAAAACTGCCATTTATTCTCCACAGACAAATTAAATTAACTTACCATCATTATAATTTACATAAGTAATCAGCCAAAGCTTCAATAAAAACATAACCACTATTGTATTTTACTTAAGAAAACTGTCTATTTTCGCAGATCCTAACTGACCAATGTTATATTTGACAGAAGAAATCACAACAGATAAAATATCTTATAAGTAAAATTAAATTGATGCACTGTAAACTTGACTAAGTTGGTCACCTGTTAACTATTAATTTGAAACTTGATGCACTTTACAACCCAATTGAATTTGAGCTAAGCGTGAATGTTTAGTTTTTATTATTTTTTTTTTTTTTTACATTTACCCTGACAGGTTTTCTGTCATGTTACAAATTTGTACAATCTGTATAACTAAACTAATTGGAAATATAATTTGTTTTAAAATTTCTATCAGTTAAAAAATCTAAAATTAGTAAAAAAATTTCATAAAATAAAAGGTATTTTTTTAAAGCAAACATCAATTTATTGTTAAAGAGAAAGAACAAAAAAAGAAATTGCTGTTTTCTTAGAAAAAAAATTGAACTTGGTGCATTAAACAAGAAATAGGAAACAAGACAGCTCTAAATTTTGCTTTGGTCAACATTCATTTGAACAAGTTAGAGATTTAAAATATCTTTGCGTAACAATCATGAATGACAACTCAGAGACCCCAGAAATATTGAATAGAATTAACCAAGCCAATAGATAAAGCTTTGTTTGCAATAGACTTTTATCCTCAAAAATATTATCACATAAAACCAAAATTAGAATATACCAATCAATTATAAGACCAGAACCCACCTACTGAGCCGAGCATGGGTTAATGTAAAATTATGGGAAGAAAACTAATGACTTTTGAAAATAAAATCCTTCGGAAAATCTATGGACCAACCTATGAAAATGGTGTATGGCGTATCAAACACAACAGAGAGATCCGAGATCTATACAAAGAAAGTGAAAAAGCAGACGAATACGGTGGGCAGGACATATCCGAAGAATAGAATCTGAGTCTATCCTAAGGAAAATTGGAATAGGGAAGCCAGCAGGAAGAAGACCAAGGGAAAGACCAAGACTACGATGGTGTGATCAAGTCCAAAATGATATTTCTACAATTAGTACAACTCTAGAAGAAGCAGAGAACCGAGAATAGGTAAGACACGTTGCTGTGGCCAAATCCCTTCTTGGGTATAAATGGTCATTGGAGTAAGTAAGTAAACATCAATTTCAACTGTACAGAATACACAGTTTTTAAATATTGTTACATTTCAGTAGATAAATTCCTTAAGTAGGCCTACACAAATATAGTAACTATTTTATGTATACTATAATGCACACAGAATTTTTCAGCCAATGTTTTTAAAACGGCTTGCCCTTCTATTGTAGTTTGGCACCATCATCGTCATCACTTTCTCGTAACATTTTTCACTAGAAATTTAATTTCACTAGAAAATACTACATAAAAACTGTTTATTTTAGACAGTTTCAAGTAATATAACCAAAACACACAACAAACATAATTCTACTGTAAATAACCACAGAACGATCAAATTGGATGTTTCATTTTCATTTTTTTGGCGGCAAACTAAATCAGCTGTTACATAAAATCTAAAAACTGTCATATAATCTGTCCATATTACTGACAACTCGTACATAAACAATTAAAGAAAACGCAGCGCTATGTCTGAGGTCTCACTGACAATTTCCCTAGTAGGACTAGCAGTAATTTCACTAGGTACCTGTAATATCTAGTGTCAACACAGGAAAAATTATTGTTGTTTTTGCTTCCAAACGAAATGAATACTGCCGAAATGTATACCATGAAACTTATGACATATCTGGCCATAATGTAAACCATAAAGTTATTTATCAAAAAATTTTGATAAATAATATTAACCCTTTCGATGCCGCTGTCCGATATATCGGACCGCGGTAGTTACGCTAAAAATGCCGCGGTCCGATATATCGGACCGCTCGTAATTTTTTTTTTTCGATAGGGCATTTTCGTTAATATGCCATATATACGGTACCAATCTGTTGATAATTGATTATAGTACTCAGAAAAAGTGTTTTAAACATCTTTTAAATATGCGTTTGTTGAAATATATTTGTCACTCTTGAAATTATCGCTCAAATGTGACAAATATCTGATTTTGTACTGTAGAAAAAAATTACGATAAATCCTGGGATTTTCGAGGTAAGACTTTGAAATTTGGTATGCATGTTAGTAATTAAATGTTCTTTCAAATAAAGTCACTTTTATAGCCCTAGTATTTTTTTTGTATGGTCTAAAAAGTTTCTAAATTGAAAAATAAAAAAAAAAATTTTTTAATTTTTTAAAAAGTTGATTTTACAAATTAAAACCAATATTTTATTTAAGAAAATATATAAGTAGTAAAAAGAGCTTTTCAAAACAAGAAAAACCAAAAAATAATTATGAAAATATATTGAAAAATAACAAAGTTAGAACAAAATAACGTAAACTATGCATATTCACTAAAAATACCCCCGGCATTTCTCGCATACCAAGGGAAAAAATGCCCGGCATCGAAAGGGTTAAAAATTACAATTTTAAAGTTCTTATAAGAGATGTGTGATCAACACAGAATCATTCCGCGAAGGAAAATATGGTCCAAAATGGCCGTCACAGAGTAGTTCCATGATAGAAGCCAATGGGTTAAGGGTTGCTGAATACTCACTTTACTTATAACAATACTGGAATAGCACTGTACGGCATCAAACAACCGTGTCTGAACTTATAAACAATATGAATAAGTATGTATGAGACGTCTCTCCGAACATTTGCGATTACAAATCAACATGTTGTAACAATGCTTGCTCTAAATTGGTTTGACATGAAATGTACTAACATGCCTGACAAAGATTAAAAAGTACAATTATAAAAATCAAAACTATAACTATAAATGCTATAGTTTCAATTACAGCAATGAAATGAGAGTCATGTTAGAAGCTTACCTGACAATGAGAAACTTAATTCAACACATAATTATTCAGATAAGCTTGAGCTAAGTCAAAATATAATTGATCTTGATAATCATCAATATTTTGAACTTTTTTTACATATAAAAATATCAACGCCAGTGACATTTTTTACTGAGTAATCCAACATTGTCAAGGAACAACAGTCCAAACCCATCAAGCAGGCCTTCCACTAGGTCTGAGAAAAAAAGTAGGACATTTTAATGAAAAAAGTAGGACATTTAACGAAAGGCGCAACAGTCACACTTAGCGTTGTATTATTATTATTTATTAATTGTTTATTCCATACGGGGACCCCCCTCGTTCCGCATGCATGAATTGAGAGCTAAAACAGCTGAATTTATCGAAGCAAAAATAATACTGAAAACTAAATCCAAGACTATGAAGTAGTTTTGTTCTCATTTGAACCTACAATATACTAAGATTAGTTCAAACGGGCATTAATCTAAATTTATGACTAATAAATTAGGTCTTACCTAATGACTCACAAATGAATGTTAAATTTATGAGATAAATAAATAGAAATAACACTTTAAAAAATTATTTCAACCCAAAATTCATGCATGTCCCCGCTCTTTATAATTTATTTTCTCTTTTACTACAAAAGAATAGAAATACATAACTTATTTATATTTTTTCATAATGTAGTATTTAAAAAATACTTAGAGAAAGGAAACTAAACCATTATTTATGTATCAAAAGTTCATTAGCTGTTTTTAATCGTTTGGTTGAAATGTCAATCATCTCTGAGGCTAATGACACTTCTGCAAAGTCTTTCCTTTTCATAGCCAACTGGAGCTTCTTCTTGCCTTCTTCTAGAAGATTTTCAGCAGCTTTGATCTCATTTCTTGCTTTTATCTCTTTTTCTTTAGATGCCTCTTTTTCTTTTTGTTCAGCAGATTCCTTCTGTTTCCTTACTTCTTCATCTTTTCTTTGAGCTAAATACTCTTTGTACTTGGAGCTTGCCCCTTTAGCTGCATCTACCATTCTCTTTGTTATTTTAATATTTTCTACTTTGCCATTGACTCTTACAAAATCTTTTACAACTCTCAAGCCAATTATGGTATGCTCATTGAGTGCCTTCCTTTCATTGGTCACAATATTATTGTTCATAGAAAACCCTCTCTCAACATCTGCATTTCCATGTGCTAGTGTTAGAAGTGAGGGCAAATAACTAGCTAGCTGAGGATATCTGGGTTTACCAGTTGATGTCTTTAGTTGAAAAACTTTATTCCAGTAGGAATCCACCCTCATGTACTTGACCTCAGTCTGTGTCTTCGATTGGATATACCAATCTTCTGCTACATCCAAATCTGATTGGTATCCTAACCATTCCTCTTTAAGTCTATCAATTTTTTCCTCTGTCAGACCATGTGGTACTTGGGTGATTATCCGTTTGAACATGTCATAGCTTTTTTCTTCTTTTCTTGCCAACCCATGCAGGCACTGCATATTTTTCAGTATTTTGTTGTCGATGGGCAGATCTTTCATTAGCTTGTTGGTCACAGTAATAAAAAAAGAACTTATAGCTTGGTAAAACTCAGACTTTTCTTTGTCAAGGATCTTTAATGAAAGTAGAGTTTTTTTAGCTTCACTTCCAACTTCTAAGTCTTTAAACTCAAGCAAGTTTGATTTTTTTACCTCTATGTGACTGATGTTGTTTTTGTGTTTTTCAATTTCTTCAGCTTTGATAAATTTTCTCAAAAGAGTCTTCATTAAATGGTTCATTTCATCATACAGTACATGAACCAATGGTTGTTCAGATTGAAACATTGTCAGAAACTTAGAAAATACAGCACTGATATGAAGCAAAAACTGCATTAGAGGAAGAAGAATGTTATTCTTCAAAGCAGAGCAGATTCTTTGGTACTTATAATTCTTGTCGAGACTCTTTGAACTTTGGTTTTGTGGCAAAAACTTGAAAAAATAATGTTTCAGTGCCTCATGCTGTTCGATAAGTCTTTTCAAGACTGGACCAATACTCAACCATCTGCTATTTACATACTGACAAAAAAAATGTTCTTCTACTTGCATTAGCTCTTGACTTTTCTTGTAATCTTCTCTTCTTGCAGCAGACAGTTTGAAAAATTTGAAGATGTCAGTTGCAAATTCATCTATCAGTGAAAATGGATGGTCACGAAGTCCACTTCCAAAAGCATTGTGGACTTTGTGGAGAGAACAAGGTCCAATGTCCACTAGACCTGGGGAACCTAAAGATTTAACCTGTGAGTTAAGTTTGGTAAAAAGGGACTTGTTCACATTAGGACCATCCATTGACACCATAATAGCTTTTGAAATTGAGACACCTTCAATTTCAGATGATTTGATGATTGCATCAAACATGGTTTCTGCTTCAGCATGGCCCAAAAATATCGAAGTTAAATACCGACATTGGACTGGTTCTGCTACCTGCTGTGGTGACCAATACCTTACGTAGAGGTCAAGTTGTTTTTTAACTTGAGTTGTAGTCGTCTCATCGAGGCACAAAGTATAAAAGTTGTTTGACTCTCTAATATCCCTGGTTAGTTCTTTAACTAAGAAAGGACCCAATCCAAAGGAAATCAAATATGAAGCTTTGGTTTTGTCCATGTTAAAGTTCTTGGCACTTTCACCAAACATTAATGTAAACACTTCATGAAGACCATCACAAGAAGCAAAAGAAAAGTTTGATTGGGCTAGCTTGAAAGCCCATATTAACTCCGCACGAATAGGATCCTCCAAAGTAACCGCACTTTCCTTTAGCACTGATGTTGTTGCGACACTACCGCTTTCTGTCACTGTGAAAACAGTTTGCCGAGCAGAGAATGCAACATTCGCTTTTGAATAATGTTTTTTAGTTTCACTGTGCTTAATTAGTTGGTCTTTGCCTCTATTTGCACAGGAAAAATAATGATTACATATCTTGCAATGCACTTCAAAGTCATTTTTGCCTTTCTTGCACCACAAAGACATAAGATGCTTGTTAGAATCTTGGCTCAAAAGCCAGTCTTCTTTGAAATGTGTTTCCCGTGGCATTTTTTGTACTATAAACTATTCCATCATCTTACTGCCTGAAACAAATTAAACACATTAGAAAATAAGCATAAAACCATTGAAAATAATAATATATATATATAAAATACACTATAAGGCTAATATATATATAAAACACAATATAAGGCTAATATATATAAAACACATCAAGTTATAAAATGCCAAGATTTGAAAGGTAGCTTTGCTACTTATAAATTGCAAAAATGTATGTAAACCGTTTAGTTGAGAAGGATTTTTACACAGAATACAATTATTTTATTAGCCTTTTATTGGTGTAAGTTCATCAGACAGGAATTAATTCACAAGCAGCTCTTGTCAATTAAATCCTATCTGATGAGCAGGCTTCCAACCCACCTTAGAAGCCTAAACGCCCTCCATCCACCCACTTCTTATTTTACAAATACAATAAATCTTTTTAAAACTGCCTATTAATATAAAAAATAAAATGATCCTTGGTCTTACATACGGTACATAGTGAGTATTTTAGAAGAAAAAGGCTTACCTTTAGGGTCGGGTAGGTTCAGAATCCTTAACACAGTCCCACATACAAAAAAACACATCGTCGGGAACGCACAAAGAGCAAAATAGATACAAAATTCCACACATCACACTATAAATCCTAAAACCCATCATCCAAATTGCATGGTTTTACCATGGCTTTACTTTGAAGCCTCCGAATTATAGTGTATATGTAATATTTAATTTATTTTTAAAAAACAGGCTAAAAATTCCAAGCAAATCTGTATTTTTGGGGTAAAATAGTGGATTATTCCTGAAATTTCAAAAAAAGTAGGAAAAGTAGGACATTGCTGAAAAAGTAGGACAAAGTAGGACATTTTTTGAAAAAGTAGGAAAAGTAGGAAAAGTAGGACAAGTGGAAGGCCTGCATCAAGTTTTCCGAGATACCAGAGCATTGTTTACAAAAATAGTTTAGGCGATGTTTGTTGTGAGGAAAGCCTTAATGAAGGGTATAGCATAATGATGTTTCCCACCCCTCTTTTCCCAAGGTCAAGTACTGGGAACTAATATTCCTTCTCTTTGTCACTGAGCCGCCCGGGTCGGTTATCAGAGGTTCCGCATATCACAGGGCCGGGCCGGATATGTCCAAAGTTCCTATACAACAGGTTGTCTCATTCTCATATGGTCTATATAAGCCAAGTTGTAACGTCATGTGTGAGACCTCCAAACACAGAGTAAGTGTATTACTTACTCTGTGCTTCTAACACAGCGTGCTTGAGCAATTAAAACTACATACTAAAAACCATTACTGTATTGTTCTTAAGAGCATTTTAGAATTATTTTAATTTGTATTTTAATATTAATTTAAAGCAGCAAATTATCTCTTTTCATATGTTGCTGAGTTTTACTTAGTAAATACTGAATAATATCAATATTAAAATCATTCACGTCACATAAATAAACAACGCAGACTAACCTGTCATCGATGCGAATATCAGATGTTTTACATTATTGCGTTTTGTTTACAGCAGGGAAGATAGAAAAACACAGCTGAGGCCTCCCTATGACGTAATTGCTACCTGCACGATACGGATGCGTACTTGTATGAGACAACCTCTTGTATAGAAACCTTGGGATATGTCAGGTTTTACTGTAAACTTATTTTACTGTTTTGCATGTGTGTAAACATGGATAGGCCAATCATAAAATAAGATTTTACATTTTTCTCATTTATTTGTTTATTTTATGATCAAATATTATGAAAATTTGTAATTTTAAAAAAATACTATGAATAAAGAAAGAATAGTTTTCTACTTACAATACTTTCAATTGATTTGTTATTACAAACCAAAACTGATTATGCTGAAGATTTTATTTTTATAAATATTTATAAACATAAAATGCACATACGTATGAAATCAAACAATTTTTATTTTCCTCTGAAAACAGTTATATGCAATTAAAAAGGTCCATAGCGCTGTTGATATCTCTATACAGTAAAACCTCGATAGTTCACTTTGTGGACTTGAGGGGTGTCGAAGAATCAAAATGTCGAACTATAGAGATACATGGATTATGTTTTTATAAGGAGTATAATAAACACAAGCTGTATACAAATACTGCACAATTTTAATTATTATGATTAGGTTAAGGCATTACATTCGTGATTTTTCAACTTACATTATAATATGGGTTCCAATAAATGTCACTGAACAAAATATTTTGTTATTTTTGATTGTTTTTCACACTGATTCCTTCGTCAAGCTGCTTCCTCACGCAGTCTTTTGAAACAAAAGATGTCCATGGCAGATGCCCCTTGCTCCTGGAGATTTTGGAGAGCCCCCTCGAGAAACTTGACACCGTCACTATGAGACAACTTCTGTGGTTGGCTATTATCTGTATCATCTTCTGACTCTTCATCACTCATATCCACTTCCTTTGATTTTAATGCAGCAACAATTTCTTCATCAGAAGTGGGGCCTATATCTTCATCTTCCTTCATCAAATCCTCAACATCACCGTAGCTCCTTCACAGCCTGGGATCTTCTCTATTAACTTAACGAGGTCTTCATTGTTCAACTATTCTTTTTGAGAAATTCATTTCCCTCGTGGTCCAATAGTTTTCACCAGAAGCATACTAGGGTCAAGGGATTGAGCTCATCCCATGACCGAGATATCCACCCAATTACATCTAACATGTTAATTTCTTTCAGTTTATTGATTAAATCAAGCCCTTCATCAAGACCTTGAATAATATATAAGAGAAGCTTCTTCCTGAAAGGTTTCCAGAGTGTGACCAAAACCCCTTGGTCCATGGGCTGGCACAGTGAGGTTACATTAGGCGGCAGAAACATAGCCTTTACACCTTTACCTTGAATGACATCTACACTTGGGTGGGTCGTTGCGTTGTCTAAAATCAACAATGCCTTTCTTGGGAGATTCTTTGATTCCACATGTTTTTCGATATCTGGTACAAACTGCTTATGGCACCAATCAGTGAAAATATCCTCTGACATCCACGCATTGGATTGGTTTCTGTACACAACGGTTAATCGAAACTATCATCCCTTATTTTTACATTTTTTAAAGCTCTGGGTTTTTTGGATTTTCCTATAAGTACTAATTTCAGTTTGTGTGACCTCGTTGCATTGCTATAAGCTAAGACGGTTACTCTTTCTTTACTTTTTTTGTAACCTGCAGCAGCTTTTTCTTTTATGAGAGCAAAGCTTTTACTAGATAGCATTCGAAAATTAAGGCCAGTTTTATTACAATTGTAGATTTGCTCACCACTAAGTCCCTCTTTTTCAATTTATGCTTGAAATCTTACTTTAAAATTACTTTGTTAGGATTTGCAGACAACTTTTCACCACATATACTCAGCTGTTTAACTCCGTACCTGTGTTTCCACCTGTCCAGTCACCACTACTTGCAGTGAATTCACACTCTCCTTTGAATTCATTGGTCCTGTGATCGGCGTTCCTTTTTCTCGTTGAATTTTGAACTACTGATAAAGCGCTTCGCTAACCTTTTCGTACTCCAAAGTCTTCATACTTTTTCTCTCTACTAATGATTCCAAACAAAGACTTTTTACACAGCACGACTCAATTTCAATCCTTGTCTCCATCCCAATTACCAACATTTAAGTCATTTGCAACTTTGTTCACGCTTTCACCTTTGTCAATCCTTTTTAATGTTTCTAACTTCATGTCCATCGTAACGTAGCACCTTTGTCCGAAATCTTCAAAAAGCACCTTTAAGAACACAGCACAGTTCAAATAGCAAGTCACCAATCAAAGCATGTGTAACCTCCAAAAACTACTCAAGCACACTGACCCACTCACAATAACACTGCCAACCCAGGGCGCAGTAAAAGTATAGGGGTGGAAAGGCCGCGCTAAAAATAGTTTAGTTATCGCAGGGATGTCCCGAGAGAACAAAAGAACCAGTCCCGGTACGCGGTCACTGACCGGGGTAGCGTGTGACGGATGTTTTTATAGAAAATATCGGTCAGCGATGTTTTTACGTGACGGCTCATCCCGTGTTGAAGATTACGGACTGTCAAAGTATCAAGAGTCGAACTATAGAAGTTTTAATGTATTTAGAGGAATCATGATTTTTTTTGTAAATACTTGAAAAACTCAATTAATGCAAATCTATAAGGAGTATAAAGAGATAGGGAAATAGTCAGACACACAGAAGCAGACCAAACGAGCTTAGCACGGCTGCCGATAAACAGCACTGATTGAGAATTTCTACCACCTACCCCTTTCCCAACCTTATACCTCTGTCCACTGTTTCCTTCCTCTCATTCTCATGATAACTTGTAATCCTACCTCTCTCCAGTCAGCCACACTGTCCTCTCTGTTATTATTTGTCTCAATCCGCACCAATATAGCAAAATTAGAAAAAAATTGTCTTTTTTTAAATCGGTTTTTTATTATTATAGTTGTATATTCATTGCAAGTACCTCAATTTCGAGAAGGTGTTTCTCAGAAGTCCAAGCTGTTTTGTGTCACTTATTGTACAAAATAGTAGCTTCATAAATTAAAAAATGTTGTACAGTCCTAAGAGTTAAGAACTGAATTGGTTGATAGGTTTTACCTTATATAAATATCCATGAGGTCATCCAGCTTATTGTAGTTATGACTGCCTGCAGCCTCTCGACAAAGAGCATTGAACTTCACTAGCCAAGGAAAAACTTGCTTCTTAGCCACCTTCAGTTTCTCCTGGGACTCCGGGAATTCCTCCACATTCGGTTTCTCTTCCTCCTTACGTACAGTGGGCAAAACCTTTGCCACCATCTTGAGAGGTGTCATCACAGTCAACCGGCATGGCTTCTTTTCTGACACATCTGAAACTGCATGAGCTACTGTGAAGTCGTGTATACAGAGTATATTATTAATTAAGCACTATTAAATAATCAATACCTACTGCAATTCAATTATTCCATTTTTTACCATCACTGTTGATCATCATTAACATGTTAATACAAAATATGCAACTAATCAAAATTTACACAAATTTGATTTCGTCTTTAACCTTTGCAAAATATTTAAGCGGGGATCTCCAAAAGTAATTCCAACGGGTACATAGTACTAGTTGAGAAGTTCAAAATACATCTAAAAGAGGTTGACATTATAATGTATCGAGTAAAATAGATTAGAGCACTGAACCCATTAATTGCATACTTAACCCAAGGAGTGTTGATCGCCTCAAATTGAGGCGATCGTTATTTTCATAAACTGTTACCGCCTCAATTTGAGGCGATGTGCGCTCACTCGATTAATGTCGCTCACAGTCGGGAAAAAAAGTCAAAGTCGTCTCAAATATATATCATTTGAAAGGCCGTGAATCAGTGTTTGTTTACATGTCTTTGGTTTTGCTCTATGACTGTCAGATGAGGCACAGTGGCAGAAATAATTCTTTGTTTACTTCTTCCGTCGTCATCTGTCAATCAACTCGCCAGTCTCGATCTATACCAAGTTGTTTATGTTTGTTGATGTGTTGTGTTATGCTTTGTGTGACTTTTAGTGTTTGTGTATTATAGTTTGTATATTATTAGTGATCATGGGTGATCCGTGTCGTGGTTTATAAACATTATAATTATGCATGCTAAAGTTGGCATATTCGTTGCTAGGCAACATATTTATTGTTACTTCATAAATATATGTTGTATAAATGTTTGCCTATATAATTATATGTTTTTTTTGTTCAGAATGAAATTCTGCACAACTTGTATATCTCAGTTTTTTTCTAATATCATAATTTTATATACATTAAATGACCGTCAATCTACTTATAAAATTTATTTTTATAAAAAATTTATAAATAACATTATATTTAAAAACTTTTTAAAAATTTTTCCATTACCAATAATTAAAATTACTTTATTACTAATAAAAATGGTACAAGTTTCATCTTTCTAATGCTAATAATAAATATACAGCGAATTTTTAAAAAAAGTATTACAAATCACTGAAAATTTGGCGACACTAGACAAAATTATGACCAACACTCCTTGGGTTAAAACACAAAACTAAGCAAAATAGGACATATATTCACGTAAAAATTTTGTTTGTTTTTGTGTCTGCTAACATTTTCGATGGTTGTGACCACCTCTCCAGTATCACCATATATTCATATATAATTAATATACACCCAACTTTCTTTCCTTTGATCCAGGAAGACACCTGATGCTGATAACAAAATTGCTGAACTAGCTTGTCTAATTTTATATTGAATTTATTTGCAACACAATTTATGCTACGTAGTAAAAAAGTGATTTTATAACTTCCAAGGGCTACATCTAGAATTGGATTTCATAAATTAAAGTAAGTCACGTTTTGATCAAAACTTCTGTTTAAACATTTTTAGAAAATAGACATCTTTTCAATAAATAACAATCACTATTCCAAGAAGTTTTAAGTTAATCTAAGTATTCCTCAACCCAAATACACGAGGAGTTTGGGTTTGAGTTAATGAAATAATAATGCTTATAGCTCAATTTCTAGAACTTGAGGAGCCTGAACTGGCAACATTCTAGAGTGTCTGGAGAGTTTCAAAAACCAAACACATCATGTTTCATAGGATGGCTACGAAGGCCCATTAAGTCGTACGTCTTAGGGGGATGAGAAGGTCCAACAGGTAGTTTAATAGTAGGGTTAGTTTGAAGGCCCATCAAGTTGTGTTTAGTTGGGTTTTTTTGGAGGGCTGAACAAGTCATGTGTAGTTTGGTGGGCCTGTAAATTTGTCTATTTTAGGGTGGTTTGGAGTGGCATAGGAACCGTCAAGTAGGAGGTCGGAAGTCCCATTAAATCATTTGTCGTAGGATGGTTTTGAGGGCCCTTCAGGTTATGTGTACTATAATGGACCTGTCAAGTTGTATTTTAATTTTGGGGTTAAGTGTTAGAGAGGACTTTATAGTCCTAACTTCGCCCTTTTAATAAAGGCATTTTCATTTTTAATAGAATAGGTAAGAGAGCCAATAAAGTAAGTTGTAGTAGAGTGGCTTTGAGGGCCTGTTAATTTGTCTGTTGTAAGGTGGGTGAGAGGAGTCAATTAAGTCATATGAAGTAGTCTGGGTTAGACTATTGGTCTTTGATTTTGAAAAATCTTGAATCATGTACAATAATTTTAGAATTTTTATGTACAACATTTGTGTGATTCCACCTAAGCATATAGCTTTATTTTAGTGACGCAATAAAGTTGTTGATTTTGTTGTTTTAATATTTATGAAATAAATCTAATTATGTCTAGATAAGAATATAACATGTTAAAATTTTCAAGTTTTACTGTGTTCAAATTTACTATTGTTAACTTGCCGTCGTAGACACCAAAGTTCTGAATCATTCCAAATACTTATTAGTTCATGAAACATGAATTAGCCTACTTCACAAACAGTATCGTTAACATTTCTTGGTTTCAACCTTGAAACCACAAAAAACATTCAATCATGTTTACGTTTAGAAGTGCCTCGTCGACAACATTAAAACAATAACAGATCAGGTCAGTCACCATCAGGTAAGAAATCATTTGGAATGCAATAATACCAACATAAAAATGTTGAAGAGTTCTTATATAAGTATGGTAAAGGTTTATTTGCCAACAGATTTGTGCTCCTATAATCTAACAAACTAGTAATGGAGTCGCACGAGAAAGTACTGTCATAATATGATAGTGGTATTGTTTTCAGCGACAGGACACTTTCGTCATGGAATGGCAATAGCTTAAAAATGACTTGCATGACATTGTGATAGTGCCATTAACTTTTGTAGTTAAAAACTGTCCATATTACATAGTCGAAAAAAAGTGATAGAGCAATTACTGCTTCCAGTTTTAATTGCTATTAATGTAGTGAGATTACTGGCACACAACCTACTTTACCCCATCAACCAGTGTGTGGATACGGAAGGAATACTTCAAATTAACGCAACTTGCAAAAATAGGAAACATCTGAGAAATTTCTACTTACTTGCAGTAGAGCCAGGTGGACTGTCCGTAACACCATCTTCTGAACTTGTAACAATGGCATCCTGGTTAAACGCCATCCTCGATCTGAAAAATAAAGATCAATTACAAATAATACAAGTTGCAATAAACAAGTTTAAAAGCTGTTAAACTTTTGAAAGTAAATCCATAGATTCATTAAATTTTAAATGTGCTTATATACATGAAATAAATAAATTATAATAACTGTGCAATTCCCAAAATCAAATCACAATACGTGTTATGGAAATTAGTCTACAAGGGTAAAAAGCCTGAGCAAGAGCCGGCAAGCAAGCCTAAGAAAGAGACATAGACAGAGTAAAAACTGAGCAAAATTGAAGAACTATTATTTTACTCAATGTTGAAATTAAAAAATATACTTAATATGTTCCTGAATAGCTATCATAACCTGAAATAGGCCTAGAGTATTATATAAATAAAAATATTTTTGTGGCTGGCAATTCAGGGTAGTAACAGTTTGACAATTATAATAGGCATGTGGGATGGAGAAGCGGATGAAAGATAAGGGGTAAAGATCAAGCTTGGCTGTATTCAGACAAGTTTAAGGTCTCAGGTTCCACTAGTCCAATCTCCATTGAAAGATTACTAACTTGTATGGTAGTTTCGATACTGAAATAGACCTTGATTTAAATAAATTGAAATGTTTGAAATACTTACATATATTTCTAAAAAATATATGTTAATTTTTTTAGAAAATGCTTTCCCTATTGATATAAAAGCTTTTCCGATATGGGTTATACTACAGGTCCTACGTCTTGTGATGTATGAGAAGTACAAGAAAAGATTGTGTGAAAATTTTTGTAAAAATGTTAACAGATGCTTTAATTACAAATCACTAGTCTTACTATCATACATTTTATGTATTAATAATCTACAATGTAATTCATTAATTGTATAACAGTTGAATGTAAAGTAATAATAAGAATAGATATATTTTGATTTTTTCATTTTTTTAACAACTAGAGTTTAAGGAAAGAAGAGGCGCTTCATGAAAAAGAGAACCAGTAGTTTTTCTAGCTTTTAGTACTGCTTTTAGTGTACTTTCTTTATAAGTGGTTCAAGAACTTAACTAGTTGTACCTAGAGAATCTTTTGATCTGAGGTAGGTAAACATTATTAAACCAGAATCGATCACCATGAATCCATACTGACAGTCAATTAAGGCTATTAATGTTTTTATTCTGTAATTATAAAACCATCCTTTACTCTATTCATTCCAATGGGCCTACCACGAAGAAAACACTTATTGATACAATTACTGTACAAAAGTTATTTTTAACTGAAAATTTTAAGAATTTATAGAGAGAACACATTTTAGCTAATTTAAAACTGAGGGAATATGCCAATAGAAATACTGAGGTTAGTTAAATGTGTTACAGGTTGAAATCTAGGCCTAATGCTAATATTTTCTTGAAAATATTAGCTGACACCCCATCAGGTCTTGGACTAGACCCTACTTTTAGACCAAAGACTAGTGTTACATGATGTCACATTCTGACAAAGTGTGCATGGTTACATCTAAGCTATACCTATATCACAGTCTCTCATAAATAGGTCCTCACCAAAACTAATATTATAGGGCTGTGCCAGGTGTTTGCCTGCACTAAAAAAATAGACGGCAAAAAAGAATTAATTTCTTTTATTTGTCAATTAACATTTTGTTAAAAAATTTAACTATCTTCATCCTTAAGAACCCCCCCGAAGGTATCTCTGCCTTGACGTGGCGGGGGGGCTTGCGTGCTTCCACAACCCCGAGAGCTATGCCGGCGGTAGCTTGCTACCGGTAGGGTCACCCAAGCCGGACAGGTCTTCGTGGGGTAGAAGCCAGACTAAGAGAGATACCAAACAACAGCTATGTCAGGCCTAGCAAGCCGATAGCGAAGTTGATATTGCTTTCAAAACAATAACCAAGCCTCGGAAGGACAGGAGTAACGGACGTGACTGGAAACGAAAAAGGATAAAGATTGGAACACTGAACATACTTACGCTTTCGGGAAAAACAGAAGAATTGATAGACGAGATGCAGGAAAGGAGAATAGACATTCTGGGATTGAGTGAAACAAAGTGGAAGGGGCAGGGAAGTAGAGAGTTGAGAGGAGGGACATGGCTGTACTGGAGTGGAGGAAGATCAAAAAGGAATGGAGTAGCAGTAATGGTTAATAGGAGGATAAAGGAGATGCTAGACGAAGTGGAGTTTATATCGGATAGAATGATGACAGTTAGGATTAGAAACAAAAACAAGGAAATAAAAATAATGCAGGTGTATGCACCACAGACAGGATGTTCAGAGGAAGAAAAGGAAGAGTTTGAAGAAAAGCTGGAAGACCAAATACGAAATGTAAATATATTAACGGGGGATTTAAATGCAAAGGTTGGGACCGACAGAAGAGGGTTTGAGGAGGTGTTGGGCAATTTTGGGTTTGGAAACAGAAATGAGGAAGGAAGAAGACTGCTGGACATGTGCCAAAGAAATGCATTGACAATTGGAAATGGGAGATTTCAAAAGAGGGAGAGCCATATAATAACAAGGTATAGTTGGGATGGGATAGTAAAAAGTGTAATTGATTATATAATAACAGATAGAGAATGGGGAGAAAAGATCATGGATGTGAAGGTGATTCCCAGCGTAAGCGTAGGAGGGGACCATAGACTGTTGGTGGGGGTGTTTAGAATGGAAATAAAAGAGAGCAGAACGACAAAACCAGTTGAAAGAATAAAGGGATGGAGACTGCAGGAGGAGCAGAAGAAGGAAGAATTTAGAAATATGGTAAAAAAGGAGTTACCCAGAACAGAGGTAGGGGAGCTGGAAGAGGAATGGAATCGGTTCAAGGACACAATAGTAAAGGCAGCCGAAAAGGTATGTGGGAGAACAAAGGGGAAAAGAAGAGAAAAACAAACAAGTTGGTGGAATGAAGAGACAATTAAAGGAGTAAAAGAGAAGAACAAAGCATGGAGGAAGTGGTGGAAAACCAGAGCGCAAGAAGACAAAGATGAATATTTGGCAAAGAAGAGAGAATGCAGAAGAATAATAAAGGACGCAAAGGACAAGGAATGGGAGAACTTCACGAAAAAGTTAGAGGAAGACTTAGGACAAAACAAAAAGATGTTCTATAGTATGATGAGGAACAAAAAGAGTGACCGAAAGTGCCAAAACAATGCAAAATGAAAATGGAGTCATGGTGGAAGGAGTGGAAATGAAAAAGTTGTGGAAAAGGTATTTCCAAACACTGTTGAATGAAAACTATGAGGAAGAAGAGGAAGACGAAAATGAGGAGCAATGGGAGAGAGGGGAAGAGATAAGTTGGAGGGAAATAGAAAAGGCGGTGAAAGAGATGAAAAGTGGGAAATCCCCAGGACCAGATGAAGTATCATCAGATATGGTAAAGGCTTTGGGAGCAGTGGGAGTACATTGGTTGAAGAGAGTCTTCACATGCGTATGGAGGGAAGGAAGAGTGCCTGACGACTGGGGGAAAGGTGAAATAATAACAATACACAAGAAGGGAAGTAGAAGACTATGCAAGAACTATAGAGGAGTAACATTAATAAGCCATGTTGCCAAAATATTTGAAAAAATAATTTTTAACAGGATTAAGGACGTGATAGAGGACCAGATAGGGGAGGAACAACATGGGTTTAGGAAGGGAAGAAGTACGATCGACTTGATTTTTGCAGTGAGACAAATGGTTGAAAAGCACTGGGAGTTCAATAAAAAGTTAATACTGGTGTTTATAGATGTCGAGAAAGCCTACGATTCTGTTAAGAGAAAAAGTATATGGGAGAGTATGGAAAAAAATAGGAGTGACAGAAAATATGATGAAATGGGTTAAGGAATTGTATAGGGTGCACGAGTGCAGAGTTAGGACATGTGATGGTAATACAGAATGGTTCAAGGTAAAGAAAGGGCTGAAACAGGGGAGTGTTCTGTCTCCGATTCTTTTTAATGTAGTTATGGAGATAATGATGAGAGAAATTAAAGAGGAGACAAATGAAGAGATGAAGATAATGATGTTTGCTGACGATATTCTGATGTGGGGAGAAAACAGGGAGGAGATACAAGAACAACTGGGCAAGTGGAGTAGGAAGATGAGGGAGAGAGGGCTGAGGATAAGCAAGGAAAAAAGTGAAGTAATGGTAGTAGGAAGGGACACAGTTTTGGAAGAAGATATATTGGTAGATGGAAGTATACTAAAAAAGGTAGATGATTTCAAATACCTTGGAACGATGGTGTCAAGTGATGGAAGAATGGAACAGGAAATAAATGCCAGATTAGGAATGGGAGCGGGATTCTTCCGGACGGTGAAACACCTAGTATGGGACAAAGAGGTACCAAGGAGGGCCAAGGTAATGATGTTCAAGAATTACTATAGGCCTATAATTACTTATGCGGCAGAGACATGGCGGATGTCAGAAAGGGAGTGGAGTAGAGTACAGGCAGGGGAAATGAGGTTCTTGAGAGCAATAAAGGGAAGAACTCGAAGAGATAGAATTAGGAATAGTGAGATAAGGAAGGATGTAGTGGAGGAGAGTATAAGAGAAAGAGTGGAACAAGCAAGGTTGAGGTGGTATGGTCACGTAAAAAGGATGAGTGTAGAGAGGTTGCCGAGGAAGATGGAGGAATGGGAAATGGAGGGAAGGAGGCCCAGAGGAAGACCACGAAGAAGATGGCTGGATGGAGTGAGGACAGACGTGGAAAAGAGAGGGAGTGTGTGGGGGGAAGTGGTGAGAGAGGAGATGTGGAGGGACAGGAGAAGATGGAGAGGCTTGGTGACAACCCAGACCCAGGATTGACTGGAACGGGACCGGATAAGTAAGTAAGTAAACATCCTTAAGAAACATTAACTTAGTCATTACCTAACGATGCAATATTAAATGGCTATCAGGCTACCTTTGCTCATCATCATTGGCCCTATTACAAAGATGTTCATAAGTCCAATTTAATGTTAAAATAATGCCAAATAGTTTAATTTAGATTTACCGACAACATCCTGATCTTCAAAAAAATAACTTTGTTATTAATTAGTAGGCCTAATTATAGCAAATAATTAGTTAGTTATATATATAATTATGATATAATTATAACTAAAGTAGACCTAGGCTAATCTGTTTTATTTTTCTTTTTTTTTTTTTTTATTTATATATGAGACGCCGACACAACGATGTTGCTATTTTAAGGCGAATATGAATGGTTAGATGAGTGTAGGATGAGTGTGGATGAGTGTAGTCTTGTTACTATCTGAGTTCAACTGTTCCTCAGAAAGGGCAATTTATTAATAGCCCAACAGCCAGGGCTTTTTTCCAATTCAATTCAAATATTCTTCATTTGAAGTTTGCATAGTATACCAAGAATAGTGTCATATGTTATTATGATAATATAAATTTTACCTTAAAAACTATTAAACCTTATTAAACTATATTATTAAACTATTAAACCTTAGAACTAGAATATGTTCTTCTAAAGGTCTACAATTTTGTAATACTGTATAACAATGTTATGTTTTTCAAAATTACAACATTATTAATATCCACAATTATACTATTATTTAGCAGACTCAAATCAAAATCAAAATTCATTATTGTTCTGAACATTTACAAAAATGCATGAACATTGTCAATAAATCCTATAAATACATACATACAAGCCACAAAAAGTCTTAAGATATATTATAAACTATAATATATACAATAATTTGAGCATTAAACACATATTACAATATATCTAATTATTGAAACAAATTTTAAAATAATGTATCTAACCTAATTTTAAGACACTACTTTATGTTGCAACAAAATGAAAGTAACTAAAGGGCACTCACATTTCTAACTAAAAATACCCATATACACAAAAATTAAATTAATTGTCATTATACATATTGTATTTCTAAACCTAAATATGAATATCACAAGTGTAAATCATAAGGGCATTTCTGAATTAAGAATTCTTTAAGATTAGCTTTGAATGTATTACCCTCCATATTTTTCAATAGTGTAGGTAACTTATTATAAAAAATCTAACCTTGAACATAAGGGCTTTTGCTAGTAACAGCCAATCTTCTAGTAATTCTAAACATATCTGACCTATTTCTAGTGTGATAATTGTGTACATTCTCATTTCTTAAAGTAAATTTATTGTCATTTTTAACTAATAAAACTACTTGAAAAATATACATTGCATATATTGTTAAAATCTTGTGTGATATAAAAAGTTCCCTGCATGATTGTCTTCTGTTAACCTTACAAAGAATTCGGATGGCTCTCTTTTCAAGTATGAATACCCTTTGAATGTATGTTGTATAAGTGCTACCCCAAATAGATAGTCCATAGGATAAGTAAGGGCAAACAGTACCAAAATATACCGTGCGGAGCATCTCAAATGGCAAGTAAAAAGCAAGTCTCCTCAATAAATAAATGTTTGAAGATAATTTGCTGCATACATAATCAATGTGTTGTTTAAAAGAAAACTTGCTATCAAAAAATAAACCCAGGAACTTACAAGAATTAGAGCTTTCTAAAGACAATTCATTGTTTTCTATTGATAGATTAACCCCTAGTTAATTGAAATGCAACATTTCTGTTTTATCTACATTTAATTTTAAGTTATTCTCTCCGAAATATTTTAATGCAATTTCAACAAATGATTCAATACTATTTTCTAAACTATTTAAATTGCTAGACCATAATAAACTAGATGTATCATCTGCGTACATGCTAACAAAATACCAATCTAAACATGGAAAACTATTTACATAACAAATAAATAAAAAAGGTCCCAAAATTGAGCCCTGTGGAACACCTATGTTAATTTTTCTATAAGAGGATCTAATCATTCTAAACAAACATCCTTCTTCTCCTTTTACTTCAGTACACTGTTCTCTATCACTTAAAAAGGAAGTAATAATATCAAGCAATTTACCAGTGATCCCATAATTATTCAATTTAGTTAAAAGAAGGCTGTGATGAACTCTATCAAATGCCTTTGAAAGATCCAGATATACACCAGCTACTTTAAATCCTTGATCTAATTTGTTTAAGGCAGTGTGATAAAATTCAGTTGCAGCTGATATTGTACTTCTCCCTTTTCTGAAACCATGTTGAAAGCCCTTTAGAATATTGTTGTCATCAATGTGTTTTGTAAGGCTATTAAGAATATTTTTTTCAATTAGTTTACTAAAGGTAGAAGTTAATGCAACCGGTCTATAATTCTCAATATGTTCAGTAGGTCCTTTTTTATGGATAGGTCTAACTATTGTACGCTTAAGGACTTTTGGAAACACCCCCTCTGTAAGTGTACAATTTACAAGATGGGATAAAATAGGAGCTAGTTCTTCTTTGCATTTCTTTAGCAAGAAAGGTGAGAATCCATCACAACCAGATGACTTCTTACTGTTAAAACTATCAATATACTTAATAATATCACTTATATCTAAACAATCAAAGTTAAATGAACCATCAGTAGGAACTACATCATTAACACTTTGATCCACTGAAGAACATACATCATTTGTTGCCATATCAGCAAAGTAATTATTGAAAATATTGCTTACAAGTAGAGGATTGGATACAGTTACATCTTCATGTACAATAGTTATTTCCTTAACCTTATTACTTAACCTATTATTATCTCTAAAACTATTAACAAAAGACAAACAACTTTTCGATACATTATCAGAGCTGCAGATTCTTTCTGAAATTTTATCAGCTTTCAACATTCTTACATTTTTTCTGAAAGATGACTTATACTGTCTATACATGGTATTATAATATTCATTTTTTGTTTCATTATATAAATAGTACATATCCTCCATTTTCTTTTTTAAATCTAAAGTAGGCTTATCTAAGTTAATTTTATTTTTATTAAAGTTTTTACTCACACCTTCTTTAATTTGTTTTACAGGACAGCACACATCTAAATACCAAGTCAGTGTTTGAGTGAAATTTTCCCATTTACAATCAATTGAATGACTATTCCTAACCTCCTCCCAGCATTCATTGCCTAATCTTAACTTTAACAATTGCATATTGTGGTCATTGAATGTACGCCTAACACTAAATTTTTGCTTTTCCTTGACAATATTATTACATACAATTTTGACAAACTTAATTTTGTTTAGTTAATTTAATAATAGACAAAGTTAATTTACAATATAGTGACAAAATCTACCCCTAAGTACTAGTTAGTTTAGATTAATACACAAAGAAACAGGATGAATATGAGCATCATTATTTAAACAATAAAAAACAAGGGAAGGCTGTAAAAGCTATGCTTTAATTTTGCAAAAAAGGTCATTAGTAGGCCTACTAGCCTTGGATCCTAGTGCCCAATTAAAAACAATAAAATAGACCTCTGTTTTCTGACTTTTTAAACACTGCATGTTATACTACAATACAAACAAAAACAGTTCAGGCCTAAATCTGAAAATTTACAAAAATATTACAGAAATGCCTAACAGTTTTGTGAAGTTATTTACCAATCAACGGTCTTGACCTTTATACCTACAAAGATAAACTTAGTAATAAATTATTAGGCCTATCTAGAATTGGTATAACCAATTATTGGTTAAATTACTAAAGAATGAGACAATACCTTTAAAATTCCTTCAACGAATAAATGAATTTAAAAGAATCAACTGTTTTTGTGAGTCACTATCTTCACTTTCCGAGCTATCTCCATATTACGAGGTAATAGGGTTATGTTTTACAAGATGGAGGGCCTACGTTATTTAAAAATGAAATAACAGACAGTGTTAAATCACACTTAGAAACGGTTTATGAAATCACACGTTGAGATTATACATTTCACTTCTATTAATAGAACACAAATCCGTTACATTTAGTCATACAAAATACACATAAACACAAACTAACAACACCATTTACGTCTCAACACAAACTAATCTGAAGTGAAGTGAGTGAAATAAGTCCAGTCTTTGTAGTTAGAAGCAGTTGGAATTTCTATGTTTTCTAGAGTTTTCATTGGTGGATATAAATTCACAGACATACAAATTAATTGTATATTACATATATGTTAAAATATGTCTACTTACTGGTTTCAAACAAATGAGATTTTTAAAATTGATTTGAAAATAACAAAACCAACACTAAGTACAATATAAAGTACTAATTAAAATACCCGCATAATGCAGAGTCATGATAAGTGAATACCACACCGACTCAATTTCTGTTCCATACTATCTCAACTTAACAAGAATTTTATATTCCACGCAATATATAAAACTGACCGGGAAACTGTAACCCTCAGTACCTATGGTCCAGCCGTTCTAACTTTACATCTGAGGGGAGCACAACATGGCAACATTGTTTATCTTGAGCATTTGGCTCCTTCCTCTCCCACGACTAATTTGTTTCTGGTCTAGATAAACCACAACTAGGGCCTTTATCCAGAAGTTTAAAAAAAGCACTTCCAGTTAAACACTAAAAAGATTTTAATCCCCACTACAAATAATAAATTTGTACCTTCCTACATTCTTGTTAACTGTGAGTTTTAGATGTAACATTTTGAAGAGGGCTGTGGCGGTCTATATACAACGTTGCCTATGTTGATTTTCCAGTTTAGCCCGTAAACCTCAGAGGTATAGTTAGAACGGTTGGACTATAACTATAGTATTAGTTTATTGATGTTATAAATAGTCTAGTGACTTAAATAAGAGTGGATTTAATGTTTTGTTTTCGTTTCCTGTAATGAGGAGATGGAAGGAAATGTAATATTATGATAAAAGATTACGAGTACCGTATGTAGTCATTTAAACTTCAAGCGACAAAACTATGAGTGCAGCATACATTTTAAATAATTTTTAATCGTTTAAACTATTACCTTGAATTCAATTTTAATTAGGTACTTTTTAAACATCTCACCTATTAATGCTATTGATATATAAACATTTTGAATGAGTTATAGCAGATGAAACAATGGTATGGTTCGTTTTACAGTGAGTGCCAAAGTTAAGTCATGTAGTCGAGCTACGTTCTTATACATTATAACTAAACGATTTTTAATTATTTATTAAGGTAAAATGATATAACGCATATCAATATTGAAAAAAGAGCTAAAATACTGTTATATCACATTTCTTTTTGCGCTAGCTAAAGCAGAAGAAGAAAGCTTGATAAATTTTAATTGTTAAATTAACTAAAAATTAATTGGCGAATTGATGTGGAATTTAATCATAATACATTAAAAAGAATACTTCTACTGTTAAACATTAAACTTACTTAATTTACCATTAAAAATGAACTACACCTACTTTAGTAGCTTAAACTGAGCTATCAAAATATAACAACTATATACTTTAAAAGTGTTATTTATTTATTAAGAGTATAATAGATTCCTAATTTGCTAGATTATATTTGTATCACCTTGGAAATTATTAATTTACAGTTTTCAAATAATAACATTCATCTAAAGCCAACTGGCCACAGCCTCTCGATAGTCATTAAGATCGGGAACTGAATATACAATTTAATAATGGTCATTGAAAATAGCTATGAAAATAGTATAAAGTTCTTGCGTCTACATAGTAGTCTGTTTTAAGCCTTATAAGGAGATTTGGCCATAGACCTTCTATTATACTAATATAAGGTATAATAGAAGGTCTATGATTTGGCTGTCATTGCTTAGCTTTTCAATTTTTTTAATATTATTAGAATAGTAACTCTCAATTTCAATTATGGTAATATGGATTTCCCATTTTGTCGCTGATTCGTGCCAATCTAACACATATTAGCGTTTTTTATTAGTGGAGTTCTAATAACAAATTTACATATTACCGTAATATATTTGTTTGGCGCTATGTTCTTGATGCTAACATGTTACTTTGTTATATTTTTGAACAGGTATTTAGTATAAATATGATAATATAGGACTAATAATAAAATCCAAGAAAAGATGTTCGTTGCATTCATTCTAATAATTATTTCAAAAAATTAATTTTCTTAGGAGTGCTGAGAGAATTTAGCTTTTTTTAGGTAACACATTATCATCAGTACTAATATAATACTAAAACATATCTGTGTATCTTTAGACATATATTATATCAATTTAACATTGATTTACAGTAACATATTTGTTAGGGAAATTAATGATCGCTGATGCTATGCTGATCGTTAGTATAAGAGCAAATATTAATATATTGTAATTTTTAACATTGTAAAAGGCAGTGACTAACCAAGCAGTATTTCTTTTTATTTCGAATGATAATTAAAATAACATTTAAAATATACACTTTTAGTATGACTATTCATACATATGAATATATATATATTATACCAATAGGACTATGCAAAACACAGTCAACGCTGTATTAGTTAGAGCTTTTTGCTTTATTTTATTACCAAACGTTCTAAAATTAGTTATTCTTTCGGGATGGGCTTTCTTTTACTAGACCAGGATGTTTTAATTCATTTTTCCGTTATCCTTTTACAAACTTACCAAATTCCAATCGATATAATCTTTTGTTTGAATGCGTCCCTGTTTAAAATGTCAGTTTGTGTTACCTGCTGTTTTTATCACTTCAATATTGATAGTTCCGGATTCGGTCCTAATTCAAATTTTTTTAATTTTCAGTTTATCTGTATTAACATAGTGGCTTCAAACCTCAAAATAATTTTAATGTTTGTTTTCTTATGACAGACTTAAAACTATTATATATGTCCTAGAATAATTTACATGTTATATTTATTCAAATATAATGTTATGTTAATTTCTGTATTGTTTTCATGTATTCAATTAGAAAAACCTAGCCTAGACGTCAACTTAGATATGAGACGACGACAAAACGTGTTGTGCATTTTAAGGCGAATATGAGTGATTATATGAGTATGCATGGCCTGTGAAGTCTGGTTACTAAATGAATTCGACTGTTTCCTTAGAATGGTCTATTTCTTTGATTTGGTCTTGTTTATTTTTTAATAAAATAGCCCTAAACATTCCAAAACATTTTATGTTTGCAATACAACGTAGTTTTGCTGCAATAAAGAGTTTAATTAAACAGTTTTCTCTTCTATATTAGTTTTAAACGTAGATACTTATAATGTTATCCTCTAATGTATGATATTTAATAATATGAGTAGTGGTCCGTGGAATTTAAAAATACTATTAATATAGTGTATATAATACTTAATTGCGTGTCCACTCTGATTTAAAAGCTCTTGAGATCAATCAACCGGCAGCTGCTGCGCTCTCGCAAGTCATTAGTAAACTAAACCTCACCGTATCAATAGCAGACGACAGTGCGCACTCGCGCCAGCTGATTGTGATTGTAGTGTACTTGGTGCTGCTGACAGTTGAGTGTATCAGGTTTGTTGTTAATATTTTATTTTTAATGTTTTCGCATTTTTAGTGAAAAATCCGAAATGCTTCAACCGAGATGGTGCGTTTGATTATGTGTCCATGGATCTTTAAATTTATAGAAAAGAGAAGAAAGAAAACCACCCCAACTTGGATGGCTATATTTAGTAATCCAGGTCCGATATCACCCCTTTGGAATCAAAATGAGTGATGGGGAGGCGGAGTTGTCACCGGTGAGTTATTTATATTATTTAATATATAAAATACTTACTGTGATACTAATTAAATAATGTTTTGGAAATACAATTTAATATTTTTGCACTATCTTTTATTTATAAATTTAATGTTTATAGGAATGATTTTATTTTATTCCTCTTAACTTGTGTCTATTTGTCACCAAATTAACATTTTTGCACGCATGCGTAACTGCTTATAAATAGCTATAAAAACATTAATATTTTTTATTGTTAAGGAGACTATTGACTATTCCGTATAAATGTACAGAATCAAAATTAAAGTGTTTACAGTTTAATAACATTGTATTTGAGTTTTTCGTCAGAAATTTAGATTTTTATTACTATTTTAGGCATGAATGTACACTATATTTTTATTTATCATTTCTTTCTTTCTGTGTTGTATCATTTTAAAACCATTACTGTTTGGTTATAAATTGTACCCCTGTCACAATGTATTGTGTTAACTGGAGAATAAGTTCTCGATGCATTTGATTTTAAAACCTTATTTTGTTTTAGGTGTATGTTTAATAAGACATTATTACCAACGATATCATAAATTATCATTAGGCTTAATGTAGGATACATTTGAAGAATTCGTTATATCACTACTATATTATCAATTGTCATTTGTGCACCTTTTAGACAGTTCAGTACTTAGTACTTGACAATATTATCATCAACAGGTGAAATCGTAAACATTTTCTGTGAACAAAGTATTTATTAAGAAAATAAGTTTTGTTAAAAAAAATCATAAACATACTCTTTAGCTAACCTTATTTTACGTTAAATCTCCTTTTGTTTAGATCGTTTTTGGCATTTTTTTCATTATTATTTTGACATTTTTACATTATTTTGACGTGGTCTTTTTTTGCCTAACACAAATTTGAATAACGTATTATTTTGGTCAGTGACGATTTGTTTTATAGATGTCATGGAAAACAATTTAGCCATGATTCGCGTATAGTGTCCATATACCCAATGGTAACAAATACCTAACCACCAAATAAGAATCAGGTTATATTTTTCCCGGAGGAAAGGCCGGCCAACCGTCCCGAAAACCAGGCACCCAATTTTAGTAAACTACGAAATTTTCTTGTGTATATAGGCCCTAATATATAAATTTAGGTTTGTTTGGTAAAATGTGTTTTTGCACTGACTAACTGTTGCAAAACCAATTATAATAGTCATGATCAGTGTTGTAAAGAACACTAAATGAACAGTTTGTTAAAAATTACGATTTTTAAAGTGTTTTATTACCTGTTAAACACGAAGTTTCATTAACTATTCAACAATGGAATCAGCTTTGGTTTGCAAATTTCATTTTAAACACACGGCGTTTAATAAATATAGCCGTTCCCCAAACTGCCGACGATTCCAAAAGCCATCTCTGGGAAGTCGGCAGCTCTATACAAACCATATAATTCTACCGTCAGCTGGTTTAAATTTAATATGCTGTTCTATATCAACTGTACGGTTCGTGTTTATTGTTATGCATAGTTTATTTTTATTTATTCATAGGTTATGTATTGTTATTCATAGTGAACACTGTATGATTATTAAAGGTCCAATCTATTGGACCACAAGCTGACACTTTTCTTTTGTTAAATTAAAATCGTCAAGTATTATTTCTAGTTTTATATATGATATTTAATAGTAAAAATTTATAAAATTGCAACAATTTTACTAAAATTAACTTATGGTCCACTAGAACAGTTCTTCGCCTTCAATGACACTGTAAGTCAAGTTAAGTGTTGCGTACGATCATTATTACGGACCGAATCGTTGAAATAAAAAGCGTTTTTCGTGAAGCAAAACTACCCCCTTACTTTCAGACAATTCTTTATTCTGTGTTTTTTTTCTATGAAAAAAATGTGTAATTAAGGGTGACGTTTTACGAATTTTTAAGTTGTATAGTTAAATGTTTTATATATATAGCCGTAACACTAGTAGAGAAGTCTGGTGTGTCGGTGTTGGGAGGTCGTCAGAGTCCAGATGTTGTGTAGGGGAGAGAACTGAGTATCTGGCAGTTAGTTTGCTGATAATCAGACCAATCTACGTGGCTCGGATTCCACGTAAAGCTGCAGGTCCCTTAGTTGCGCTGTATTAATACATTCAGGTCCGTAAAGTTGGACTATTAATAAATTGTCTTTTCTGAACTAGTCAAATTCAGTTATTAACAAGTCTAAATAGGTCACCCATTAACCTTCTCACCCTGCACTCAAGTAATCATTATCATTCGCCTAAAAATAAACACAATCTGTGGTGGCATCTCAAATCTGAAGTACATTACTTATCTTTAAATCTTTAATGAGTTTTGAATAAAAATTAAACTCACGTATGACTAACGTAATGGTTTTTCAACATAATTTTTACACGTTATATGGACAATTCTAAGTGTAAAATGAGAATTTTAAAACGGCGCATGACAGAATCTATCCGTTTCAGTTGCTGAAAGAAGGGTAACGACAGCCGTGGACGAAGTGAGTCCATAACCCATAACTGCATCATTGAACGTATTGTGGTCCTACAAATACGGGTACGGTTCTATGAATGCGATTCGGTTGTCATTTCTGCCTTCCGATATTATATAAACATCTTGTGTGTGTGGTTTTGCATTTCCGTTTCCTCAATTTCGTTTTAATGTAAGGTCACTTCGAAAGATCTATTTTATTCAATAGTTCTCGCATAGTAGTTGACTACTTCCTGTTATTTTAATTAATATAAACTAAATCCTGTTGTATTAATTTCGATAGAATTTTTTAACGTATTATTTAGACAACATAATGTTGAGGGTACGCGAGTACAATACAAACTTTTGGTTAGAATAAGATTGCATTAGATATGAGTTCATTTTTAAAATTCAGGTTACAGTTTATACTTTTTTAAATTATAAACCAAATACTAGAATTCTATTCAGTTATAAACTGAAGACAGGACAGTTGTAACCAAAATGTCTAATCACTCCACAGTCCCCCCACCATTCATCCCCCACCAGTTATTTTACCTAACAAACACAACATTTACCGGCGACTTATGCTGTTATTTTGATCCTATTACTTTTTTTGTACTGACGTTGAATATTTCGACGTAGGCCTATATCCATTCATAATTTGAATATCAGTGTATATTGCTTGTTCGATTTTTATAGTTTTAATATATTTTGGAATTTGTATTCCTTTATTTAACTTTTTATGTAATTCCTAATATGAATTAATCGATGTATTTTGTGATTTTTCTTCAACCCAGTCTTTTTTTGTCAAAGCTAATCGGATCGGATCCCGTATGATACATTGCATCATTTAATTTGTACGCTGAGGCTCGTTTAAAATTAAAGTTAGGCTTCAGCATACACTTATTGTAGTTCATCTATAAACCACACCTGCAGTTCCCACTCTTATACTGATGTATTGTTAATTAGTAGGAAAACCCGCTCACTGGTTTTTTTTAACTCTCCGCTATTCTTCTTCTCCGGCTATTAAAGTAGTCGCCGCTCTGTAAGTGTTCAAGGTAATGTTTCTTACGCAACAGTAGTCTTTCAGCAGCTAAGCATTTGTCTGGCAAAGTCACTTACTATCCTAGTAGATACAGTGGAGGGGACTTCATAACCTTGGGAGTGCACGCGGTAAACGCCGACTGTTGATCAGAGATATTGTCAACACATTTCACTGTATCTGCCATTTACAGGCGTGTACATTGACATTACAGTCGTATTAACGTGTAGATCAGCTTCGAAACTCACGTTGCAGATCAGGTTCATGAATGAAGTAGAATGTTAAAGTTTAGTTGTCGTTTAAAAACCTACTTAAAATAAAAATTGTTACAAATACAGTATTTTTTATACCAAGGGATCTTTCTTTCTAGAAGCATACTAACTGGGTTGTGGGCTACATCACAGGGAAGGAAGAAACAGAGGTCGTATCCTATAATGCGCTAATGTGTGTCGAGCAGTTATTTATCCTGTTTGCCATGCGATGACCAACCCCTTGTTAGTCCCTCCCCTTAACCCCCCCCCATCCTCAAGGATAAATGTAGTAATTACTGCTGATGTATAAAGATGTACATTAGTTGTAATCTATATAAAAACTGCCACTGTTCACTGCAGCCATTAGAAAGTGACCTCTATTCCTTATTTTTTCTGTGGCCACATAAAAAACACTAATCAATAAACCTGGGAACTATGAGGTAAAAAAGTATAAGACTCATCAACAAACATTTTCAAAGATTTTGGGAAATTGTGTTTACTGTAGGAGTTAACACTGAAGATTATTAATGTATTATTATCTTGCCAGTTGTGAATGAATGAGAGTTACTTCTGAATAAAAAGTGGTGTGAGAAATCATTGACTGTCATAAAACATTTTCGCCTAACTTCTATTCATTTATGGGGGGTCAGGAGGTCGTTCTTGATCACCCTTCTGGGAGCGTAAGGTCACCTCTTTCGAGTATGCCTCTAATCATCTTTATTCGGTTTTGGAATGTCAGTAACCTGATTGTTTTCGACTACTCATAGATTTAATCCAGTCTGTTATGGGGAGAGTGGTGTTTTAAAACCGCCATCCACACCTATATTTTTAAACCAGCACCTAATAGTGTCAGATAATGTTTTTCAGCCATCCTTATAAGTTGCGTGATACTAGAGGGCAGCTGGAAACACTATTGCCCAGCGTATGTTGGGTAACAAATACAAACGGTAGTCAAAATGAAGGCACTTTTTTGGGTTGGCCGAAAATTTGGCCTTGTATTCACAGGAGGGTAGTGAAAAGTGAAGGGTCCTTGAAAAACGTCTCGTTTCTTGGAGGGTCTTTTATCGATGTGTCGAAGACACTAAGCGAACATCGATAAAAGATAACTAGGAACCCTTAAGAGTTATCTCCTTGGACGTTAACGCTCCTTGAAGGGCAGAGAAAAGTGGAGGATGGTCGAGAATTACCTCCTCCTGGTTCTCCATAAAAGAATAAAAGCAAGCCAAAAAAGTAGTTCTAGCACTCCTTGACTTCTCCCACCTCTTTTGGTGCAGAAATCTCTAAATCTGGCGGTGAAAATCTTTGAGAGAGGCATGAAGCATCGAAACTGTTCCAGGCTCTTTAAGTCTACATCAGTGGAATTTCGTGCGTAAGGAAGAATAAAGATGAAGTCTGTAGTCTGATTACTGACAGATTCGCCGTTAGTGATCAAGTAGTGGGGAAATATGATAGTCATCTGCTTATCATAGAACTCGAACCACGGGATTTATGTCGGATCTTGTTGGGTATATCGGCAAGCTTAAGACTCAGTTCAAGCCTAGCATTTTGTTCAGTAGTGTCTTTGTTGTTGATGATGATGATGATGATGACGACCCTTGACTGAACTTTCAGTGTATGTTAGATAGTAACTCGGTAACTTCCCTTGTCCCCAAATAGTTTACAGCACCAGGCCACAAGTCCTAAGCAGTACATATCAGAAGGTATATGTATAACGACAGAGAAAAAGAAACAGATGTAGCTTTTTATGACCTCAACGAACGCCTCTAATTGTATTACTGATGTTCATCTTTACACTCCTTGAGGGTTTGAGGAGAATAGGGAAGGACTAACAACGGCCCTGCCATCTACACGGCGAACTACAGAACTAACTACTCGACTCCCATTCAGCACACTATTGGATGGTACCTCTGTTTCTTTCTTCTCTGTGGTATACACAAGTGGAGAGATAATTTGTTTTGGCATCATAAAATACACAATATATTGTATTAGCCTATGCATTAAACTAAATACTTACGAAATGTACATCCATGGCAGCCATGAAACCACTGTTATTGCGGAAAGAGGTTGGGACTTTGTGTGTAACGATATTGGTTCATTGATGTACTGACAGTCTACTCAATTTACGAAGTAAATCAGGAATACGATAAAAATAAGGTCTTATCGATTTTTATTTTTTCTATAGGGAAGTCTACAGGGAAGAAGGAAACATAGGTCGTATCTATTAGGTGCTAAATGTGTGTCGAGTAGTTATTTCTCCAGTTCGCATGCGGATTGTAGAGCTAGCACCTTGTCAGTCCCTCTGTGTATACCCCCAAATCCTATAGGAAAAAGGTATACATTAGGTGACATCTATTTTTAACTTCCACGTTCGCTGCGGTCATAAGAAAACGACCTCTGTGTATTTCTTCTCTGTGGGACGTCAGCTACAAGGTTAAAAGAATCTTAAAACCAAGATGGTAGGTTAGTATTTTCTCTGGTCTTCTCTCTTAGAGCTTTCTCGTGGTTAGTCAGTTCTGCCCACTATCTACCTTCCCACGTCTCCAAGAACCGGCCAGTCGGTTTACAAGTATGAAGTCCGCAGGCGACTGGTTTTTTTTACAACTAATACCAATTAATGAATAAGAAAACCCGTCACAAATTGCTATAATCTTTGTTAAAACTGAAACTAAAAACAGTGAACTCGCGCAATCATCTTTACAACAAATCGTAACAGACGTGACTGTGGCCGTGACACAGCTTAGCCACGATCATTTTAACCGTTAACAATACCATATATATAAAGTGATAAATCTTAAGTATATAATCAAAAAGCCATGTACTCATCTATCACGAAATCTCGGGAACCACTGAACATATGTTAATGAAATTTGGAAGGGATTTAGCTTTTGTATCATAGAAACACACTAGGAAAGGATTTCTCGAGATTCCAGTCCTATGGGGTAGCAACAACCCCTCCTATGAGAGTAACATTGGCGTTAATTTAATATTAAAACACTTGATACAAAAAAACATAATAATGACACAAAAGCTTGGCTAATTTGGTTTTCATTGTGACCTGTTTAAGGTCATTTCTACTAACTCTGACATGATTGCACTACTTTGCAACCCCCCCCCCCCCCGTATGTAGATCTATAGGGGGTTTTAGGCTATAAAACGTTATTAAAATTAGACATTTTAGCCCCGGACAGAGGATCAATATTTACTTACCTATGTGTTTTAGTCAATCCGTCCACTAGATAACTTGACTACGCGTTTCAAGTAAAGAGACTCATTATCATTATTTTTAGACTTGTATTAATAGTTTACTTTTGTGGAAAAAATGTATCAATTATTAAACACACTAGAAGAATACGAAATTTACAAGTCTAAAAATAATCCACATTTACTCCATGACAAGATACATTTTGAATCCAACATATTATTCAACACTCTTATACACTAAACAAAATCAATGGTCACAGCTGATCTTAATCAAACAATTTTATATATATGAAGTATACTCCAGTTCTTGTCTAACAATCGCCCACATAACTGTATCGATGCGTGACATAATGTGTTTTTGCGTGTGTGAATTTTATATGAAGTGGGTTTCAAGTTCATCTTAACAAGAACAAGTGACCTGATGACGAGTCTTTTGATTTGAAACGCGTAGTCAAGTTATCTAGTGGACAGATTGACTAAAACACGTAAGTAAATATAAAACTTTGTTACTGTATTTACAAGAACGGCAGGCTGGGGTTTTATATTGATATGATAGTTTATCGAGAATTACGGAGGGAAAGGTAAGCAAGCGTAAAGAACCACTCCGTAGCGAAGCGAGGGCTGTCGGCTAGAAAAGTAATAAATATAAGAGTTGCGTCGTGTTTGGACTTATTTTCATTGAAATATTAAGTAGTTCAATAAACAAAATGAAAAACGTATTTTAAATATTGTTTTAATGTAGTTTATTGTATTTTTTGTCACTCAGGGAGTGTCGGGTCAAGCTATTGTCCCAAGTCTGTCTATGTTGTGTAAGAATGGTCACTTTCAGTCCTTGAACAGAGTATAGTTGGTGTACATGTACAGTTTGAGATTGAAAATACTTTCTAATGGAATCTATGGAGTTGTTCATTGAAAGAAAGTACCTCTTACATCATGGACTGTAGGCACAGCTACTTTCGCCGTTCAAGTGCTATTAGAATGTCATCAGCTAGCAATTAAGGGTGATTTGGGTTTTATAGACTTCATAATAATTTTGTTTGACAAAGAAGTTGTCAAGGCCAGTTTCTGAATACAATAGAAATTCAGCCAAGCAAGCTTGGCATGTTTCTCATTAACATCACAGAGAAAAGAGAAACAGAGGTCGCTTTCGTATGGCCGAAGCTAACGCTCCTGTGGCATTTTTATATAGATCTAAACTAATGTACGTGTTTGTACATTTGTAGTTATAATTACTACGCTTATCCCTGAGGATTTGGGGAATTAAAGGGAGGGACTGACAAGGTGCTGGTTCTGTCGTTAATCGCATAGCAAACTGAAGAAATAACTACACACATTTAGTGCACTTTTGGATGTGACCCCTATTTCTTTCTTCTATGTGGTAAACACCCAAATTGTATTATCTATGAGGAGACTAGTCCTGGCTACATTGTTAGGCTTTCTTCGGGCTGAAAAGTCGACATTCGTCCCTACAAGCACTTACGGTCGTCCCTCCGAGCACTTACGGTTCGTCTCTACGAGCACTTATGGTTCGTCCCTACGAGCACTTATGGTTCGTCCCTACGAGCACTTACGGTTCGTCCCTACGAGCACTTACGGTTCGTCCCTACGAGCACTTACGGTTCGCCCCTACGAGTACTTACGGTTCGTCCTTACGAGCACTTACGGTTCGTCCCTACGAGCACTTACGGTTCGTCCCTACGAGCACTTACGGTTCGTCCCTACGAGCACTTACGGTTCGTCCCTACGAGCACTTACGGTTCGTCCCTACGAGCGCTTACGATTCGTCCGATCTATGATGTTTTACTTTTTGTAGAACACAAACAATTTTTAAGTACATAACGTTACTTGGTCAGATAAAATTTAGAAAACTATGTCTCGCTTTTCTTTTTAGACATAACAAATTATGTAAATATAGCTACACAAGAAATGCAAAATTCTTCTATTGCAAGGACTTACCATCCAAATATCTTAAAATAATCGTGTTTCCATTGTTTGATATTTGAAAGTAGAAGTGTTGTAAATAAAAATGATGTGTTCTTAAAAAAGCATATTGATGCATTTCTCCTTTTTAAATCACTGACAGATATCATGTTAGTGTGGGGATGGGATCATGATCACACTATCCATAACTCTTTTCAACTCCCTCGTAACTAGTACCTTAGCTAAAATCAATGGTAAAATGACAAGAGAGCACGTTCATATTTTTTGAATTACCGGTAAATTTACTTAATGTTTTCTCGTTTTTCTTAAAAAAAAAAAATAAAAAAAAAAAACAAACAAACCCACTCACCAGTTTACGTGGGCCTATAGATCTGGGTGTGAAATTTATTCAACGAATGAAGTACCTACCGTTAGCCCAATTGGGATTCAAACCTTGGACAAAGAAAGCACTGAGCCACCACGTCCCGGCTGTTGGTGTATAACTTGTTTGAACAGGCCGAGGTGACAACTCTCCCCATTTTATCTCCAAAATATAATTAATGTTTTGGGCCATTTACAAGAGGTAATCGCTTTTCAAATGATTATCTTCTGCCTTACATCACTAACCATACAGCCATAACAAACAACTAAAAGTAGCATATGTAACTATCGGAAAGTGTCAGTATAGTATCTCTAGTAACGCCTTCCTACCATCGCAGTGTTATCAGCGTGTCATCACGCATGTATAATGAGCGTCACTCTCGCTGCCCAGTCCAGCGAAAATTTGTGCAAATTTTAACTTGAGGTTTAATAGTTTCAAGTGATTAATCTAACAGTATCAAACTTGAGTGAACATTCTGTCAGTTCGTATTTAAAAATATGTAACTAGTTATGTAAAAGAGTTGTTTGTTTATTCATTACAAGTAATAACTAGTAGGCTTAAGTAGTAATTTTTACGTAATCAATTTTAAAGTAGCTAAGTATAACTTTAAAATGCCAGGACCCTGAAAAGACATGTGCTTCTCATCTGATCCAAAGAAAATAAAAAAAATCAAATCAGAACTCAAACTTTGCTCATATTTTTCTCCCTCTTTTTTTTAACCATCTCCTTTTGAAACTATCTATTTCTAAAGAGTAAAACACGCTTTGTAAATTTCGAATAGCACAGATATCTATCAAAGTGATTTTAAAAGGAGTAATGCATAATGTTTTTTAAGAACACTGCTATGAATTTAAGGTTTTCAACGGTTCGGAAAGTTAAAATCAAGTGTATATCTAGCTAATATGTTTGTAATATGAGGCAAAAAACAGTTTGGTAAAACATGATAGCTAAATGCATGCTAACATTACAAAAATCTCAGTAAGTTACGTAAAAATCAAATATTCCCATAAAGCTGTAAAAGTTGTGGGACAAGTGCTGTTGTACAAAATAGTTTGTTTTTACGAAACATAATCAAAATTTGGCAACAATTATGTTATTCTCTTATACTCTCCTAGACATGAGACGCCGACAAAACGTTGTGATTATTTTAATGCGAATTTGAATTATTACATACGTGTGGATAACCTGTGTGGTCTGGTTACTGAGCTCGACTTTGCTCAGAAAGGGCCAATTATCAATAGCCTAATAGCCAGTGAAATGTAACAATCATTCGAATTATTATGAGTGCTGATATAGCACTTAAAAGCCCTCTAAAATAGTAAAAAGTCGATAGTAACTATCGACATTGATAGAAACAACTCGGATGAGGTGTTGGCACCAACAAACAGGTTGTACGAGATATTAGCCAACTTTCCCGCACAGCGGTGATTGTTATTCACATTCACACAGTCGATAGTAATTATCGACATTGATAGGTAGAAACAACTCGGATGAGGTGTTAGCACCGACAAACAGGTTGTGCGGGATATTGGCTAACTTTCCCGATTAGCAATTAATGTTATTCACACGTTTCAATATTAACTAACGTATTATCGACATTGATGGGTAGAAACAACTCGGATGAGGTGTTAGCACCGACAAACAGGTTGTACAAGATATTGGCTAACTTTCCCGATTAGCAATTAATGTTATTCACACGTTTCAATATTAACTAACGTATTATCGACATTGATGGGTAGAAACAACTCGGATGAGGTGTTAGCACCGACAAACAGGTTGTACGAGATATTGACCAACTTTCCCGATTAGCAATTATTGTTATTCACACGTTTCAATAGCAACTATCGTATTATCGACATTGATGAGTAGAACAGTCGATAGTAATTATCAACATTGATGGGTAGAAACAACTCGGTTGAGGTGGTTGGTACCAACAAACAGGTTGTACAGGATATTGACCAACTTTCCCGATTATCAACTATTGTTATTCACACGTTTCAATAGTAACTATCGTATTATCTACATTGATGGGTAGAAACAGCTTGGTTGAGGTGTTGGCACCATGGAACAGGTTGTACGGGATATTGACCAACTTTCCCGCACAGCGGTAATTGTTATTCACACTGTGATATATCCGCCGCCACATCGCGGAAGTGTGCGCCACCGGAAGTGACGTGCAATGTAGCTTGTGGATGCTACCTTATATCGATTGTTTATTAGTCATAACATCGGTCCGTAATTGGCGGTCAGACCTGACGGCCGACGGGATTGCGTGTCACGTGACACACCATGGCACAGAGTACAGATAAATATTGCGTTACACTCTGTGGTACAAGCCCCTAATGTCAGCTACACACGCACGACAACAAAGTGGCATGGTGATGAGGCAGATGGCATTGAGTTCCGGAGGAAGAATTGCAACGTTATTAGGAAGGCCTTGAGACTCTTTTACCTTGGTAGGCAACCGGTGATGAACTTAATCCTAACACACGCTTGAAGAAGGCAACGTTTCAATTTCCGAAAACAAACATCTACAGCATATTCAAGCATAGGACGCCCGCTTGTGTTAGCATAGATTTTCTATGCCGTGTCTAGATTACACATTTGAATGTAATTCTAATGTAAATTTATATTAAAAACCAACAATCGAGCAAATGCCATAATATCTCTAATCTAGGACACAGAGAACACAGAAACAAAGGTCCCTGTAACTTTGTTTCTTTTATGGCCTGTAAAACCTAAATGGAAGGCTAGGTTAGTTAGGGGAATATGAGAGGGACTGACAAGCTGCATCGTATGACAAACGGGAGGACTAACTACTCGACACACATTCAACGAAGTCTTATAGAAGCAAACGGGAGAACTAACTACTCGACACACATTAAACGAAGTCTTATAGAAACAAACGGGAGAACTAACTACTCGACACACATTCAACGAAGTCTTATAGAAGCAAACGGGAGAACTAAATACTCGACACACATTCAACGAAGTCTTATAGAAACAAACGGGAGAACTAACTACTCGACACACATTCAACGAAGTCTTATAGAAACAAACGGGAGAACTAACTACTCGACACACATTCAACGAAGTCTTATAGAAACAAATGGGAGAACTAACTACTCGACACACATTCAACGAAGTCTTATAGAAACAAACGGGAGAACTAACTACTCGACACACATTCAACGAAGTCTTATAGAAACAAACGGGACAACTAACCACTCGACACACATTCAACGAAGTCTTATAGAAACAAACGCCTCAGTGGCAATTAACGAAAAAGTAAATTTTATGAAGTTTTAATAATAATTACTATATCCTTCAGGATTTGGAGGGAACGAGGAGGGGACTGACTAGGGCGTTGACCCTGCCATCTATATGGAGACATGGACAACTAACTACTCGACACACATTCAACGAAGTCTTATAGAAACAAACGCCTCAGTGGCAATTAACGAAAAAGTAAATTTTATGAAGTTGTAATAATAATTACTATATCCTTCAGGATTTGGAGGGAACGAGGAGGGGGCACTGACTAGGGCGTTGACCCTGCCATCTATATGGAGACATGGACAACTAACTACTCGACACACATTCAACGAAGTCTTATAGAAACAAACGCCTCAGTGGCAATTAACGAAAAAGTAAATTTTATGAAGTTGTAATAATAATTACTATATCCTTCAGGATTTGGAGGGAACGAGGAGGGGGCACTGACTAGGGCGTTGACCCTGCCATCTATATGGAGACATGGACAACTAACTACTCGACACACATTCAAAATACGAAGTCTTATAGAAACAAACGCCTCAGTGGCAATTACCAAAAAAGTAAATTTTATGGAGTTTTAATAATAATTACTATATCCTTCAGGATTTGGAGGGAACGAGGGGGGGGGACTGACTAGGGCGTTGACCCTGCCATATATATGGAGACATGGACAACTAACTACTCGACACACATTCAACGAAGTCTTATAGAAACAAACGCCTCAGTGGCAATTACTAAAAAAGTAAATTTTATGAAGTTTTAATAATAATTACTATATCCTTCAGGATTTGGAGGGAACGAGGGGGGGGGGACTGACTAGGGCGTTGACCCTGCCATATATATGGAGACATGGACAACTAACTACTCGACACACATTCAACGAAGTCTTATAGAAACAAACGCCTCAGTGGCAATTACCAAAATAGTAAATTTTATGAAGTTTTAATAATAATTACTATATCCTTCAGGATTTGGAGGGAACGAGGGGGGGGGGACTGACTAGGGCATTGACCCTGCCATCTATATGGAGACATGGACAACTAACTAGTCGACACACATTCAACGAAGTCTTATAGAAACAAACGGGAGAACTAACTACTCGACACACATTCAACGAAGTCTTGTAGAAACAAACGGGAGAACTAACTACTCGACACACATTCAACGAAGTCTTATAGAAACAAACAGGAGAACTAACTACTCGACACACATTATACGAAGTCTTATAGAAACAAACGCCTCAGTGGCAATTACCAAAAAAGTAAATTTTATGAAGTTTTAATAATAATTACTATATCCTTCAGGATTTGGAGGGAACGAGGGGGGGGACTGACTAGGGCGTTGACCCTGCCATATATATGGAGACATGGACAACTAATTACTCGACACACATTCAACGAAGTCTTATAGAAACAAACGGGAGAACTAACTACTCGACACCCATTATACGAAGTCTTATAGAAACAAACGCCTCAGTGGCAATTACCAAAAAAGTAAATTTTATGAAGTTTTAATAATAATTACTATATCCTTCAGGATTTGGAGGGAACGAGGAGGGGGGACTGACTAGGGCGTTGACCCTGCCATCTATATGGAGACATGGACAACTAACTACTCGACACACATTATACGAAGTCTTATAGAAACAAACGCCTCAGTGGCAATTAACAAAAAAGTAAATTTTATGAAGTTTTAATAATAATTACTATATCCTTCAGGATTTGGAGGGAACGAGGGGGGGGGGACTGACTAGGGCGTTGACCCTGCCATCTAGGGGAGACATGGACAACTAACTACTCGACACACATTCAACGAAGTCTTATAGAAACAAACGCCTCAGTGGCAATTAACAAAAAAGTAAATTTTATGAAGTTTTAATAATAATTACTATATCCTTCAGGATTTGGAGGGAACGAGGAGGGGGGACTGACTAGGGCGTTGACCCTGCCATCTATATGGAGACATGGACAACTAACTACTCGACACACATTCAACGAAGTCTTATAGAAACAAACGCCTCAGTGGCAATTACCAAAAATGTAAATTTTATGAAGTTTTAATAATAATTACTATATCCTTCAGGATTTGGAGGGAACGAGGAGGGGGGACTGACTAGGTCGTTGACCCTGCCATCTATATGGAGACATGGACAACTAACTACTCGACACACATTCAACGAAGTCTTATAGAAACAAACGCCTCAGTGGCAATTACCAAAAAAGTAAATTTTATGAAGTTTTAATAATAATTACTATAACCTTCAGGATTTGGAGGGAACGAGGAGGGGGGGACTGAGTAGGGCGTTGACCCTGCCATCTATATGGAGACATGGACAACTAACTACTCGACACACATTCAACGAAGTCTTATAGAAACAAACGCCTCAGTGGCAATTACCAAAAAAGTAAATTTTATGAAGTTTTAATAATAATTACTATAACCTTCAGGATTTGGAGGGAACGAGGAGGGGGGGACTGACTAGGGCGTTGACCCTGCCATCTATATGGAGACATGGACAACTAACTACTCGACACACATTCAACAAAGTCTTATAGAAACAAACGCCTCAGTGGCAATTAACGAAAAAGTAAATTTTATGAAGTTTTAATAATAATTACTATAACCTTCAGGATTTGGAGGGAACGAGGAGGGGGGGACTGACTAGGGCGTTGACCCTGCCATCTATATGGAGACATGGACAACTAACTACTCGACACACACTCTGCGGACGAGGTCTGTTTATTTGTTGTATGTGGTACAGTCTATACCTGTCCAGAAGTGTTCACCGTGATGGTGACCGTTTAGCGAAACCAAGTCAACGTTAACACTTACTACACATCGGGGTTAAGTGACAGAGAAGACTTTATACTTCCAACTTCGCCCCCAACAAAGGCGATTTTCATTTCACATTGCCTTACAGCATCCAAACAATCCGATGTAGAAAACAAGCAATAAGTTACGCCAGTTACAACTAAATAACTGAGTAAATTTTTTATGAGTAATAAATTTAAACTGAATATGTGTCAGCCGTTTGTCTCTTTCTTATCATTAATTAAGTTTGTATTATCCTTAATTTATATGTACGCGTATATACTCTTTCAATTTGTCATATCTTATTTATTGTTTTATATTTATTTAGTTATAGTCTTTGTGTTTTATAGTCAGTTATCACAGTTACTCGTATTATTTAACCATCTCCCATTACGTCTTAGGCTTGAGAATACTGTAAATAAATTCAGAAAAGACTGAAGGCACTTTTTGTCTGCTGTCTGGTTTTTTATCTGATAAAGACTTATTATCCTGTTAGTATTTTAGTTTGGTGTTAGTACAAGTTAGTTTCTTAGAAATACTTTAAGATGGTTTTTAATTGACTTTTGTCATGCTATGAATATTGTTAGTCGAAAACAAATGATTTGCATCTATTGAATGTTATTTTGGCCCATTATTTATTGTTTCGATATTTATTTATTTTTTCCTTCACGGTTCATTGTTGAATTTCACCTCCTCTGTGTTGCTTATATTACGATTATGTAATACTTACTTTTCACAACCAAACAAATCAATAGATATATTATTTCATTTTACTATAGTATATAAAATTTAAATTTTGTTTTAGCCTATTTATACTGTTAAATTTTCAAATTGTATTTTATTTTTATTTATTGTTACGTATCATTTTATTTATATATCTTTGCAATTTAATGTTTAAATGCTCTTTTTAATGAATAAATGAATGACAATAATGCTTTTATTCTCAGAAAATTTTCGTAAGTTACAGCAGTGTTATGAAATGTAGAAAAATAGAAGCTAGAAAAAAGATTACACAGATTTTTTCAGTAAAATTACACAAAGTAATATGCACTATACTACTGTAAGGTACAAAAAAATTGAGTAAGTTTTAAGAGAATAGGCCTACATAGGTGGGACGGCCTGTGCGTAGGTCTAAATGGGTGGGACGGCCTGTGCGTAGGTCTAAATGGGTGGGACGGCCTGTGCGTAGGTCTAAATGGGTGGGACGGCCTGTGCGTAGGTCTAAATGGGTGGGACGGCCTGTGTCTATGGTGGACGCCTGTGCGTATGTCTAAATGGGTGGGACGGCCTGTGCGTAGGTCTAAATGGGTGGGACGGCCTGTGCGTAGGTCTAAATGGGTGGGACGGCCTGTGCGTAGGTCTGAATGGGTGGGACGGCCTGTGCGTATAGGCCTAAATGGGCGGGACGGCCTGTGCGTAGGTCTACATGGGTGGGACGGCCTGTGCGTAAGTCTAAATGGGCGGGATGGCCTGTGCGTAGGTCTACATGGGTGGGACGGCCTGTGCGTAGGTCTAAATGGGTGGGACGGCCTGTGCGTAGGTCTACATGGGCGGGACGGCCTGTGCGTAGGCCTGATTTGCTATGAACTGCATAGTTATGCAAATTGCTAGTATAATGGACACAGTGACTATTCTTAATCCTAAACAACATAACCAAACATCGAGATCTCAAAAATTGTATTCGCTCTTCGAACTTGATTTAATGGGACAAAAAAATCTAGTAAATAAAATTAAGATAGTAGATAAAAAATGTGTAGATGCAATAGTAGATGATAAGCAATGACAATTTACAACAAATTACTTCGAGTTTTATGTCTTTTTGTATTACAGACAATACAATGTCATACTTATTATTTATAAAGTATAAAATATAGTAGTTAATACAATTCACGCTGTAATGTAACTAACTAGCTGTATTTCAGCATTGTTAAACAATTAACCAATTTACGCAAACATTTCGAATGTTTCGTTAACACTGATTTTATTTCGTTATTTGCATTGCCCAACAGTTTCTAATGTTGTTTTTTTCACTCATCACGGCCTTAACAGCTGATTTCGCCTTGATAGTCCCTAGGAATCTGTGCCGTGCCGCCACGTTATCCGCCATCTACTCGTTGATAGTCAGTCACTGTTAGTGGAAATTGACTTCCAAATTGACTTTCACATTTGTGCTGTACGAAAATAAGTAATTCTGGTGAACCCAGCGGAGAGAGCGTAAGATGTCAGCTTTATATAGGTGCGAAAGGCTCTATATATAAACTCTAAGTAAAAATATTATTCTATTTTAATTATATTATAATCAAATCTATTTAAAATCACTACATTTATTCACGCATAAAAAAGTAATTGATCGTAACTGTGTATTCCACAAGGACTACAGCGTACCAAGTAATGTACGTTACGACCTCTAGAATCCCAAAAAGTTTCATTTCAGGGAATTGTTAATAACTTCTTTTGTTTAAGTTAAAATTCTAAAATTTATAAAACAGATGGAAAACATTCCTGTCAACCACATATTGAAATATGAATGCGCTCCATTTTAACGTATTTCCCATGTTAAATGATGGCACAGTGAAAAACTAATAAATTCCAGTACTTTTTTGTTCCAACTTGTATAAAAATTATTAAAATGTTAATAAAGTTTTAAAATAAATATCTCATCTCATAACGTACTATTAAACAAAGAAAACAATGGTATGATTGGATTCTTCATAGGCCTCTTAAACACCTTCAAACTCGGGTACACCTAATAGTAGTAGTTGATATTAAAGATTGCTAAGTGTTATCTCTTCATAAATAATATAACATTTAATAAGTTTTATCGAAAATAATCCAAACTCACTTTCCAACCGAACTTACGAGTATGTTAAGCGTGTTTGTTAAAAAGTTATGTTTGACATTTTTTATAAAAAGTGTTAGTCTTCATATATAAGTAAGACAATTTTTGAGAGAAAAAAATTCGTTATGGAGATATGGCTACCTAAAGTGGCTGGTTTGTTCTTTCTAGGTGCATATCTCCTTAACGAACCGAGCGATATATTTTATAAATAGTTTTTTAATTAGCATAATACGTGTTGGTACATATACAGTTCAAGTAAACGTCACACAACACAAATTTATTACAATATAAGCACAAAATGCACAAATATATTACAATACAAGTACAAAGTGCACAAATGTTATGGTTATCGATTTCGGTGAACCACGCTCATTTGGCTGATATCCAGTTGCACCGGCGGTCAAAGGAATTTCCACGGGTCAAAACATTCCTCCGTCCGAAAAGTGTCCAGATGCACCGGTGGTCAAAATCTACCCACCTCACTTATCCCCGCTGCAAATTCCTTCGACCGCCGGAGCCGGTGCAATTGGAAGGCCCCTTCCTTCCCCACCCCACTACATTTCTTCAAACATAGTTTATAAGTGTTTAACAATTTCGCAATGGAATATTCTATCAAACACTTGCCGATGTTTCGTGGCACATACTAATGGTAGACCATAGCAGGTTCTAACTAATAAATATGGTAACTATGTATTTAATGTTTAATTTTGTGTTTATCCGTGGCAACACTAACATCTAACCTAACCTAACCTAACCTAACCTAACCTAACCTAACCTAACCTAACCGACTCATGACTCATGTCATAACAAAGGGTGTGGAATTTGGCACGGTCAGCTTGGGGTTACTGTACTAGGAATCCGGCCTGGTTGGACTTTCCCGGCTCATGTCATAAACAAGGGCCTCTGGTGCAATTGGAACACCCCCCAAAAGGGGCTCCGGTGCATCTGGACACATCAGTTTGGGGCCGATCCCTGACCCCGGTGCAATTGGAAATCTCCCGCTCATTTTCCTCAGACCAGAGGGTTACCAGGGCCGCCCAGAGGGGGAGCCAAAAGGGACAAATTGTATTAAGTTTCTGTTTACTTACTTTTTTGCATCTGACCTACTTAATTCATAAAACGAATTATTCGACTTTTTGACAATTTTTTACTTAAAATACAGTATTCCTTATTTAACTGGCCACTTCTGATTTTTTTACGATTTTACCATAAAGTAAGTTTTTCATGAATCAAAAACTAATTTTGTTATTAAGCTCTTATGTTGAAATGAGTCCCTTATAAATCCTTTTGTTTGATGATAGTAAAAATAAACCAATTAATATAGTGTTTTGTGAATACAAAAGAATGGAAAATGGTGTTCAACAACTCAATTTATTATAAATTCAACAACTCAATTTATTATAAATTGAGTTGTTGAACACCATTTTCCATTCTTTTGTGAATCCCTCTGGTCTGAGGGGGAGAGCGACAGTGGAGCGCCTGGCAAAAATTAATAAAACTGTCAGCCAAGAAATAGCACAACTGCGACAGTGGAGCGCCTGACCTTGAGGCGCTCCACTGTCGTACCCTCGCGGGTCCAATGTGACAAGGGTTTTGACAAGGGTTCAAAAACTAAGGGGTCTTGATATCTATGGTGAGAGTGTGTTTAACTTGAAAGCAATAGACATATATTTATTAAAATAAGCATACATGTTACAGTATTTACATAAGATCCGGGTTTGTTAACAAATTTTACACTTCAAATTACTTTAGAAATAAAAAAGCCTTCAGGTATTGAAATTGTAAATATAAGCTACATTGAAATAAGCTGTTATAGTCCGATTCATTGACACGCTTCTAAGTAATGAAAACGTTACTGTATAAGACGTAAAATCGTGGATTGGTTGGCGTTTGACGTATTCCTAAGTAACTATTTTTCGTGGTCCTTTCTATTAAATCAAGGCTAAGCAGGTTGAACCGTCAATAATGTAATCATTTGAACAATAGCCATTAAATAATTCAAATCATTTAAACAAAGTAATAAGTTGATAGAACATCTGTTTGCGGTATATATTTTCAGTTTTGTAATAAAGCAAAATAATACCTTTAACATATACTGTTCTATAAAATTTATGTAAATAGAATCAGTTATCATTGAGACACATCCAATACATTATTTTCATACCAACCAACAAGTAGATGACAATCAAATATTTAAAATCTTTTAAGACTTTAGATAGCGTAAATAATCAAAAGACGTTTATTAGCGAGTGATAATTCAATATGCATAGCCTCAAAATCAAATTAAATTATAAAATATCTTATTTTGTCTTTCCAGTCTCAGAACATTTTTATACCTGCACAATAAATTCTTGATTTAATTAGATAAAACTGATAACTTAGTTATTTATCTTCTTTCAAATGTAAAACTCTTTTTTTAATTTTTAAACAAGGGTAGATGTTTTCTATCTGTACGATTATAAACTTGTTTTTAAACAAGTCTGCAATAGTTTAACCACTAATGCAAGTTTAATTAAAATAAAATGAAATATGATTAAGAAACGTGATTAATAGTTTTGATTGGTCTTTTAGGATAACCCCTACAGAATCAATGTTACAATTACTCCTACAAAATATGCAGTGCACTTAACAAAGTCAGTATGATAGTAGCCGTTGTGATATTAGATTGGTAGGCATTTAGAAGGCCCCGCGAGCTGAGCTTGATAGCAGGTAGGAAGTAGGTAGAGTGCCGAGGACAGGTAGTTTTAGGTGCGACACAGGAGCGCCTCCCCACCCCTTTTCGGAGGCGCTCCTGAGTCGCACCCCTAGCGAAAATTATTTATGACAACCCCTTAGCCAGGTAAGAGGCGCTCCTATGTCGCGGATTCGGTCTGAGGAAGGTGAGCGTGGTTCACCGAAATCGATAACCATAATATTCGTGCATTTTGTACTTGTATTGTAATATATTTGTGCATTTTGTGCTTATATTGTAATAAATTTGTGTTGTGTGACGTTTACTTGTACTGTATATATTTTATTGAAATGTTGAGAATATAGTGGACAAAAGGCACTAACCAACCTAGTTACAAACTTGAAAAAAATGAGTTGTTTTTTAGTCTAAGAAATTATTTTTCTATAAAAGACATTTTTATAAATTTTTAGCTGAAATCTGTACAATCATATTTGGCTGAAAGAGTAGATTGGTAATATATAAAAACGTCATTGATAGAGTTTACTACAAATGGGGTAGAAGGATTTACAATTTGCGGGGTTGGGCGGTCATTTAGGGAGAGGGGGAGAGAAACGCCTATTGGGTTTAAAGAAATGTATCTATATATAAACATAAAAAAATTAATTGTCATTAGGGGACACTCCTGCAGACTCCTCGTTCCACCAACCTCTTAACTTACTGCGCTCGTAACACCTTGGCCTTCGGCCTCGGTTTGTGTTTAAGTTACAGTTGCAGGTTAACTGTTATTTACAGTACAAATACTAAGCAACACCAGCCAAATATTTGTTTTGGCTTTTTTTCTTATGAGATAAAAGGGTTCTTTTAAAGGCTGTTTGTTATGGATTTTCTAACAGTTCTGTCATAGTACAAATTTGTGATACAAAATCTGCATTACCTTACAATTATGTCAAAAGTAACAGAACAAAATAAATATTTTATATTGCTTTAGTTCAACTGATGTTAAAACAATCATTTTTTTACACCAGATCCAGACAAGAATACGCAATTGTTACACCAGCATTAAGTTATTATAGACATAAACAGCTGTTATATATACTAACAAAAACATTGTTTAGTGATTGAAATTCATTTGATCTTTAAGGGCCAGTGGAAAGAGCCCAGTAATTTTTTAGATTGTTTCTGATATTTTTCCACCATTATAAAAATGGATCTAATCAATCTATATTATATTTTTTTCTGACTCAGAAACTTCGTAGGAGCCGATTCGTTTACAGAACAAAATATGTATATTTACAAATTCAAGTTAACATTATCTGGGTTTATTCGTAGGCTCTGTGTTACATCTGTAGATATCATTACGCCCGGAAAAGTCAGCTGTGTTACTTAACATTTTCATGCAATAAACAGCTGATTACATGACAACACCTGACTGGCAATAGCACAGAGTATATATAGTTAACTATAATTTATCTATATACTCTGTGGCAGTAGTAAGAAGTCAAACCTTTCCCACAACATGTGGTTGAAAGCAAGAAATGTCAAACCGAGGTGCGAGTCTCCATGGAAGGAAATTTCCTTTCAATAATCATTCCACTGTTTACTTACTAGTTTTTATAAAAAACAACTTTAACTTAACTCCAGAGTGAAACTCTTGCGTAATAATAGTAGTAATAATACACAACAGAGTTTACATTATGTAACTCCATGTAAATAATGGGGAAATAGAATATTGATTGGTTATGCAAAATCAATTAACTATCGAAAAATTAACTAGATTGCATTATTAGCGTATAGCGTGAAATTATTACAGTAAAATGTATAAATATAGATATAGAATAAAAAACTATTGAATGTCACACAAAACTTTTTTTAATATAAGTACAAAATGTACCAAATATTATGGTGATTGATTTCGGTAAACCCACATTCTCAGACCAAAGGGATTCACAAAGGAATGTTTTGTAGGGTAATAGTATAACACTGTGTTTCGTTCACTTGTTCTTAAAGTTCAGAATTCAACAGTGTTCATGCAATGACAATACATAATTGGCAATAGCACAGAGTTATATTACAGTTATATATTATATCTACAGTTTATCTGTTTACTTTGTGGCAGTAGTAAGAAGTCAAATCATTCCTAGTTGGTCCAGAATTCTAGTTTATCAATTATTAAATTCTAGTGACATCTGGACATAAATTGCGATAAGGCTCTTTCGGATTCTCTGATTCAAGAAACCTTTAAAATGCAGAATGTATGCTATGTTGAGCAATGTACCGTCATCATTTATACACAATCTAAAGGCTTATATACTCTGCTATATGTCCAAATTACCAATTGAATAGACAGTAAAACAAATAAATATTATTAACTTACGAGTTCTCACGGAAGCAAACAACAATAACGTGTATATTACTAATTAAATTATATGTTTAATATGAAGGTCATCAAAATAACCTTCGTGAACCTAATTGAACGATAAGATGTATTGCAAACCTAACCACAATCCTGACAAACCTAATCTCACAGTGATATGTAACAAATTATCGGAAGTCTTAATTTCTCTCCTCGCACAGAGCTCCATTTCAACGTCTAAATTGATATTGAACAATCTGCAATGCTCAGTATAGATAGATTGATGGAAGGCATATGCACTTATAATAAAATGCCATACCTCCTTTACAATCAGAACATTGAGAAGATTCCTCATCACGTTTTGTGTGTCAGTCTTATTGCCGTAATTTTCTTCACTCAATTCAATATTGCCACTTCACTTTTCTTCCTTCCCCATCAGGATCAGTGTGTCAGTCGTGTTCCGTGTAATTTAGCCGCACGTCACCGTTGCTTATCCCTCGCCTGCGCTCTGATTGCTGGGAAAGTTTATGATCATACTTCTCTCTACCTTGCGATACCTTGCTTTAATTGCTTTCTCATTCTCTGTGTTTGCCAACAGTAACAGCTCAACAAGTCCTGCCACAGCTAGTCAAATTGTAAAAAGCGTACCGATAACTTGACAATATGAATCCACAAACAGGTGATTTCTGACGTCGATTTCCATTCAGTCTGTATATCTTTCGAAATAGTAAAAAAGTTGCACAAAAGCTATTGATTGTTTAAGGCAACAACAAAAAATTGTTTCATCCGACAAATGTTATGAGATACGAAATCTTTTCTACAAAAATTAAGATGCACTTGCTTAAGTATGCAAATTAATTAACTTAGTCCATCATCTGTTAGTTATGCAATATAAAGTAGACGCTTTGATATGTGGACACTCGAATCATTTTTTTTTATTACGACAAAAATAAACGTTCAACGTAACGTGTTTTAATTAATAATTAGGTGTCGATTTAAAAATAACATTTCAATGATAAACTACTAGTAATGACGTTTAATATTTCTTTCTTCTTAAATTGTTGTTAAAATCTGCGTTCAGTATATTGGTCAGAAGTTCGTCTTTGTTTGAACTCAACCTTGTGTTACAATACTAACATTTAACTATGTCTTGAGTTACTAACAATTCTCTTTCACCGTTCTATACATATAAAATACGGTTGTACCAAACACCTTGTGTGGAGGCTACCTTACTATTTACAGAACTACGACAAACATTGTTAATGGCGCCTATAGAGAGAGTTTGACCTCGTAAATGTCGTTTTACAGTCAACGGTCCACGGTTTTAAAACAAGGCTGTTCATTCAATCAAGAAACGACAGGAACTATTAAGTGAATCCACAGTTCCGGCATTTAGTAAATAATGTTTCTTTGATTCAAAACACTATCTGGTACTTTTTTGATGAATCATAACTGTAGCACAATTAGATTGGACAGTCTTAACATCATAGTGATTTAAATATTAAAAAAAAGCAAAGTTTGTTATAAATACAAAATGTTGAATAAATAACACCTTCAATCTCCTTAGACTCATTTTCAATGCAGTTTTACTATTCCTGAAATTTATAGGAATTTAATTGCTATTTTTGTTTTTAGTTTAGATTATTTTGTTGTAAACTTTTTTAATTTCTTGCTGAAATATAATGAGCCATTTATATATATATATATATATATCAAATTGTTAGAATTTTTATTAATAATGACCACTGATGGTCCTCCCGCCTACACTTTGTACGTGAGCGACCATTATTGTATTATTGACCATCAGTTGCCGACACAAACAGCATGATGGCAATTGCCCTCCCACCCACACACGTTTCATGTTGATAGTGCGTTCCCGCCTACACTTTGTACGTGAGCGACCATTATTGTATTATTGACCATCAGTTGCCGACACAAACAGCATGATGGTAATTGCCCTCCCACCCACACACGTTTCATGTTGATAGTGCGTTAAGTCCCACGGCTGATGGCTTTTCGACTCCCCCAAAACATACGAATTGATTTGGGACATACAATACTACTGGACGTGTATGGGTGGACAGGTGGGTAATTACCACTGAACGTGTATGAGTGGATGGGTGGGTCATTACCACTGTACGTGTTTGGGTGGACGGGTGGGTCTATACCACTGTAAGTGTATGGGCGGACGGGTGGGTAAATACCACTGTACGTGTTCTCCCCCCCTGTCTAACATTTTCAATCTAACTCAATAAAGCTTATATACAAGATGTTGTGGGACTGTAATCCAGGTATGAGGATGCACATCAAACCACAGGCCCTCCCAAATCACATGATTTAGGCACCCACTACTATCGATGTATAGGATACATATACATCGATACCAACAACACGTGCGTTTGTAATCGTTCATAAATAAATCATAATATTGCTTAAATTGTCATGATTTACAAACAAATTGGGGAAAATGCTAATATATGTTATTTTAGTTAGTTTCATCTCATAAATTCGTTATCAAATTAATGAAAAACAGTAAACGACACAATTATTTTAATTATAATTTGTTTAGATACTACCACTTTTATGTTGTGAAACAAAATCCTTAATAGTTAAAAAAAAAAAAAAAAAAAAAAAAAAAAACATTAAACTCTTGTTGACAACATAAGTCCTGTCGACAGACAGAACGCTCTAGAGTCTGCGGGAGGTGTACTTATTATTTGCCACTGTGTTAGTGTCAGACAATATGTGCAATTACCCACCCATTTAGCTCACGGTGTCCTCTCAACTATCGGCTACTTCAGCCAGATAAGGTGGCTGCTCCAGGAAGTGGCGGCTGCACCATAAGACACATGTCGACAGACACAACGCTCTAGAGGTCTGCGAGAGGTGGACTTGTTACTTGCCACTGTATTAGTGTTCGTGCCAGACAATAGGTGCAATTACCCACCCAGCTACTCACGGTGTCCCCTCAGCTATCGGCTACCTCAGCCAGAGAAGGTGGCTGCTCCAGGAAGTGGCGGCTGTTTTGACAGATGAGTGAAAGTGGCCTTCCATTCCCTGGGGCTATTCTCGCCTATACACCTAATCTGCTGTAGGTGGCGTACAAAATGACCGACCGCACATAATAGTCCATGTGGGTATTCAAAACTGCGTTATATGATGATTTTATTCATTTCTACATTTTTTAAGTTATAGTAAAATCACTTTTTATGTTTTACTATAACTTATAACTCGTACTATTAATAAACATTTACTAGTTTAAAAATAAAAATACACAAAGTGTACTAACTTTTAAACTCATTTAGATATTGAAAAATACTTTGGATGGTCATTCATTATATTACTGATACTAATCGTTATAGTATCACGATTTGGTGTATGCAAATGTTACTCTAAGCCCGTAATAAGATGGTGGTGGGGTCAAAATATTCAAACTCATTTATCAAATTTTTGATTTATCGTTTATTTTGAAGTTTTGTAAAAATAAAATAAATAAAAAAGCGTTGGGAAGCATGTGACATGGAGCCGGCATGCAGACTGCGGAGAGAAATGTCCAAGGTTCGAATCCCCACTGAGCCAACGGTCGTTAATTTACTCGTTGTATAAAATTCACGCACAGGCTTACAAGCCTATGTGAACTGGCGAGTGAAGTTAAAAAAAAAGAGCCAGCACCTTATCAGTCCCTCCTTTATGCCTCAAAACACTCAAGGATAAACCTATTAATTATTAATAAATATGAATAAAGATGTACATTAGATGTAATTTATTTATGAATGCCTCTGAGTCGTTCGTTGTGACCATAAGTAAGCGACCTCTGTTTCTTTTTTCTCTCTGTGGTGTAGCCTACGTCACAACACTCGAGGGTGTATTGATACCATACGTATATTTGTGACTAACAAGTGGAACACGGACCACAATATTTGATACGTTGCGTAAACTTTATAATGAACAATGGACAAATGTCAACAGATACAAGAAAACGAGTTTCCGACAATCGTAAGGAATTTAACCGTGTACAGTTTTTACCATATTGTGTAATCTCCATCGAACACGGTTGATCCATACTGAACCGTTCACCATTGTACCAGTCCTTCGTGGCTGGGAGACAAGGAAAGCATGGAAATGGAGCTGGAGTGTGGAAACGGGCCAAGAGCGGATTTGAAAGTCAGAATGTAACCTTGCCACGGCCTTCTGCAGTTAGGCGAACAGCTGACCTGCACCTGGCACAGAGTGGCTTGTTGAGGAAGCAGCGAGTGGAACGTGCCGTAGAAGGGGAACTTGAACACCAGTTGAGGATGCAAGGACAAAAACATGTTGCCAAATAGAAATGGCCCATAGGCTGAAGGTGATCTTGAGGACCGACGTGACAAGTTCCGTCACTTTGAAAAAGGAAGTTTGTCTCAGCAGGATCAGTGTTCACATAATTTATATACCGTACTAGTAATTAACTTTATCAAACTCGGAAGACCACAATATTGGTCTAATAATGCCTTTAATTTTAAATATATAAAGATTTTAAAATTCTGAAAATTTATGAACTTGTCGATTTTTTAAAAGACTCATTTCTAAATAAGGAGCTATACGTATTTGTTTAACTCCAACGTCCGTTAACACTGTGAATAGTGGGCACTTTTCCTAAATTCACAGTAACGCTTTTACTGTCCTTGAAAAAGAAAGGTAAAGAACCTGGGACGTATTCTAAGAGGCTAGTAAACTGTTCTTCTATTGATATAGTTTTTTTTTAATTTCCTTAAGTATAATCTCTAGTAATAAATTGTAGCAAAACTGACGTTCTTTAATCCTATATAAATCAAAACGCATTAGCCACTGCCAGAATCAGTTGCAAACAGTTGCATTGTTAGGTGCAGCAGGGCTTCGATCGCCACTTGTGAAGCCATCCTCTCCTCTCAAGCTGGTTCAAGTTGACATTTGCTTTGGGGTGAGAGTGGGAGGGGCCAATAGATTTGCATGGCTGCTTGGCTTCGCTGGCCAAAGAGCATGCTTAGACTGTGGTCAAATGTTCCCGAAGTAAAACGACCTGACGAACTCAAACATCAGTGCTTCAAATAACTGTCAACTGAGTTATTGTTTTAACTAAGAGGTAGCCCATTGAACATGAAGATAATACTTCCCTATAAAGAACATTACTGTAGGTTAGGTACCATGTTTGCAGTTTATGTTCTGCTGTGTGCTACGTACTTGCCAGACGTTTATGTTTACACAGCCGATTGCCACAGGTTGGGATGAATCATTCTCACAGCTATCCGAGTTATGGGTTTGGTTTGCGGCACTCGTGCTCTCATTTGGGTCACTCAATTGCGTCAGCTGAAACCGCGGGAATACGCTTACAGTAAGCCAAGCCTAATTTGTGGGAACTGCTGTCAAGAGTAATTACAAGTGTAACAGTTGTGTAATGGTTTGTTATTTACAGTGTGTGAATCAACAACTGCTGCTAATGTTAGTGGATATTGGTGATTCGTCGCAGCAGAGCTTAACTCATGTGTGGGTGGGCTCCACGACGTAATAATCTGGAAAGTCTCCACGTGAATCCACAGTGATAGTGATATTTCAATCCATATCTATTGGATTTGTTACCGAATCGGTCTATTTTAACAATGGCATAGGGTAAAATGAAATTGCCGCCCTATTTGTTCCGCCACCAATCCTTTTTTGATGTTTTCCACTACCGGTTTCGAATTTCCCACCTTCATCTTCAGGCGGAACAAAAATGTCTTTATTACACTAAAAGTGAAATTAAATTTCCTAATCTAGCCTGGACTACCTACATTGTGTGGACATTTTTAATTCAACCTGAATATGAAGTGACAACTTCAAAATCGGGTTTGAAGAACATAAAAAAAAGGATCGGTGGCAGAACAAATAAGAAGGTAATTTGATTTACCACAGCCTTTGTTTGTACATTTCAAAATAACTAGACTGCACATACGAATAGTTTCAGTCAATAATAGGAAAATAGTAACGAGTTTAATTGAAGTTAAGCATGCTTATATTTCTTTATAAGTCGAACGTGACCTGCGAACTTGAAAATTCTAATTTATATTATCTTTACTGATAGATTGATGTCTGAGGAACAAACTGTAGCATGTCAAAGCGGGTTATGTTCTTGAAAATCACGACTAAGAGTTCTGCAAGTTTAAGATTTGCCTCATCAAGACAGTTAGTTATTGCGTGTCTCTTATTTATCAAGAAGATCTCCAAAGAAAACAACTGTGATGACGACATCTTCATCTTCTGTGAAGTATTTACCTTCACGAATGTTAGTTTCAAAAGGCTTTAATTTGGACGACAAAATCTGACGTTGGATTTTTTTTTCATCACGACGATGAATCATAGAGTTTTACAATTTTGTCTAAAACAAGAATTAGACACAAGTGCGCATGTCTCTTGTTTGTAAGTAAGATCTCTAAAGACGTGTCTTATACCCATCACTATTGTTAGTTTCTAAAGATAGCGCTTTGAAGATCAGTTCTGACTTTGGACGTTAGTTGGCATAGTGCCATATTAACATAATGTTCAAAAAACAAGTGAAAAGTTTTCGCATAACGGAATTCCAGTAACTTTTCTTTGTTTTATAACGACATATTGCGTTTGAAGGAAAAGTCCTTCTATCCTTCGCATCTATTTAGTATGAAATAAATCTTCTGCTGATACTATTTGTTTGGTTTCTCTTCAAGCCATTTATCCTTCCCAAGAGATTCCATTCCATTCCTCATGCGAATTATCAAAATCAAAGAGCATTATATTTCATATTCCATCTTTCTCCATTGTTTCACCACTAGGCCTAAGTTTTAAACAGTGATTTGTCTTTGGCCATGATTGTTCAAAGACATTAGAACTTTTATATTTCTACTTCTTGCTGTCATAAATAAGAAATTCTATTTCTTTTAAATTACACTTTAACCCTTATCTCTTTATCTGTATAATATCAAGACAGGAATTTTACGTCATAGTTGCGTGTTTGGACAAGGTTAACGTGTTTAATTCATATTCAAACATAAAAAAGTGTCCATAAAAATGTACACTGACCTCCTGTTCAAAAAAGCTATCATACTTAAAAACTACAGATTTATGGTAAAGAATTTTGTTGCTTTATTGTTATTATTAACAATGCCAGCAAATTGTAGACTATTGGTTTGGAAGAACGTTATCCAGACGGATTCCTTGAGGTCGTTTTCTATCCTGGATTCAAGGAGCTGAGCGTGACATGACTCTGTTGACTTCAATTCCCAGTGCCTTACTAATCCACTTGTGTGCTTCGTCCAGTTCACAGTATCCAGGTGACCTTGACGCGTGTTTCTGCACGGCGGAAACGCCTGCTGGAAACCGGAACGGTGACCATTGTTGCGTCGTCGGACTGAAATCAGCTGTTCCAACGTGCCAATACAATCACACATCGACGGAAGGTAATCAAGTCGGCTGAAAGTCGATTGTGACTGCCGACGTGAGACGCCATTTCGACACATTTGTCATTCAAATCAGCTGATGTGACGTAATTAGAATTATGATAAATGATGATATTATCCGTTTCATTAGTAAGCATGACGTACCTTACAAATAAATAGTGCTAGGTCGACGTTATACGTCAACTAATGGCCAGCTTGCTAACTTCGGAGTAAACTGTTTAATCAATTTTGTCGAATACTGCCTTTTAATGTCTCTTTTGTTCTAACCCAGCTACTTGCACACTAAGTGTTGCGGAGTTTGTAGGCGATAGTTTCTATGCTCGGTCCTCTTAATACTGACACGTCGTCTAATCGATGGTATCGACGTGGAAACTACCAGAGAAGCCTGGGGGTGTTGGGAGGAAGTCAGTGTCCGGATGTTGTGTATGGAAGAGAATTGAGTATCATGCTTATAAATTAGCTGAAAATCAGAGTAAAACTGTAGGTCCTTAGTTTCCGTGGCCATTGGACTATCAATAAATGGCTCTTTCCAATGAACAGTCGACCTTAGTAAGAATGACTTCAATAGTTGTTCTACACTCATTCACCCCTATTCGCCAATATCTCTACAATCGGCGTCATAACGTAACGAATCATAAATAAAGGGTGAATTCGAAAAGGATTTCAATTGAAGTTTTTAAATAGGATTTTAGATTTGTAATACAAAATAAACTATCTGTTGCAATTCGCTACCCATCCACATTTGCTATTCTCAACCTGACGCGTTTTCAATATAATTAATTGGAAAGAGGTTGAAATCTAAACAACAAAATGGTTATTGTTGAAACGCTATTTACTAGCTTAAATGTATAAGAATTCGATCACGACTTTTTATGCCTCATAGAAAAGTCAGATTGAAAGAGACTACTATAAACATAAATTATCGCAGAAAATATTTACGAATGATAAAGTTAAATTCTTTCAATAACTTCTTATTAAGATTTAATGAGGAATTGACAGTTTTAGGGGTCCATAAAATCGTGATGGCTGGAGTATAGACGTAGAAAAGAATGGATAATGAATTTAATATGAATTTAAACAACTGTATCTGTTGCAAAGACTGAGGAGCTTGAACCGTAAAAAAGAAACAATAACGAAATAGTATGGATAGAATTCACGGATTTTATCTACTATGTTTTATGTAAATTTTTTTAGTTCTTGTGTGACAGCTAATCATTTATTAATTATTTCAAATATGTTTAAAAATAAAATGTGTTTGACCTGGAACTGGAAGACTGCAGGCATGCCACTAAACAATTCAATACAGACGTAAAGTAGATACTTTAATGTAAGTAATTCTTAGCTATTTTATTGTTATATTTGATGCCATATTGAAAGGTAGCTGCATAAATGGAGGATCAAGGTGAATGAAACCAAATCTAGCCATATCACCTTTACCCTAAAACATAGACACTCTCCCCTGTATCACTCAACAACGTCCCTCTACCTCAAGTAGATTCTGTAAAATATTTAGGTATACATCTGGATAAGAGATTGACTTGGAGAACACATATATGGCATAAAAGACTACAACTAAATTTGAAATCCCAAAAACTGTCATGGCTTCTGAGCTACAAATCAAAACTTAGTAAATTTAACAAAATTCTTCTTTATAAAATGATATTAAAACCTGTCTGGACGTATGGTTTGCAGCTTTGGGGGACGAGTAGTGAATCCAATATTGAAATTATTCAACGTTTTCAGTCGAAGACTTTAAGAACGATTATTGGTGCTCCATGGTTCGTTTCAAACACAATGACCTTCAGATTTTGACAGTGAAAGAGGAGATCAAGCGGATTAGTTCAAAATACCAAGAAACATAAAACCATCATCAAAATTACCTTGCACTTAGTTTACTTGATAACTCTCATGAGGTCACAAGGTTGGATCGAGCAACGGTATTAAGCCTGCCATACAGATTTTAATTTTAACTTTGAAACGTTCTCATTCAAAGACTTTTTTTGGTGCACTATTTCTGAATTGTCACCTATTCACGTGCTTTTAAATATGCCATATTTTTTACTTATTGTTATGTTGAATTTAACAGATTGTAAAATAAAACAGAGTTATAAAAAAATATTTGATGCCTTAACAAGAGGAATATGCACAATAATAAATTATTTACGTGGCTTTGAAAATATGTGAAAGTCAGCTGTTAAAGGTCACCGACATAGCAGAAGGGCGTGCTTTTCCTATATCTTCCAAGGTCGATTTAAATATAGCTCTGTAAGAGAGTCACCTCAGTGATTTTTACTTAAAATGTTGAGGGAGGAGAATGAGCTGAGTGACATAAAACATTTCTTGGTGTTCGATCAAAAATTATTTTTAATTTTTTTTTAATTAAAAGGGTAATTCTTCTTATAAATAATAATTCTGTTAAAGAAAAAAAATGTTAAATATCTTTATGGAGTTATGGCTATTTAAAGTGGCTAATTTGACCTTTCTAGATACATAACTCATTGAGAAACACATGATTTTGAGAATATATTGAACAAACTGTAGAAAAGTAAAACTAGTGTATGTGTATCGATGGGTGGGTCAATACTACTGTACGTATACACCCATGTAGTATTGGGCAGGTATTGATACAGTATGGCAAAACCCGCCCATTAGTCTTCGGTGGAATCGACCGTGGAATAACGTTATAAAACATAGTAATCGAATGTTACTGTGTAAAATTAGTGAATATAGACCACAGTTATGTAGTAAACTGATGGATCACTGTTATTTAACGCAACAGCGCAACAGGTACAGATGTCTAAGAAAGTAAACGTTTGTCATTGTTAAGACTGTGCCGAATCTTGGTTTTTGACTTAGTGAGATTTACTTTGATTGTTGGTTTAAATCAATGAAAAGAAAAGAACTGCAATTAACTGCTAAAAGAATTGATTTTTTAGGACTTTTAGCTTCTACGATACCTTTAATTTTGTATACTATTGACATAGTTTTTTGAACGAACTAGATCATATTTTAATTTAAATACGTTTGGCTTGTTGCGAACGAAATTTTAACAAAAAATAACTAACATGGGATATGTCTGTACATTTTTTTTACAACTCCTTATTATCGTTATATCGATATTTGGTTTGCGATATATCGATATGTTGCAAATATTTGCCATCCCTATTTATAATCCAACAAGCTTAAATTAATCCTGCTTAAAGACTCTTCTAGAAAACAACGTTTCAAGAAACCCAAGTGGCATTTGTTTACGATGATGAATTACGATGACGAAAATTAAAATATATACTTGAAAGCAAAGGGAAAACAGAAACAGAGGTCACTTTCTTATGCTTGTAGGTAACGACTCGGTGGTAGTTAGAAATACATTACAACTAATTACGATGTTTATAAATATCTAGTAATAAATGATGCAATCACCCTTGAAGGTTTGGGAGTGGAAAATGGGAGGGACTTCCCCGGACGGCGCACTATAGGATACGATCTCTGTTTCGTTCTTCTCTGTGGCTTGCGTGGAACATTTCTTCAATTAAGACTAGGTTCGCTCCAAGTCTATGGCCGCAGGACTTTATCCAAAACAATCCTGGAATAGACCGGAGTTTTTTTTTTTCTTTTTAATATTCAGTTATTTCAATTCCAATATATATAGTACAAGAAAAAAAGTGTTATAGAGCGTCATTGCTCATATAAGTTATCTTAAAATGAAATCAGTTGATTGATAAACAAAACAGCATCTCTACAATGTGTGTCGTCAATATTTTAAATGTTGACTCACTAGGGGACACTTGTGTACCAAGCCTGTGTTCGATACACCTCGGCCTTCGGCCACGGCATGTGACTTTTGACTACAAATAATAGCAGATTAACTGTGTAACGTAAAAACACAATATTAAATTTATTTTCAGTATCTCACTCACACTAATTGCGTTGCTACCTATTTATTAGTATAAACACCCAAGGGTATTACCCCAGTATAAAAGTATGATGTTTTTTACTGTGGTATTACCCTTATAAATCGATGGTGTTACAAATAGCCTGTTTCAAACGTGTTCATTTAATTTGTTTTTGCTAACCCGTTTGTTTATTTACAAAACAGCTGTTACTAATTGACTAAAATCTACCCAATGTTATTCTTATGAAAAAAAGGAAATTTTGAGGGGCTGTTTGTTCCCCTTGGGAATGAATTAGAAAAATCGTTTCTTAGTGGGTCCCTCTGATACTAAAGCTAACTTACTTCAAAATTTCGTGTAAATCCGTTCGGTGGTTTTTGATATTTTGTGACGAGTGAGTGAGTGAGTTAGTGAGTGAGTGAGTGGTAGATTTATGGGGAGTATTAAAAATAGAAAATAGCAACGTCTCTTAAAAGTTCGGACGTTTTTGTTACTTCTTAAATTTACAATAAGATTTCTATTAATATACACAGTGTATATATATATATATATATGTTTTTTTTTTTTTAATTTTATTGATTTGTAGGGACTGAACTACAATATACTTGCCAGATTTATCATGGAATTATTAAAATTGTGTATGCATAGCAATAGCAAAACATGGTTCGTGTCGTGCCAAGGACATTAAGTATTTATCAGTCTTTGACAAGCAACTCAGTAATTATTGCTCATTAAATATAGACAAAATTGTCATAATTTATTCTGAAATACTTAATTATTCCATAATGTGCAAACAGCTACTTTGGGTCTTGTATAAGATGGTAATTTACACCTGAGAAAAGTTAAGTTGTTCAAAGCCATTTAGAAGTCGTATATTAATTGGCTATAATTTAATTTTGTACAGGTTATTATTATTAATTTTAATTGTTCAACATTAAGACGTCGATCATAGAGATATGGGCGAATATGAGGGGCGATTGAGTGTGATAAGAGTAGATGAACAAGTGTAGTCATTGTTACTAAGGTCGACTGTTATTTAGGAAAATACATTTATTTATAGCCCTATAGGCATGGCAACTAACGGACCTACAGCTTTACGTGGAATCCGAACCACGTTGTATAGGTATAATTGCCAGCTAACTGACAAGCCTGACACTCAGTTTTCTCTCTATCCCATATCTACTCAATCTACCTTATCTTCTGAATAGTACGAGAAATTTCAGAGGCGACCGATTCGCTTATGGAATATAATATATTTTAATTGTTATGTCAATTTTTCATTAATTATTTTTATCGTCGGGTTAAAGAGATATGAAATATAATTAATGAGATAGAATTTATCCAAATTTGTTCATTGATCCCGCAACAAAAACACGTATTAACTTTTTTAATTTGTAAGTTATCTTTAAATGTTTGAGAAGATCCGTGATATATCTCAAATCAGACTATTACATGATGTTATTTAATTACACATTGGTTTTCCCATAAAATTATAATTTGCAGCCATATTCTATATAGTAAATTTGCTTTTCATATGTTTATACTTTTTTCAATTAAAATGTTCATATTTCTAACAACAGAAATTACTATGAAATTTTAGAGGTATTGCAATTTTATTTCTAGTCGAATCCTAAAGTTATTTTTTCTATCATCCTTTTTTCTAACAATCGACAGACCAAACTAAAAAACATGAATTTATATGGGAATAGATGATGCCGTTACAAGTAGAAATTATATGGTAAAGATAACAGACAACACTACAAAAAAGAATTTAATAAAGTAATTTCCACGAGGCTTTTATACATTAAATTTTGCCATAATTGAACCGAAAACGTAGAAAACAAAACAAACAAATACTATATTTACTTCTGAATACAGTTCACAGCAAACAATACTGCCAGGATGAAGTTACTAGGAAACGGGTGCTAATTTCTGCGAATGGGAAAGTGTTTGCCAATTGTTTGAGAAGAAGAGGGCCCTAACAAGTGGACAAGGTCATAGAACTGTGAAATGGACACCGACACAACCTCAGCAACAAATTCAGCATTGTATTTCCATGAAACTGCAGCAGAAGGTAAAAAATACGTCAATAAAGGGGTTTATTCAAAGGAAGTACTGTATTACCCAACACGAAAACATGTATTACAAATTGTTGTGATACCCTAACAAGGGTATGAGGTAAAAGACTGTGAAATGGACATCGACACAACCTTAGCAACAAATTCAGCATTGTATTTCCATGAAACTGCAGCAGAAGGTAAAACATACGTCAATAAAGGTGTTTATTCAAAGGAAGTACTGTATAACCCAACACGAAAACATCTATTAAAAATTGTTGTGATACCCTAACAAGGGTATGAGGTAAAAGACTGTGAAATGGACACCGACACAACCTCAGCAACAAATTCAGCATTGTATTTCCATGAAACTGCAGCAGAAGGTAAAAATTACGTCAATAAAGGTGTTTTATTCAAAGGAAGTACTGTATTACTCAACACGAAAACGTCTATTACAAATTGTTGTGATACCCTAACAAGGGTATGAGGTCAAAGACTGTGAAATGGACACCGACACAACCTTAGCAACAAATTCAGCATTGTATTTCCATGAAACTGCAGCAGAAGGTAAAACATACGTCAATAAAGGTGTTTATTCAAAGGAAGTACTGTATTACCCAACACGAAAACGTCTATTACAAATTGTTGTGATACCCTAACAAGGGTATGAGGTAAAAGACTGTGAAATGGACACCGACACAACCTTAGCAACAAATTCAGCATTGTATTTCCATGAAACTGCAGCAGAAGGTAAAAAATACGTCAATAAAGGTGTTTATTCAAAGGAAGTACTGTATAACCCAACACGAAAACATCTATTACAAATTGTTGTGATACTCTAACAAGGGTACGAGGTCAAAGACTATTTATTTTTCATTTAGTTATTGGTCTGACTTTAATATTGGAAATACTTATTTGTATAGTTTCTGTAGGATTACTTATCTGGAAATGTTGGTATATAATATCCAAGTATTTAATAACGTCATTTTCAACAACTTTGACCAAATATTACATCAACAAGACCCTTTGGTATACTAGTTTTCATTCAGTTTATGTTTAGATTTGATATAATTACATTACAAGTGAACGCCACACAACAAACATATTACAATATATGTACAAAATGCTAAAATACAGGGTACTACAATTAAGTAAGAAATGTATAAATATATTTCGACGTAAGTATAATACTGTATATACGATGTAAAATTCATAAAAATGTGGTGATCGATTCACGTTATCCACTTTTATCTTCCTCAGACCACAGGGATCCACAAAATAATCCCAAAATCAGCACTACCTTGATTATCCGAGCTTCCTTTATCCGACTGTCGTATCCGGCTTGACAAACAGACGAAAACAATGTTTTATTAGAGAAAATTACAATTACGTGAAAGTGCCGGTTTAAACATATTCGGTTTACCTGCCACCACATCAAGCCGGGTAATCGAGGTTGTGATTTGAAAAATAAATATAATGTTAATGTATTTTAATTTACGATTACCAATCTGAAGACAACCATTATGCCGAAGGATTCATCAGAAGTCAATTTGTTATCAGAAATTGCTTGGATAAAAAATATATATACAACCATATTCCATTTTTTTATAAATTATAAAAAAATTATAATATTATAAAATTATTATTAATATTTATAATATTAATTATAAAATATTAATAACGGGTACTTAATTATAGTTATTATTTGGCACCACTACTTCTAAAACATCAGTCCGTTATCGAATGCAGGTTATGTTCAGTTTACGTAATACAGGACATCCAGGAGGATTTCCACGTGCTGATTGTCGTCACCTAGTGGCGATGCAGTTTTCATAACAGTGTCTCTACCTGTCGCACTCAGTGCAGTGTCGTCGGGAGAAAGCTGTCGCGCCCGCTCGCTATACAAGCAGATAGAGTGGTTATGCCTACAGTAAAATACACACACATAGAACACGGTCCTTGAGCAACACTTAGATATAGTGACTTAAGTACTAAGACGCAGAATCTTGTGCACGTACTCTATGCACTTTTTATTTGAAAATATATTATAGTATTTGAAAAGCTACTAAAGCCAAGTTCAAGCAACAAAGCTCAAGAAGCAAAGTTTTCAGATTTTGTGGGAGGCCTTTTTTCAAAAATCTTTGATGAAAGCAGAAAAAGCAACATAATTGATACTTTGCAACAGTGAAATATAATTATTGTCCGTAAAACAAGCTGCGAAAAAAAAAATATATGGAATCTAGCACCAGCACTATCAATAATACCTTATCTGTATATTTATCGAATTCTAGATTCACCATATGTAGACTCCAATTAGTATAAGAAACATTCAGCCTTGTTGGGTTGTCATTGGCTAAATAGTCCAAGGAAATGTTACCTTAATTAACCTCGTAGTAACGTGTACAATCATTTTGAGATACCAGTTCCATCTCTTTGTAACTTTTATTCATCTCGTCCTTGAACAATACGAAGGGAAATCAGCTGGCTGGATCCTTTTTTTGGGTAATCAGCTGATGAGGTGACGTATTTAATTTACATCTATAGTTCAGTGGTACTAGGGAGGGAGCATACATGCACGCTTCACGAGTCAATACTGTCGTTCGCTGCGCTCGAGTCACCTCGGCCTCGGTCTATGATTTATATTATCAGCTGAGAGACTATTAAAAGCGACAGAATATATAAGTAGTATCGTATTAACAGCTGTTTTTATTTTGTACAAAATATCCAAACTACAGTAACACTAAGTGACTCAGTTGCTAAGGGTTCAGACTGCGGAGGACTGCTTTCACTCCTCGAATAAAGTTCACGCACAGACCTGCAGGGTCATCTCAAATGGTGAATTAAGTTTTTTTTTTTAATAAGCATAAATATAAACAGCAGTTGTATGCATAAATAAAAACACTGTAGAAATAGAAAATTATTGGATCTCTTAGGGTCAGTGTATTGGAGCCCAAGTAATGTTTTACATTTCTGTTACTTTTCATACCATCCTTACCCCCTGGCCTTGATATGAATCTAATACAGGTATCCTATATCCAGAGAAATTTCTTGGGGACCTATTCGCTATGACGAGTAAGTATTTATAAATCGTTGGATTCTCATCCTTTACCATCTTACTGGTTCGTCTACGATTCCTACATAGGACTTTCTTTTTTGGCACAAGCTAACCACAAACTTCTCTCTGCATACAGCAGATTATCTATATGCTCTGTGCTTTTACACGTCCCGCGGTAATCAAGAAACTTCGACAGACTTTTGAGAATCTGGCGTCTTAGTGATAAAAGTTCTTGTTCGGCTTTGTAAACAATATGAAGAATCCACAGATGTACCTGATGGCCTGTCGTTGGAGAATGTCGAGCTCTGGTTTATCTCGTGTTTTGAAGGTTGTCCAATGGCCTAACGTGTAAATGCATGTAAACAAGGTACTAACGGGCAGCCGCTATCACTTGACGACACGAGCTCACGATTGTACCAAACTGATAACGTTAAGATCTTGTCGGAACTTAGTATAACTGGCTCAGACTGGTGTAAACATGTAATAACGATGCTCATTGTGTTTGTGAATATGAATACCCCTAGATTATTTTCAGATATGAGACGCTGACAAATTTTTTTGCGTTTTTAAAGCGAATATGAATGTTTATATGAGTGTTGATGACCTGTGTAGTTTGGTTACTACATCTGTTCTTCTTTTACTTGGAAAGGGCTATTTATTAATAGTCACAGAGAAGAATGAAATGGAGTCCGCAACCAATAGCGTGCTAAATGTGTGTCGATTTAGTGTGTGGAGTAGATATTTTTCCATATTTCCATGCAGATGGCAGAGTCAGCGACAACAGCCCCCCCCCCTTTATATCCCCAAATCCTCAAGGATAAACATTGTACTTAATACTACAGATGTATAAAGAGATACATTCGTTGAAATGTTTTACATTCACAAGATGTACATTTATAACTGCCACTTCTCGTTACACGGCGTTCGCTGCGGCCATAAGAAAGTGATCTCTGTTTCTTTCTTCTCTGTGAAATATCCCAACAGCCAAGGCAACTAAGGGACCTACAGCTTTAAGTGGAATCCGAATTACGTAGAATTGGTATGATTTTCAGCTAATTGACAAGTCTCATTCTCAGTTCTCTTCTCTACACAACATCCGGACCCTGACCAACACCCAAAATGGACACCCCAGATTTCTCTAGTAGTGTGCATGACTATAGCAAACATTGAGCAGAGGCCATGTCGGTATTACGAGGTCCAAGCATAGAATCTCCACAACACTTGTTGGTCCCCAAGTAGCTGTGTTACAGCCGCTGCTAGTGCCGACAGTGATAATGATGTACATGTTTAATGGCGATTACTAAAGAATATGAAATAAAATAATTTATTACTATTTTTTACTTGTTGCTGTAAAATACTTAAATGAAGAAGGCACTTTATTATCATTTTGCTTTTATTATATTTTTGTTTAATCGCTCTCACTTTATGTCATGCATGATTCGATAATGATGTCATTAATTATCTTAAAAAGTGTCTCATTTAAGTAAAATTTATAAAAATTATTTAATACCGTGGAAATAAAAATTATTTGATTAAAAAAATAATTAAAGCGTGAGTTATTTGTTTTGATAAACGGCTCTGCTGTGGGGTCTTTAAATTTTGGGTGAGAACTGAGTATCAGGCTTATCAGTTAGCTGAAAATCAGACCAATAGTACGAGGTTCAGATCCTGTGTAAACTTAAGGTCCCATAGTTACCCTAGCTACTGGGATATTTTCTCGAAAATGGCTCTTTCTGAGCATAGTTGGACTCAGCAACAATAACTACACCAGTTCATCTACACTCATTTGCCTATATCTGTACAATCAGCATCTTAATAATGAATGAATATAATTTCTATGGACATCGTTGAAACAGTTTTGTACAGTTTTAGGTGATCACATAATTGATTTATAATCAATTTTTATTTTAAGTTCATACATTTGTTTAGCAATTTATAGTAAATAGTCTAGTAATATTTTGAAGGTCGACTGCAAAAATCATTAAAACTGCCATTGTTAAAATATCCATATTTAAAATGTATGTTCAGATCATTCCTCATTGTTTTGACAGTTAATTTCTAACTAATTAATTAGTTATCCTTGTTTATATTATTGCCCATAAATAGATATTAATTTCATATAATAGGAATATTTGTGCCAGTAATTTCAATAGTCAATAAGGTGTGCTACCACTCTACAAAGAACAACAAAAAAGCTGATAATTTTAGACACAAAATTTATCTGTGTATAAAATCAATGCTATTATTATATAAACAGAATAGCAACCTGTATAAACAATTTTGTTGTTATTTTAATGGTTTATGGTTTAATGGTTATTATTTTGCTTTACCATGCTTATTGTTCAATAAAGTATTGTTAACAATGTTATTTGTAATTTACCTAGTTCTGTTAATGTATGAGTCAATGGCTATTTTGTGTAAAACTTTATTCATTACTTATTCGCCCATAAGAGGATACAAAAATTGTATGTTCAAATCAATATACAAAATAAATCCAAAGCAGCACAAATTACAAAAACAAAAGCTGAAAAGATTTGGTTAAAAGAAGTTCACCAATTATACATAAAAATGAAAGTTGAATGAACAATTATTAAAACTACACAACGCACTATTTGAATGTTTAGACTTTATTGAAATTGAAAATCTAATGACACAAATTAATGATTGGGTAAATTTATAAATCAAAAAGAAGAAATTAATTCATACCAAGAAACTTCTTAAACTATCAAAACAACACCAATCTCAAATACCTCAATTTTCTAATCACAAGTTCTATCCTAGATTAATTAACAAAATGCAAGTTTAATTTGATCAATCTGAAATTAACATTTTAGAGAAAGGTTTCAATTTTTGTATTCAAGATAACAACAACGCAAAACTTCTCATAGACACTAAAAGTTTGATTGAAAGTCTTCCTTTAGAAATTCAAAACAAAACAAGAATTCTTACACATGAAAAAATCATTAAATATACTAATAAACCAACATACAATAAACATAACCACGAGAAAAGAACCATGCTCAATATATCAGAAAAGTTAAAAGAAGATAATGCAACAACCGTCAAAGCAGATAAAGGTACTGTAATACTAAAGTAATTGTTAATAAAGTCGAACACCATATGAAAATTATAGATTTCATCACCAACAACAATATAAAAGAATAACATGAAGATCCTACAGAAACATACCACAACAAAATAAAATCTGCTATCAACAAATCTTGTATTTTAACTCCGGACCAAAAATTATTTTGTAGAACAAAAAACCAAACACTCCCAAACTCTACAGTCAACCCAAAATCTACAAAGATCAAGAGCCAATCAGACCAATTAATTGTTAATGCAATGAACTCTCCTGCTCACAAACTTGCAAAAGCCCTCAACAATATATTAAAAAATGAAATATCACTTGAAAACAACTGCTCTCTTAAAAACACAATAGACTTAATCGACAAAATTAAAAATACAAATTGCTCTGATAATCATATCCTAATTTCATTTGATATTAAAGATTTATATACAAACATCCCTGTAGAAGAAAGTTTAACTATTCTTGAAGAAAACTTAACACAACAAAATCAATTAGACAGCAAGAAAATTGGAGAAATCATCAACTTAACAAGAATTACTCTTAAACAAAATTACTTTCAATATAACAGTAAAATTTATTGCAAAGATAAAGGATTAGCGATGGGATCACCACTTTCTAGCATCATCATAGCAGACATTTTCCTAAATTATATTGAAAATAAACACATTATCAATCCTGAAATAAACCCTTACGCCAAAAAATTATATATTATCATAGATATTTATTTATTTTTTTAATTTATTTATTCATAAGACGCCGACGTCAAGATATAGGCCAATATGGATTTCGAATGAGTGTGATGAGTGTTGATGAGCGAATGTAGTCATTGTTACAAACTAAGGCCGACTATTCCTTAGAAAGTGTCATTAATTAATAGCCCAATGACAAATGAACAGCTGGTGGTTATCAGCTGATCCTTCTTAAAATGTATTATGACTCTGATTGGGATCGAACTGACAACCTTTAGCACATGAAGCTGGGATTGAACCAACTACGCTACCGACCAATTATGCTGATGACATTCTATATCTATTCAACGGAAACAAGACAAGTAGATCTATTAGAAATCTTTTTGAACAAAATTCACCCCAACTTAAAATTTAAAACTGAAATAGAAAAATCTAACCAGCATAAACTTTCTTGACCTTACCATAACTAAAAAAGATAACAATCACCAATGCAAAATTTATCGGAAACTAACATCAACAAATAATAATTCACAGTACATCCAATCATCCAACACTACACAAATTAGCAGCCTTCCACAGTATGATTCTTAGACTACTGAATACAACTCTTACAGAAGAATATTACCAAGAAGAACTCAACATTATCAAACAAATTGCTGTCGATAATGGATATCAGCCAAATTTAATAAGTAAATTAATTAATATACACAACAACAACAAAAACTATTAATTCTAAAACTAACAAAAATAACTACATTCATATGACCTATCATGGAGATATTAACAAATCTTTACATAATATATTAATTTTTTTAATTAGCATAATACGTGTTGGTACATATACAGTACAAGATTCTTTTGTGAATCCCTCTGGTCTGAGGAAGGTGAGCGTGGTTCACTGTAATATTTGTGCATTTTGTACTTGTATTGTAATATATTTGTGCATTATGTACTTATATTATAATACATTTTGTTTTGTGTGACGTTTTATTTGTTCTGTATACTATATTTTCCAAACAAGAATATAAAATTACATATAAAACAAAGAACAGCATCAAAAAATAATGAGAACAAATACAATAATTCAGGAAAATATAAAATTATATGTTCAACTTGTCCTAAATATTACATTGGCCAAACAGGGAGACGTTTTAACAACAGATTTAAAGAACATATACCAAAAAACAAACTTCAACATTTATCAACGTGTGCTGAACATTTAATTCAAGAAAATCATAATATTTATCAATAGAAGAACATTTAGAAATTATCCATATTGGACCTAAAAGTAAAAAACTAGATGCTATTGAAAAATTTAACATTTTCAAAAACACAAAAGAAAATTCATCATTATTACTCAATGACCAAATAAAATGTCACTCAAATATTATGTTCGATTCTATCATGAAGATGCAAAATTATAAAGTTTAACAAAATCTACAACTTATCCATCTACATTTTTATTTAAATTGTTATAGTATCAGCTGAATCAATTATCCTACAGTTAAGTATTTTTATAACCTTACTGTACAACTCAAGATGGTCTTATAAGACCGAAATCGATCTTAATAAACATCAAAATAGATTGCTAAGTGTTGTCTTTATATACTGTATATATATATATATATATATATATATTAATATACAAAATCTTACTACTGTGAAATGAAAATGTTCAATTTGTGCATAATAAGAATAAAATTGTTTAAATAAAATTTACACCTAAATATATGAAAATAAAACTCCTGAATGTTTGTGATCACAATTCGATAAGTAGTAAATGAATTTACCTAAAATTATAACAATGCCTTTATACATAGGAGTGTTTTTATATATTTAGTTCCTAAAATTGTAAAGGCTAACAGGGCTTCAAGCATTTCTCGACCTACCTAGATTTCACAAATGAAACTAAATATCAGTGCTGAAAAAGTGCTACTGTGACCAGCTATCAGTCAGCACATAAATTGTGCAAATCATATCCTGTAAGTTTATTGCTTTGGCCTGATGATTGTTTATCTATGAAAATAAATGTGTTACTCTATTTCAGACAAAATCATGTAAACAGCCAACCTTTATTTTTCTAACAACTAAAGTAAAAAATAACGACTAATAGTTAACATCAGACAGCAAAGCGAGCTGGATTCAGCTAGTATTCTTGGATTTCATTTAATTTACAATGCTTGGAAACTATACGACCTTCAAAACAGGTGAAGTTCAAGACACATGTGGAGCTGGTACTGGTAACAGCTGGTCTGGCATGGCGATTTCTACAGGAGAAACTAATTAATCTAACCTTCACCTTTGAGCCAGTACCGGCGGCAGTACAAAGGCAGTGATTTTAAGCTGCAACTTTGTATAGAATAAAGTACTTAAGTAAAATACTTATAGGACTTAGAATCCAGTACAACTAGTGTCTTAATATCTGTTTAATATAGGTAAAAATATTATCTGTACACTTTGTGTGCCAACCCTGTCATGAACTTTGCTCATAACACCTTGGCCTTCGGCCTGTACTGTGACTTTTGGCCACAAATATTAGTCGGTAAAATGTATCAAGTAATATTAATTATTATTTGATCATTATATGTCAATTTATTTACAGTAGCTCCTCATTACACTTGTGTTGCTACCTATTTATTAGTACAATGCAATTACCACAATTAGCCAATTGCTGTAACAGCTATTTTATTTGTTGTTGTCTAACAACTGAAGATTAATTAAATAAATAAAATGACTGTATTAAATTTCCATTGAAATTTTAAAGTCCACTGGGGCGGAACTCTACAGTCGGATGCGAATAAATCCATGATTAAATCCTTATTTGGAAAAAAATACATAGCTTACCAAAATATGTTGTAGTAATTCATAAAGGACAGACATATGTACTTACTCTTTCTAACATTATGAAAGTTTGAATCTCCTAAATATTATAAACATCACTATTTACATTCAAACAGCTGTTAAAATTATGTTAACATAATTACTTATATTTTAACAGCTGTTACTTTTTGATTCTTTAAATTTCTCTCCATGTTATTCTTATGGCCGAATAACGTAGTTTGAGGGCTTCTCGTGCCTTTCAGGGTGAAAATATTGAACAAAAAAACCTTATTGCACAACTACAAATAGGGGCAAAGTTTTAGATATTTTTAGATATTCCAACTTAAAATTTATCAAGAAATAAGGGAGGAGTTGGTTTAACAAAAAATGGCTTGACGTATTATATATAAGAATATAAAATAATATCAGTACAACGTAACTAGAATTAAAAAATGTAAAGTTTAAGCTAAGAAATCAGGAATTAAAAATACTATAAGTTGCCAATGCTTGTATTGTTTTGAAAATATCTTACTGATTGGAAATGTGAAATCTTAATTACTATACTTGCCACAGCAAACAATATTACCTGTGGCATAGTACTGTAACCCAACTACTTGGGGTTAAGTGTTATGGAGATTGTCAAACTCTATGGAACTATTTTATACAAATATCCTCTCTAATTTGCCCTTTTAAAGCAAAAAAAGTATATATTTTTTTCTTTCCTCAATAACCTATATCTAAAAGGAAATAAGCTAATAGTAAAAGTACTTGCTGGGTTTAGTTTCTCTTTAGTTGTGCATGTTTTTAATTTTATTTTTTTTCCACAGTCACAGATATTGGAGAGGGTGAAACCAGACCGAGTGGCAGTAACGAAGCCTGAGGAAGACCGCCGCAGAAGGACTATCATTGTCGAAAAGAAGAATGGCTCCTATGGATTCACCCTCCAGGTCTGTACAGATTCACAGACCTAAAACTTTTGTTAGAATTATAAGATGAAATGTATTCTCTTGTCTAAAAGTTATGATACTAAAGCCCTGAGCTTATGACAAGAATGCCGGAAACTCCTATCTAGATATGAGAAGCGAGCAAAGCAAGCTCTGAGCACCTAGTAGTTTATACATTAACAGTAAGTGGTTGGTAGCGTAGTTGGTTAAAGCCTAGCTTCACAAACTAAAAGTTATCAGTTTGATCCTAATCAGAGTTACAACAAATTTTGAATAGGATCAGCTGATAACCACCGTTCATTTGTCATTGTGCTATTAGTTAATGACACTTTCTAAGGAACAGTTGGCCATAGTTTGTAACTTTTGACTATATTGTTTGATTATGGTTTGTAACATGACTATATTTGCTGATTTACACTCATCACAATCATTTGGAATCCAAATTCGCTAATATCTTGAGGTGTCTTGAGCATAAATAAATAGTAAATAAATTTAAATGACTTTAATAGTTGATTTTAAAAATAAAATTATTTTCAATGATAATATTACAAGAAAAAAGAGCTATTTCGTATCCTTTAGGACTAGATTTCCAAAACAATTATTCATTTTTAATGGTATGATTTACTAAAAAAGTAGTGCTTCCTACAATTTCATTGTAGCTTAGCAGTTTTGTATATTTGAGAGTCAGGGGAGAACATCTAATTTTGCTATACTGTATATAGATGAAAGAAGCAAAGTATACTATCCCATCAGTGTTCATAAACACCAATGAAATAATCTGTCATATCATATAAACAATTAAGATTAATCCTGGAGAGGAGAAGAAAGAAACAGAGGTCAGATCCAATGGTGCTCTGTATGGATGTCATTATAGAAATTTGGGGTGTTGAGTAGTTGTCCAGTCTGCCATGAGGATGGCAGAGCCAGCACCATTGTCAGTCCCTCCCCTTATTCCTTTTCAAATCCTGAAGGATAAACGTATTTATTACTATAAATTTACTAAGATTTACTTTAATAATAACTGCAATTGAGGGTTTTGTAGCGGCCTCTGTTTCTTTTTTCTCTACAATATTATCGATAATGAATCTGTACAATTTACAGTCAACATAAACACAAACAAAAATATACACACCATAATCAAGCACAAAATTATAATCATTAAAGTTATTGTGTCACCATTAAACAATTTAATCCAGAAAATGTATTAAAATGTATCATGAATAGTGTATTAAAATGTATAAGGTTCATTCTAAAATTAAATTAACTTGCCTAAGTTAGCTTGCACATTTCGTTTAACTATCTAACTCAATTTAAGTGCTAAAAAGTATGTAAGTGTGTAAACAATGTTTTTCTACAAAATAACAATAAAATAAAAAACAATCTATTATTAGCAAACTGGCAATAAGCCACACGTTGAAAAATCAGTTTTCAGACAGTAAAATATTTGTACAGTTCCAAGCTGTAGAAGTGAAGATATTGGTTCTTTTACAAAAACATACTGTTCTGGTTCTCCTTATTGTCCTGTTTGATAAATTCCCCACACAGTTCAGTAATCTATGGGGAATTATCTTATACAAAATATTATATCCTAAGATTGAAGAAAGATACGGATTATGTGTATATTGTGTGAATAAGCAAATTACATGCTAGAGCTTTATCCTCTTCTGTTAATGTCCGAATCATGATATTAGGAATAAAGTATAATTGAATTTTCGCTACGATTCACTCTTTCGTTCTCAGCATCAAATTTTTCAGGCGTCAGAAGTATCTCCTAATTTATCCTGCGTCCAACTTTTCGGACGTTTAGAAAAAAAGTTATTAGAAATATATTATGTTATCACTTAGAAATATGTTTATACTGCGATGTTCAGAAAGAACTGTTTCATCGCACTAGTATGTTATAATAACTTTATATAGCCAATCACAGCGTGCAAGCAACAACGAACATTGATTTAGATGACTGTGGTGCAATGATTAGACAGATTCGTCAGTCAGCTTTTTTGCTCACAGCTTCATACGTCTTTATTTTAAATTGAATGTTTGTATACTATATGTTCATTTTAAAATTATGTTCCTAGGCATATAAATTGAAATGCTGTGGAATTTTTTTCTTATATTATTATTTTAGAGTGAATTGTAAAAAATAGAATAAATAAAATTCTTTATTAAATTATTTCCCTCCATGATTAGTGAACATAATTTTTATTACATTAGTGTGTAGATTAGGTTATTACAAACATAATAAAAAATTATAAAAATTCGATCATAAATAAATGTTATATATATTTGTTACTAAAACGCTGCAAATTTCCTAACTTGGCTCTGGAATCCTGGGAGATACCCTGTGTCAGAAAGCCGGGTTTTTAAAAACATACTACTCATGGAATTCCTGGGAGTGAACGGGGTTAAAAATAAATATGGGAGAAATGTGTGCCCTAATATAACACCTTGATCAACTGAATCATTTTTTATGCTCATTATTCAGGTTTACCTTATTTTTCATAATTGTGCACACTTTTCTAAAAATATGATTATGTCTACTACACCAGTTTGTGGGAGCCCATGAATGTTGTTAGTATTAAATGTAGAACCATGTAATTGTAGGATTAATGTAGAGGAAGTTTGTGCCACTAATATGACTCACTTTCACCTGTAACTAAGTAGAAAGGTCATGGGAAACCCCGGACTGGTCAATCGTTGCACTTTGTCTCACCACAACTGGACAAATCAAAGCATATACATACAATGTTTGGCGATAGAACTTTTAAAGGTTAAATTATGATTAACATTTAATGCAATCACACAAATTGTAACATTTGCTATATATTCCTGTAGTAAATGTTGATTTAATTTTTAATATAATCTATATTTATAAAAGAGGATGTTTGTATATATATATATATGTTTGAAGTTTATGCGCTGCCAAACCATCCAACCGATCGTCATGAAACTTTAGGATGTTGTCCTGTATACTCCCGAGATGGTTTCTGTGAAGTTTGATGCAGATCCGTACACAGGGTCCCGTCCCACGGGCTCCTAAAGATCCAATGTTATTCAAATGGAGAATCTGAATTATATACAAAAAATATATGACTGTGTGATTTAATGTAGTTTCACATGCCATAAGCAGATTGAAGTTCTCACAACAACAGTACTGTATATGTTTTGATTTATTGTAGTTCTACATTTCACCTTGAGAGTGTAGCACACACTACTTTTACTTGATCAGATGATCTGTATTTGGTGTTAACCTTTTTTCCTCGGTAATTAAAACATGTGGTGAAACGTGAAAATAAAAAATAAATAATTATTTGTTTTGCAGTTTAATTTTTATGACATGCCTCCTAAAAAATCTAATATTGGTAGAAGAAGCAAAAATGCTCGAATTCTTTCAGCTATTAGGTTCTAAATCAAACTCAATATTATGACCGGCGAAGTGGGCGGGTACTGCTAGTAAACTATAAATTACTGCTATTTCTGATGCAATTTATTAAAGTTAAGTTTTCAACAGTATTTTTTACTAACAAATAACTTTTAAATAACACGTTACTTGACCAATGATTACATTTCATATTTCTAAGAACATAAAAAAACATATAAACTTGTTACAGTAATTTGGAGCATGATTCTGCCATCAATAAATTAGTCAGTGGTAGGTGTTGACACACATTAAGGTTTATTTATATCTCTGCTCTAACTAATAAGTGAGTTGTCACCATGGTTACATTGCATGTAGTGGTACATAATAACATTTCTGGTGTGAGTAGTGTCTGCCACTATGGCCTCTGCTCTCCCCTCCCCCATCCCGCCAACTTCATATCCTACTATCGTACACAGTTAATATTTGGCCAACTTCATATCTGTACAGTTGATATTTCTTTAAATATACTCCGTTTTCAAGATCCTATTTGGACTGCTATTCCATGGCATAAAACATGACTAGTAACTACACAAAAAAGTTAGTTAGTTAGTTAAAGGGAAAAGTAAGCTCTGAGGCTACCCTTGCAAACCAACATTAGGTTTATTGTGCTCACCTATTGCCTGCTAATTGGGAACGCCAATTCTAAATGGTTTTAAATTCCACAATCACATTTCCCAAGCTAGCTTTTGATTTTCCTCTAGATGTTCAGCCCAGACAATTCTCCTTCTCTTGAGTTTTAGGGCATCATATTCCATCAGTGTTGAGCAGATTCTTGATCCTCCCCACAAAGTCAGCAACTGTTGTCTCTTCTATGGATCCCTACTTCTGCCAGGTGTTTCATGTCCAGTTTTATTCATAGTCGCCACAATGTTGGTATTTTGATTCATGCCAGTGCTGGCGCAGGGTGAATCCTCTTACCAATGTTTTGGCTTACACTCTGCCATGAAATTGTTGCCATCTTTCTTGGTGTTGATCTCTCGCCAAGGTGAGTTTATTACTTTTGGCAGTGTTAAGTCCAATATCACTGACAGGTTAGTCATTGCTCCCTGCACAGACAAAATGTTGGCCTCGTCATTGCCTCTAAAGCCACTGTGCCCTAGAACCCACTGAACTGAGAGGAATCAAGGGCTCACAAGGCAGAATTATTTTGCAAGTTCTATTTATGTGCAAACAATGATAGCAAAGATCTCACCTTGATAGTACTGCCTGAAAGAAGGATCCTTATAAAAGAATTATAGATGCTATAGCCAACCCTATCCTTCATAATAGAACCATTAATGCACTAGACAACTTATTTGGATGTTAATAAATCATACAAGTTAGAAAGCGTGGTAAAACTTAACTATGAATTCTGATTGTTCAAAATTTCAGGTTAGATAAGTTGGATTAGATTTAGAACTTTGAGAACAGGCTCTGATCCAGCTAAAAAAAGTACACTTGAGTATATTATCATTCAGAACTTAACATAATAAAAACATGTGTATATTTTGAGTTATTTCTTGTTTTAAAAAGGTTTTATAAAAGCAAGGCTGTTTATTTCAGTTGCTGGCTTGTTCTGTCTTGCTTATTTAACATTTATGTAAAGGAAACTCCATACAGCTTTAGCCTTGGGGGCCCGGGATTTCCTTACAGTAATTAAAATGAGATGAATATTTATTTTTTACAGTTACGTAGTTGTTTTTATTTGTATTATTCTTAAGACACTGATCATCAAGATATAGGCGAATATGGACTTCATATGAGTGTAGATAAGCGAATGTAGTAATTGTTACAAACTAAGGTAGACCATTCCTTAGAAAGTGTCATTAATTAATTGCCCAATGACAAATGAACTGCCACTGGCTATCAGCTGATCCCTTCCAAAATTTGTTACGACTCTGATTAGGATTAGGAAAACTCCCTTTCAACCTTTAGCTTATGAAATTAGATCTTACATTTTTGTTGGCACTGGTGGTACAGTGCTGTAACCCAGCTATTTAGGGAAAATGTGTTGAGGAGATTGTTGCGATAGGTTGTATGCTCGGTCCTCTTCAAACTGACATGGCATCCGCTTAATGGTTGCCATTGATGTGAACACTAGTCTGGGGTTTTCATGTTGGATGGTAGTCAAGGTTCAGATGTTGTGTAGGGAAGAGCTGTAGGTCCCTAGTTGCCCTAGATATTGGGCTATTAATAAATATCTATTTTTGAGGAACAGTCGAGATTGATTATTGTTTTGAAAATTTCATATTATTCAGACCTGGGAAAAAAAAATTAAGTAAGAAATATTTTATTTTTGCTTTGATTTTATAGACTCGTGTTCAATAGTGAAAATGTAAACATCTTTATTATTTTAATTGTCCAAGTGATAATTCAAAGTTCATTCATTAGAATGCCAAAATTAATACTTATCAGCATCAAATAAGTAAAAAAGTACAGCTTACATTGTTTGACTACTTTCAAGGGAGAGAAAGTAACAACGACACTAAGCTTAGCTAATTTGGTTTCATTGTGATATTTCTACTAACTCTGACATGATTGCACTACTTTGTATCCTCTAAGGTAGACTTATAAGGTTCTCTAGACAATAAAACTTTATTATCTAGGAGAAAGGCAGCAGACTGAGCTTTTATATTGATGCTATGGCTTAGAGAGAACAACGGAGGGAAAGGTAAGCAAGCATAGAGAACCACATGTTTTGAAGCAAGGAATGATAAACAATGAATTATAATAATGATGTCTTCTAGGCATATGACATTAATTGATGTTATTTTTAATATTTATTTGTTATTTATTTAACAAGTTTATATGTTTGTAGAGCTACGGAATCCATTACAAACGAGAACAGGAAATAGAGATGATTACATATGTAGACTATGTGGATTACGATGGCCCCGCCTTCCGAGCTGGGATGAGAGAAGGTAATAACCTAAATTTAACTATTATTACATAGTAAAAAGTTTCTAAGATCTCTAAATATATAAGCCAAATACCATTGATTGACTGATCACAGTTCGTCAACAAGTGTAAGGCTTTGGACCATAAAACTTGGCACAAATATTCAATTTAGGCTGTAATGCGTAGTAATGAAGGATTTAAAAATATTTACCCTCAAAGAGTTAAAGTAAAATTGATATAAATATCCCGAACTGGCTAATCGAAACCTTTGTTTCTCGTTACCATACGAATGAACAAGCTTAGGACAGTGCAACTTGACATGAGAATTTATTTGGTATCAATGTAAGTTTGCAGTATGAAAGAAAATAACAAAACTATACAAACTAGATGAGATTAGCGTAGCGAGAGATGGGGTTTGCACAAAAAGTGTACAAGGGTGTCCCCCAGTAGAGCATAAATTTAGCAGTAAGATTGTCTAAAACCCAAACATCATATACTAAATCTTCTCTTCCAACCCTTCTTTAATCCTATTTTTTCTGACTGTCTTCAACTTTATTCCACAAAGCCAAAATATATGATTCGATACTTCAACAGTCCTTATATTTTGATACCAGCCATGGAGACGTGATGTGGGAAAATTATTGTCTGTAGCAGACTGTGCATGGTTTAGGCCAGTGTAGATCAACGAAATAACAACGTCAAAGTGAATAACAGTTAAAAATTACCAAATGTTTTAGATATTAAGCTCTTATACCAAATAGTGTACTAACTATACATCAATAATTACATACTTTAATTCCATCCCAATTCAGTATGACATACACTGCTACATCAATACTTAGTATGACATACACTGCTACATCATTACTTAGTATGACATACACTGCTACATCAATACTTAGTATGACATACACTGCTACATCAATACTTAGTATGACATACACTGCTACATCAATACTTAGTTTGTTTTTAGTTTTGATACATTTTAAACTATCAATAAGTTGTGGATTAGGTCAAGGGGCACTAGACCAGGAATTAGTATATTAGGAGAGATAGGACATCAGCAAACTTACTTTTAAGAAGACAAATCCACCAAACTCTCAGACTAGTAAACAAACTTAGAAACTACACATTTTTCATAAATTTTTAGTGCCACTGGCACTTTCCTCAGGTGAGTAGACTGAAATTTTGTGAAAAACGCGTTGTTTCTGTGATATGTTGGTGGTCTTATCTTCTTAGGTAAGTTTGCTGATGTCCTATGTCTCTTAGTATACTAACTATCCATAAAGAAAATACAGTAAAATTTCCCTATAAAAATATTTCTTCTTTTTTATGATCACCACACATTCCTTATAGTTGAAAATTTCAATATACAGAAAACTCCATAGTCCACAAATAGTCTAACTATTTACTGTATGTTTTACTATATAACAATTTCAACTGTCTACAATGCTGATATTTTGTTGACGGTTAATGAGCAAGTTAATGAGTCTTACGTAACACGTCACGCCTTCCCTCCCACATTGATCACATATGATTGTCTAATACAGGTGCTATTGAAAGTCCTCATCAGCTGGTGAAAGTATGCTGTTTATCAGAGATCTGTTTGGCAGCAACAAACAGGAGAAAGGAGATTGCTTCAGAATACACTCAAATCATTCTTTGTTGTTGGATAACCAATTTTCCCCTTTCTCAAAGCAAACAATTTCTTCTCCATTCTCTAATACTAATTGAATTTCCTTTTCATAGATTCCTCGTTTTTAACTGCTTAGACTAAGTTAGTATATTTAGTACAATTCCATCCACGGTCTTCCTAATACTGACAAGGCGTACGCTCATTGGTTGCCATCGACGTGGACACTACTAGAAGTCTGGGATGTCCATGTTGGATGGTAGTCAGGGTTCAGATGTTGTGTAGGGAAGAGAACTGAGTGTCAGACTTGTCATTTAGCTGAAAATTAGACCAACAATATGTGTTTTGGATTCCACGTAAAGCTGAAAGTCCCATAATGGCTTATTGGGTATCCTGGCTATTAGGCTATTGATAAATAGTCCTTTCTGAGCTAAGTCGAATTCAACAATGACTACACTCATTCACACTTATTCGAAATCCATATTTGCCCATATCTTGACAATCGACGTCTTAAGAATAAATAAATAAAAAGTAACAATTTATTTAAATTTTCATCAGCGTACCATAACATAACAACGTCAATTGAAGGAAATTGAATAAAACTTGCTTAAAGATTTTTATGGTTAGTAAATAATGTTCCAGATTTTATGATCTGTGAAACATATGCCTATTCAGATGACACAAAACTCAAACATTGATGAATTCAAGATTTTGGCTCAAAGTACACTACACAAAGCCTCAAAATTGTTCAAAACTAATGGTTTGTAGCTTAATATAGATAAAATCTAAAACATAATATTTTCATTGAGGTAAATTGATAGTTAAGTTTAATTTTTGGTATTCTATATTAATAAAACATTTACTTGGGGACAGCATGTTGATCACATCAGTTCTAAACTCAAGACAGTTATATGTTTAATAAATAAACTCACATGTTGTATTCGATCTACATACTTCTCATATTTCCAAACAGTTATTAGGTACAGTTTAATATTTTATGGAAATTGTAGAAAAAAATTGTAACTGCAAATAAAAGTTACAAGAATTATATCTGGCAGTAAATTGATAGACCATTGTCAACCTTTATTTATGAAATTAAAAAATTTATGATTTAACTCTGTATATTTTTGAAAATCCTGATAATATAAGAAATTCAAAACACCATCACAACACCAGAAGTAAGACTGGTAGGCTTACTACAGTATATTTTTTTTTAATTTAACAAATAAGCAAAAAGCTATTATGTTGTGTCAATTAAAAAATATATAAAAAATTATGTCACCTGATCAACAAATACCCACAAAACATTTTCTGCAATAAATTTTATGATTGGCTGCTAATAAACCCTTTTTACACTATTGATCATTTTTGAACATGTCTGAAATAAGTTTTTAACTTTAAAACATGTTATATTCTATTTTATGTTGTATTTTTATATTTTGATTAGTGGAATACAATAAAATTAAAATAGACATATTGACTTAGGCATTAACCTGCAATTTCTTGACTTTGTCAATTATTGTAAATTTATACGACAGTAAAATGGTACATTATCATATCTTTAAAAATTATTAATGAGTTGATATTTATTTGATAATAGATAAACAGTTCTTTGAAACCAACCACCAGTCTTACATTATTGTATTTCCATTGTATTTTTAACAATTAAAAATCTCGTGAGAGAGATACAGTTAATAATACAGTGAGTATTGCATGCTATGACGTAGAAATGTGTTTATGTTTCTTTCTCCGTCTGGAACAATACCAGACACAATGCAGTGTGGCCAATTTCAACACAGAATTCCCAGCCTATTTTGCATAAGGCTCTGTATTCCCAGACCTGTTGCCAGGAATTCTAAGTGTGAGTGATAGTGCAACACTTTATATTTATCAGAATCGTTTTTATAGTTGGTCATAATTGATAATCATATGGAATTGTAAGTTTAAAAATTAAAAACTTGGTAGTGTTTTAATGTTATTTTTCAATACACTTGCAATTATTTACATAAACAAAAGTAAATAATATATTTTAATTAAACAATATTTATTAGGACATAAGCACATTGTAAAAAAATTGTAATGGCAATGTAAATTTCAAAAATTTGATATTCAATGTTTTTTCATAAGTGTAAGAAAAGTATTAAGTACTGACAGAGGAAATAACTTCAGAATGGAACTTAAGTATATGGAATAGTGTTTAAAAACAATTGGGTTCAAGAAACGTCTTTATGAGTGATACAGACTATAACACTGTGAAAGGATACTTTTTATGCAGTTGAGGAAGGACATGTTTTTATTAAAGTACAAATAAAATACTTCAAGGGCATTCATTGAAATGCGAACAAAAGATTCCTGCATATATTGTCAAGGAGAAATCATGAATAATGCATATTTTACAGGAAAATTGATACAGGGTGTATATTATGTCTGGAAACACCTAAATATATTCTTTGTTTATTGAAATATAAATTTGAAACTTTTTACAATTGTGATAGGGATTAGGCATCTATTTTTTGGAATATTGTTTAGTCATGTCATACTAATGGAGGACGTCCTGTCGAGAGTATCGTCAATATTATTTATGGAAGCCTATACCTTGTGATACACCACTTTAAAGGTTATAGTGAACTGAATTTAATGCTGCAAACCGCATCTCTAAGGAATCACTCTATCAGAAAATAGAGTACTTTGAATATTGAAAACTGGTAATGTTCAACAATTTTATTTTAACTTGGTTCTTGCCACAGTAATATTTTACAGTAAATGCCCTAAAATTTTTGAAAAAGGTTTAATTAACTTATGCAGGTTTATAAAGGTTTTATTTGGACAATTTTGATGCATTTTTATTACAATGAAAGTGTGTAAATAATGATTTATTTTATAAATTTCTTATAAAAATTAAAATTAATTATGTTGTTAGAAAGGGGTTAATACTAACATTTTAGCACAATTTGGTGACAAAGTAAATGTTGGAACTCCCTTTTAGTTTAACAATGAAGTTAAAATGTTTAACCTCACCAATTTTCAATATTCAAAGTGCTCTATTTTATGGTATATTGATTCCTTAGAGATGCGGTTTTGGCATCAATTACCCTTCAGTTTACAATATCCTTTAGAGTGATGTATCGCAAGGTATAGGCTTCCATAAAGAATACTGATGATATCCTTGACAGGACGTCCCCCATTAGTTTGACAATGTTCCAAAAAGTAAGTGCCCAAACCCTATCACGATTGTAAACAGTTTCAGCTTTATATTTTGATGAATAAAGAATATATTTAGGTGTTACCAGATATAATATATACCCTGTGCATACTTTAAACTTGTTAGTTTTGTAAATTATGTTTCTTTCATATACAGTTCATTTAAACTTTGGCAAACACGTTTTTGTTAAAGTTGCAGTTTTCCATTTGGATAAATCATATCCAGTTATATCATATACTCGTATTACTCTAATAGTTTATCAGCGTTTTAAAATCTGAAGATAACAAAAGAATTGTCTTAGAGTGTTTATTAAATACTAACTGAATTCGAACAACATTTTTCATAGTTTTTAATCATTCTCTCACTTATTTACAATTGCCACCATGACAACACAAAACAATAATATTCCAAAAACAACCGGATGACTATTAACAACTAAATATACAACAGTGTTGCGGTTATATAAGTGAGTGGGTATAGAAACATTTAAAAAACATTTTAATGTAACACATACATAATTTTATTTTAATAGAGAGCTGGAAATCAACAACTAGTTACTCTCATCCAACCAAATTAATTAATATGTAGATATTAATTAACTTAATATCACATAAATTCAATAAATTATCATTTTCAACTTAAGATATTTATTCAGAGTGAGTTTCAAGTCAGATACCCCCTAACTTTTTTCCACAGTTATATAAAAGATTTACTTTTTAAATGTGTCTTTAAATTAATACTAACTCACACTACATTTAAAGTGTTTAAACGTTATTGGGGATCACTTGGTGTCCAAGATCTAGGAGTCAACTTCAACATTTTAAATAGGAATATTGATATGTTATTTAACACTGCCATTTAAAGCTGAAAACAAAAGTGCAATCAGAATTTAAAAAGGACAAGTCGGTCTTTAGTTATACATTTTTTTTAGATTATTCGTCGCCTATGTATTTTCCTAACAAATATGCTTTGTCATGGCTGAAACAAAATTAGATTTGTCTTTTTATTTTAGTGTTGGTTTAATCTTAATTATTTTAACTCATTTAAAATAATTAAGATTAAATTTTCTTACTAGAGACTCACTAGAGAGCAGTAGTTTAAAGTTATGTCTCTGTTTTCACGTTTGGCATTTACTGGTAACACTATATTTGAATTTTTGTATTATTTTTTAATTTGTGTCTGTAGATTCTCTGACGTTATAATTGATCACAGGATAACGGCATCAAGCAACATTGAGCATGGTTGTTCCTTGCAAGGGATTCTGTCCTTGCAGTCTGTCTGCCTGTTCACTCACTGGCGGTGGTTCAAAAGTCACCTTGAAACTGTTTGTCCCCAGGTTAAGTGTTAGAGAGGGCTTCTGTCTTAGCCCAAACCTCACATGGAAAAATAATACCTCCTTTAACTTTTTTCACTTATATTCTTCAGAAAGTTTGCTGCTTTAATAAATATTTAGGTCCAAGTGCCTTTTAAATATTGTGTCTATGACATTTCTATTAGAGATGTAATAAAGCTATAATACTTAGAACTTAAACTTAAGCAGCCAGTATCATAACTAGAATCTACAGTTTCCATTGACAACTGCAGTATCATAACTAGAATCTACAGTTTCCGGTGACAACTGCGTCAAGGCACTATCTACAATTTTACAAGATAACCAGACGTTTTGCCCGTATTGTGATGTGGCATCCTCAGTGGTTCCTCAGACCAATGGTTACTCAGTCTCAGAGGAACCACTGAGGATGCCACATCACAGTATGGGCGAAACATCTGGTTATCTTGTGAATATTGTAGATAGTACCTTGAAGGTTGTCACCGGAAACTGTAGATTCTAAAGCTATAATACATTTTTTTCAGGGGATGTGATCCTGTCCATCAATGGCCATGACATGGAGAAGACAGACCACAAAACCTTGGTCAACTTTATTAAAAACTGTGACTCCCGGATGAGGATGGTTGTTCTTTTTGAAGATTGTGTGAGGAAGGTACAGTACATAACTTGTCTTTCAGTCATTGCTTTTATTATTTTTCTAGAGCAATTAACCCATTTGGGATCGTAAAGTTTTGCACAGTGTGTCAGAGCAGGTACAACTTAGTTGACTGATCCAGTCTGGCAAGCGGCACTGACTGTGGATCGATAAAAACAATGAATAACCCGTATAAATGAAGGTAGCTTATGTTTTGTAGATTCAAACATTAAATTCTTCAATATGTTCATATTTTAATTTATATTAACTACAGTCCAAATTAGATAAATATCTAAAAATAATTAATTATATGTATTATATATAAATGTTAAAGTACTTCCAATACTTATCGGTCCAACTCAGATGAATGTAAATTTTCTATTTTGCTCTCTGCACTAAATCACTCCATAATCCGTACACAAAAACTCACGGTACTGAAACTAATGTACAGCAAATATATTGAAGTTATAGTTGCTAATGGACAGACTCACCCTACCTAGTGAGCATTACATGAAACATTTAGTAAAACAGCGCTATATAAACCCGGTAACACGAGTGCTACATGTAGGATGTTGTTAAGTTCTTTAGATTTTCAAAAAACATGCTCACTACATCTATCGGATGAAATTAAAAAACATTTAGTAACAAAACAAAGCATAGGACGCAATGACGACCTCACCTCGTCAGTGTGCCGCAATGGGTTAAAGCCCTTCTACCTCTACTTAGCACAGTTAAAACAGCTAGTTTATTTTGATAGAAAATTGTCACTGTTACTTATGTAACAATGGTTACATTGCATCACTCATTTGTAAATGTAAACAAGGAAACGCTATTTAACACGATGACTACGGCTGTCTTAGACTATGTAATATCCCTAGGAGCTGAAGTATAAAAATAATGTTTTCTCTTATCATGTTGCCATGGTTTTATATCAATGTAAACATCCAAGAAGCTGTTTGAAGTTTATTTTATATTTGTATGAAACGTCATAAATGTTTGACCCACATGTGGTTCATCAACTCCTCTATACTACTCTATAAAATGAAGCGGCACCATGGCTTGTGGGCGGGTCATCCTCACTGAACGTGATAAAAAAAAAAAATAACCAAACAAAACAGACAATGTGATTCAAATTCACATTAAAGTCTAATGTGTTTCTCAAATGAGGGAATGTTCTCTTTACTTTTACAACAAAAATCATAAGCATAAAAAAATGTATTTATATTGGACATATTCAATTTAACAATTTTAAGCAATCATTGATAGATGTTCCTAAAAATTAATATCAATCTTAAACTAACAAATTTGCCCATAAACAAAAAAAATATTGGTACAAATTTCTAACATCACAATTTTTAGATGACCCTCCCACTTATTGATAAATGAAATTTAGGTAGTGATGAACCACTACATACACACATGTCCATTTGTGAAGACCCTCCCCCTCATAAATTTACTTTGGCATTGACAACACGTAAGCCCTTATACGTAAGTACAGTGGTAATGACCCTTGACACACCCAAACATAACCGATGGTGATGACCAGACTTAGTACCCATTACATACAGTGGGTATTGAGCTACCCACCCTCACATATACTAGTGTTGTGAACATCTTTTTACACTGTATTATTTATAGTATAAGCTGGAAAGATTTTTAATTACTAAAACATTGGCCCAAGAAGTTCAATGATTCATTTCCAAATTGAAAATAAAATTATTTGTTTCTTACAGTTAAAAACTCACTTAAAGTATTATTGTACCATAATAAATAAACAAGAATGTTGTCTTAACATATCAACGACTAATGTTTTATACAAGAAAGATTGGAAAGTGAGTAGCTTAATATAGTTTCTGCCTTTGGCGTGCAGGTGGAGTTGCATATGAGATATATCCAACTGCAGCGTATCCTGCAAGGTAAGATGGTTGAGTTAGAGCGGCTTTGTCTGCGGGAACGGGAGTTACTGCAAGGGAAGTGGAAGACCCACAGTTTACCAGCTAGAAAGAAGTCTTCTACAGTCAAGAGTGGAGTAGATGCTGCTACACCCACTCACACTGACATCGGTAATTATTTACTTTTTAACACTTTGAGTGCTTGTCCGAAATACAGAAGCTATTTGAAAAATGCTGACTATTTTTAGTACTTTTTTAAAATACATAGATTTAAAACCATTAAACATAGAACATTTCTACTTACATGTCCAGATTCTATATTTCTTTTTCTTTTTATCAGTACAGAATTAAAAATCACATTTGTTTTCATCTCATAATATCAGTTTTTTAATAATAGTGTTTTACCAGAAAAAAAATCAAACCAAGGGCAATTGAGCATATAAAATAATTTTGAACATAATTTTATTGTCCTATTCATACAAAACTAAGTAAAAATAAGGACTAATAAAATTCTTGTTTTTTATTTAAATGCTCTATTTACACTTGCAATATAGTCCACTCACTAACTAATGGTTTTGAAATGTGCATAAAAAGCAATGTAGTCTAGCGGCTACAACTCAATTATTCTGGCAAAAAAACCAGTACAGTGTGCACATTCTAGCGGTGAAACGGCTCACCAACATCACTAGAGACCATTTAGAGTACAAGACTCAGTATTAATACTCAATAGGCTATTTAAAAAAACTAAAACACCGATCCCTTAAAACTACAGGATCCACATTCTTCAGAAGTAATGCTACTCCGTAAAACTACGGGATCTGCAGCCAAAGTGTTAGAATAATTTGCTAATCTTCTATATTTGGAATTAAATTACTATGTATGATTACATAGAATGATATTGAAAGAAGGATAAAGAGATAAGATAAAAGTGAAGTCATTTTCCATATAAATGGTCACATGAAATAGGTTTTAAATTGAACCATGACTGGAATGGTTAATATTCGCTAAATAATGGATAAAGTTACAACAAAGTTGTGCACAAAAATTAAATATAAATAATATAACATGTTCACTGTGTTGTTATAATTTCTTGGCCATTCATCCTGTGCATCATGCGATCTCGGGGTCTCGTTGCATACCATCAATTCAGTGTGGGACGAGATCCTGAGATCTCGTTGCGCTACAGAAGTTCTGCACACAATATCACGTCATCAATTGAAAATAGAGCACTCTAGGTTATTGATTTAGAACTATTAAGTTTCTGACGTCATAAGTGCTATGCAGATTGTGGATATAGAGTATAAGCTCAAGGCCTCGGGATCTCGTGTTGCATATAAGGAAGTACTATAATAAATTATACTCTAGTTGAGAAATTGAGGTTATGTTGTAAACAAACAGATGTTTCAGCAACCACTTGGATCAACTCTCCTGCCTTTACAAACAACAGCTTACAATCTGTTTGCTAATATTGACGTTAAGTCTACAATGTGATCGACGAGGTCTATAGGTCTCGTACTGCATATAACTAATACGTCAATACTCTGGTGCGGCACGTAAGCTATAGATCTCATGTAAGATTTAGGTTACTATTAAATTCACAAGGAAAACTGCTTTCATAGAGTTCAATTCCTGCAACAATTTGTTAATTACAACAAAAAATATCACAAACGCATATAAGGAATTAAATGCGAATTTCATCACCGTGTGAATGTAAGCCTACAACACGAGACCCTGGGATCTCATGACGCAGTGAATGTGTTAATTTGAGTTGATTTAATATTTTTCAGATGATAGCTAGCCAGGAGTAATTTTTCAGCAAATTTAATGAAATTAAAATGCCTTCATGTATGTGGCAAAGTTAAGACTACACAGAACACACTTAACCACATTTAACATTATATAATATATGATATAGCCAGGAGATTGCAGTTTGTGACAGTCCAGCCTCCAAGACTGTTATTCATTTATTTGTTAGTTACCACAGAGCACTTTCTCAACACACGCCTTAACAAGCCAAACCTAGCACTCTATTCCTTGTTCAACTTGCTCAGTTCATCCATGAAAAGTTCTGCCATCTATTACTTTCAGATCAAGGATACCGTTAGCACTATAGTAACCCCATGAGCCACTTAATTTGCCATTTCCTTCTGCGAACATTTGATAAGACTTTCCTTCAAAATAAACCTGTCAAACCCCTCTGCTTGTCCTGCTTACATGATATTTTTCAAGCTACTTGGAGTGTTGTGGAGATTGTAGGTGATGCAGTAGGTTTTATGCTCGGTCCTCTTAATATGCATATGGTGTCCGTCATTAGTTGCTATCGGCGTGACACTACTAGAGAAGTTTGGGGTGTCCATGTTGGGTGGTAGTGTCTGGATGTTTTGCAGGGAAAGAACTTAGTATCAGGCTTGTCAATTAGCTGAAAATCAGAACAATACTGTGTGGTTTGGATTCCATGTAAAGTTGTATATGTCCCTTAGTTGCCTCGGCTATTGGGCTATTAATAAATGGCCTTTCTGAGAAGTAGTCGAACTCAGTTAGTAACCAGACAACACAGGTCATCCACGCTTATCATAATACAGTCATGTAATCATTTATATTCTCATTAAAATACGCAGAAAGTTTTGTCGTCTCATATCTGAGTCTAAAGAATTAGAATATGGTCTGGAGTGATTCCAAAACCAATCCTAAAATTCTTCACAACCTACAAAATGTTGTCATCTCTAAATTTATCCTGATAATCACATGACGAAGGTTGTTACATAGAAGTACTACTTAAACACTTTTAAAAAGATCTAATCTACTCTGAATCTCCCCATTTTGCAGTTGATTTCAATGCATTATCATCAACAACCAGCTAGGCTTCAATTTGGGGTGTGTTTGACGTTCGGAACAAGTTTATGATCAGGGAGATCAGAACTTTTATGGTCATCCAGAATAAGGTATTTTTGATTCTTAGCAATTGATGACAGATGTTTTGCCCTGTAAAATTTACTTAATAGTTTTGAAATTTTAAATAAATTTATTTCTTTTTTATTTTTAGTGACTTGCTAAAATGCCATTTATATTTTTCCCACACAAATACTATTGTATATGTGATGACAGGTGAAGTGCCATACTGCCGGCCTACAGTGTCTACGGAAGACGTGGCAAGAGCACAGAGCCATACAGCCTATCCTGCACCCAACCAACTGCTCCTAGCCTACCAGTATATCGATGCTCATGGCCGAGCCTACTTCATCCACCCTACGGCTACTCCTAGTAGTAGTGGTGAATACCTAGTCTCTAGCTGGCAGAGGTACATTTCAGACCATTTATCGAAAAAACTAAAAAATGGACTAGACGGTTTGGATGTTTTGGTTTTAAAATCAAACTCCAGCTAAAACTTTACAGATAACTTGAATAGATCACAATAATATAAATGAAAGCTCAATTCATCCCATTTGTACAGTTGCATAAATTTCTCACAAAAGAGCAAGATCTAAGTATAAAATTGTATACAATTTATTATTAACTCACTGACATACCATGAATAGAATGTTTAGCTCCCAAATACGAAATCACAACATGCTATGACAAGACTATCTTGCTCGACTACATTACCGAATTTATTTAAACTTTTACCCTTGTATAGCAGTAAAATTCAGTACGTAAATGATCTTCAGTTTATGGGACAAATACTGTATATAGCTGTTCCAGTTGGTTACTACGTTATAAGGATGGCTTTCTTACCACAGTTGCTGACGTGTTATTGTTTTGATGTAGATGAAACGGCACTTCAAAACGTAAACTTGGCTGAACAAATTTTGGTTTGAGAACCAGCAAAATTGATCTTTATATGATGTTCGGATTTTTATTTATTGATGAAAAAAATAATGTGTTGTAAATAGTGATATGGTTGGATCACATGATGTGCAGACATGTATAAATACGTATATATTTATATCATGATTATTTATACTTATATTATTTAGAACTTTGTTTCCATGATGAAGGTTTATTATTATTAACATTGTGTGTATGAAACTCTGGTAATATCTTTATATTTAATTTCGTAAGGCGAATTGGTTGTGTTAAAGTTCCAAGCGCTACACTCCACTTTCGGCCTTCGAAAATTACTCATTTTAGAGTTGTGATATTGTAGATGGCAGGAAAAATAAAAATTTTATAATTCGCCTTTAGGGCTCCACCCCATTGGCCTTCAAAGTTCCCATGTTCATCTTATGTGAAGAAGGTTTTTAACTTTTGTTTTGATTTACCAGCTGTAATGTTTTATACTCTAATTAACAAGGCACAAGACCAAACCTTTAAGAAGCTGGTACTCTTCTTACAAACCAGTGTTTACACATGGGCAACTTTGCATTTAGTAGAGTAAAATCCCCAGACGGAATTAAATTTAATTTTTTATTGAAAATACAGTCGACCAAAACAACGAAATAGACAATCCTTACACATAGAGAAGTTTTAACACAACAATAATATCTGATTAATCTATATATCTTATAATAATATCTGATTAATCTATTAATCTATATATCTATTAATCTGATTAATCTTCATTATATATATATATATATATATATATATATATATATATATATATATATATATAATGAAGAGTTTTACAAAACTATAAATAATTAAATATTTAATAGCAACATTTAAATTTTATTTATGTAGGGCTTTTGCTCCAAAAAGCCACTAGTTATTTTTATATGTATATAAATCTAAAAATTCCAGAGTGGCTCTTTGAAAACTGGCATGTCAATGGATTAATATAATTTAGCACAGAGAATGAAGAAACAAAGTTTGCACCTATTAGTGCACTTAATGTGTCTTGTAAGGAACTTGGTGTGACAAGTTGTCAGTTCTCTAGTTTGCTGTGATGGGAGGCAGACCCGCCCTCTCTTATCCCCTCCAAACCCCTTTCTCAATTCTTTCCCTCTCTCCCTCCTATAACATATTCACTTCAAACATCAGCAGCAAACTGGTAGAGGGGATCAGATGAAACTGCCATTCTGTAACTCCTTCTGTCCCCTCTCGAGCAACATATGTTTTGATTTACAAGCACTGTCTACCTACCTAAATTCTAACAGCCAATAAGATGTCACTGCTGCTGTAAGAAAATATCTCTGTTTCTTCCTTCTCTGTGATATTCAGTAAACCATTAATTGTCCTTTAAGCCTGTTTACATTAAGAGTTGATAAATTTGCTGGTTATTACAGCAATTATTCCTCGGGGAGTGAGCGAGAGAGGGAGCGTAAAAGCAGTCGCCACAGAGACCGCCACCATCATAGTGAGAGCCGGCGTTGTAGTAATAGTGGGACGACTCAAGACGGCAGTGGTCGAAGTTATCCTACTCCAAACCCCCCACATGCTAAGCAGAGCAAAGGTATAGTATTTAAATTTTATTAAAATAATGTATTGTTTCAGAACTTTCCTCACAGTTGGAATATTTGCTTTGGGTTCAATATCATATTTACAAAGATATTTCCTGAACTGGAATTCTCTCTATTTGGATCAATTTCAATCCTAGGCCTTGTACTGTTTATAATTTTACAACATTTGACTCTAGAATTACAACCAAGGTGCGGTATCTGTATTAAAATAATAAGATGAATTTTTATGTCTTTACTTGGTAAAATGAAATAAATTAATTAATCCTCACCGGAAAGATGCGCCATGCACCACACCTGCGTGAAGTATTAATATGCTCTTTCACAAATTAAAGATTGTAATACATTCACTACAGGAAACTAGTGAGAATTTCTCTCTAAATACAATCAGAAAACCAAATATATTGCACATTTCTTTCACTTTATAGGATTTGTTTGTCTCTAACAAGATGTTACTACGTTTTTCCCTGAAATTTCGGGGTGGTTCTGACCTCCGGACCCTCCCTCCGCTGGCTACGGCCTTGGTTTTCAATATTATCATCTTTGGTTTTCCTCTCTAACATATTATTTTTATTTTAACATGTTCTTTTTCTTATCTTCAGCAGTTTTGAATTCTTTCATTGGGTTTGCTTTGCACAGAGTCCTTTCCACTATCTTCTTTCTTCCATTTCTCTAGTCCAATCCTCATCATGTTACTTTTTGATAATTTCACCAGTTACTCTCCCACACACCACAATTAAATGTTATTTAAATTTAATTAAAATAACACAGTGCCATTAACTTTCTGTATCGATAGATTTTACTTATTTTTCTTCTAATTAATTATAAGCGTACGCTTAGTGTTAAATTTATTAAGCTCTGCACTTTTTTTTTAATTTGATGTACTGTGCTTAGCTGAATATTCAACTATGAATCACTCTATGAAATCCTCTATCTTAATTTACTTGCATTATTTTTAGTTGACCTTCTTACTTTAATATAGGCATTATTATTATATTCCTGTTTAACCCTTTGACAGGTATTGACATCACATAGACGTCAAGTATCTAGAACCTCATACGGGTGAGTTTTTCAAACTTATCCTTACCACGCCGTAAGCGCATATACGCGCATAAGTTGACTTTGCTCTAAACGCTGTAAGCGTATATACGCATAATAGTTACGAAAATATTATTTTCGTAGTAAAGTTTCTAATTTAATCCAGTGGTACGTTTGGGTTATGGGCGGTAGCTCATGAGAGACACATTGTACGACTTGCGACCTTTTGTTGGCCTGTCAATCACTACAAGACTGGTTTTTGTCTGGTAGTGTACATTTCCGCTGCGCCGCCCAACGCCACAAGCGCATATACGCGCAGCCACTGTCAAGCCGAGCGGTTGTCATTGTCCACCGCCTTACAGCTTTGAAACAGTGTATTAAGTTGTTTTATCATTACTTTAGTTTAATATATGTTAGTAATTTATTAGTTTTAAGTGTCAATATAAATAATCCAGCTGATTATGATTTTGTGGAAGGTACTAAATACATCGTAATCAAGTGCTATATGCTTTTACTTATTTTTTATTATATGTGTTATATGCAGGCCCTGTCTTAATCAGTTTATTTATAAGTAAATGTACTTAATTATACATATTTTATTGATGGTAATAATATTTTGTATTGGTTCATATGTAAAAGTAATCTATGCCTGAGGCTTACTTTCAAATAAAAGTTTGTTTATTTACATTTTCATATATAAGAAAAAAGGTAAAGTAAGCTAATAAATGTTTCAAAATGTAATCATATCTTTTATTATCCTGTACAGAACAATAAAAAAATGAGCAACTAAAAAATTTTATTTTGATTTTTTTACAATAAATTAGCGCTAAATGGAAAACAGGCATTGTATAAATGGCGCTCTAAGGGTTAAATGTGCCCCAAAAAGTGAGTTATTTGAATTTTTTTGTTAAGTTGTCTAATGAAGTTATTTTGTTTAATAAATTCATGTTTAATACAAAATAAATGAAATAAACATTTTGTCAATAAAATTTACTTCTTACTTTGAAATTGACTATTTAAAAAAAAGAAGCTATTTAAGGTAAATGAGTAATAATACCACTTCACGTGTATGGGTGGGTGGGTGGGTCAATACCACTTCACGTGTATAGGTAGGTGGGTGGGTGGGTCAATACCACGTAACGTGTATAGGTGGGTGGGTGAGTGCATCAACATTCATTATCTAACAACGTACTTTACCAATAATTTAAAGCACTTCAATAAGTTTTTTTTATTTTGTGAGCCTTAAAATAGCAAATTGACCATCATCAGTCACTACACAAAAAATTTGTTAAGTTTACTAAATTTTTAACTAAACATTTGATGTAAAATCCATTTGTTCACCACCAAAAACAGTGGTGAAATAAACAGACAAAAGAGCTTAAATAAGAAAAATAATTTTTATAAGGATACCTTAGTAAGAATTATAAATAATATTTAGTAAAAAAATACTAAACAATTAAACATTAATTAAGTAAATTAATTAACAATGAAAAATGGGTGGGTAACAATGAAAAAACAATTTCATGGGTAAATTCGTTAATTTACATATGAAAGAAGATTTATTAGATATAACAAAGACAACAAGTTATTTGTGTTCAAAAGTTCCGCTTTGTATGGAAAAGTTTTCGACTTTTCAACACTCAGGAATGCAAAGTGCTACGTCACACTCCTTGCATATAAACAAGAATCAAGAATAATTTATTTCCTCAAATGTAGGTATAATCAATACATCTCATATACAATAATTCCATTCTATACTATAAATCAACCCACATAAAGGGAAACAATAGGACCTCAAAGGCAAGCCTGTTTTGAGGTTCCTTCATATTTAATAACATAACCTGCTGTCATCAGAATTTAATAATGTTTTTCTATGGTAATATACTTTTTTTAAATATAATCTGCAGTCTTAAATAACGGTTTGTCTTTATAAAACTCAAAAGAACTAGACACAAAATAGTTATATGGTACATAAAACAAATTATACAACAGCTAGAATAACAAAATACAATAATCATATAAATAAATAATTCTTTTTACTCATGAAGTTATGTTTAATTCAACAAATCTTCTATGTTGACTATGGTGAACAGACATTTTAAATGCCCTTCTTAAATTTATTAACACTGCTTACATTTTTTAAAACATGTGGTAGAGAGTTATACATTTTTGGCGCAATAAACTTATATTTTTTTTTATAAAAGGTTATGAATGGTCTAGGGACACAAATATTTTCCTTACTTCTTAATTTATTTCTAAACATATTCATATTACTTGGGAAGTTACCACTCTGTTTGTAGAATGCTGCCAAAACTTTAAAAACAAAAAGATGTCTCAATGGTAGAATTCTCAAACTAAGGTATAATGGCCATGAATGGTCAGAGACTTTTTTTCTGGTCATAACTCTAGATATATTTGCTGTATTATCAGTGGCGTAAGGTTGCTGATGGAAGTTCCACCCCAGCATACCAATGCATACCCTAACCTACTTTGCGCCAACGAGAAGTAAACAGATCTTAAAATATCTGGAGGACAAATATCTCTCAAAATATACATAGTTCTTATAACATTATTAATTTTATTCTTTAAATTTTTAATTTAGATACTTCAGTTTAATTTTCAGTCTATATATAACCCCAAATATTTAATGAACTCACATGAAACAATGTTTACACAGTTTTTATTACATTTACTTGACCTACACAAACAATCAATACAAGGGTAAGTTATACTAAAAAAATCAGAATTTACCCCTACTAAAGAGACATTTAGATACACCGTTTTTTCAGGGCTTAGCCACAATTTGTTTTCAGTAAACCACCATTTTAGAGATGCTAAATCATAGTTCGTATCCAACTGAATTTGATTCAAATTCCCGGCAACATAAGTAAGAGCTGTATCATCAGCAAATGAAGTAACCTGTCCTCTAAAATTCCCATCACACCTCTATCTATCTTGTCTTGTTTTGTATATTTTTATTTGCTTACTGATTAGTTTTAAAAAGTTCTCATTCATTTATATAGCTTCAGTGCTAGATAGAATATTCTTTTAAATTGTTGTTCGTTAGTAAATATTAAAAACAAAATTGGACCTAAAACAGAACCCTGTGGCACCCCATTTTTTTAGCACACTAATATTACTAATGAAATTTTGAATTTTTACACATTGCATTCTGTTATGGAGATAACTTTTAAACCAATTATGTATTTTACCCCGAAAACCATACTTATATAATTTATCTAACAGTACATCATGATTCACACAATCAAACGCTTTCTTTATGTCCAAAAATAAACAACTAACTCTTTTACCTAGATTGATGTTATTGTGTCTCTTGTGGTTTGATTGTCGACCATTTAAAACGGCGGTACTTCCGTTACTACATACAGTAATGTTACTAATTAATACTCACTCATAAAAATACTAGATAGAAAACAACAAAGCAGACGCTAGCACAAGGTCAAAGTGTCTGCCGCCCTAGGCGTTCCCGCCAATAGTTCATCTGAGTGCCACAGGCTGCTCAATGGAGCAGCTCATGCTACCTATCAGACAGCGCAAGAACCATCACTGATAATTCTTATTGTACCTCATAGATGGCAGGACATGCCTATAACAATTAAAATACAGACGTGACATAAGTGGTGATACTGGTGAGAGTAAAAGTGGGTAACGTTAATGTAACGTCATTCCCCGTTTTGGCACTGAAGATGGGCGGACGTCAATGTAACGTCGATACCTAGTTAATTGTGATTTCTATTCGGGAACCTGCTGGTTAAAGGGTTAATACATATAATATTAACTTGCTAAGGCTTTGATGATCAATACATTTATATTTTAAAATCTCGTTTCCTAATCAGGTTCCTCTAACAAAATGTATTATTGTTACTCTACCGCTACTAAAAATGAAATAAAACCCATGACTTTTGTATGTGTGGATCGAAACGATTTGCTAATACTTTGATTTGAAAAAAGTTGCTGCACCACACATGCCAAGGGTTAAACATGATCATAAACAATGTAATGTTCAGTCACAGGAGGCGGAATGTAGCATCGATTCGAATAAGTTTTTCTCGTGGCAAACCACTTTCAGCCGACCAAGGATGGGGAAAGCTGATGATAGGCAGTACCAGGAGTGAGTGAATGATCTAGTTATTCATTATTCATCCATGATTTTAGTCAGGACTTAGAGGAATCTGCATTAACAATAAAGATCCGTATCAAGATACCTTTGGAACATTGTCTTGTAGGGGAGCGCTCCCACCACCAGTTATGCAACCCTTGTCTGCAGGCCAGTCCCCAGGACAACACAAGTCTTGAAGCCTATGACCTGGCCAGTCCCTGCTGCCACCCCAACTGTGTCCCGTCTACTCGGCGTCGTTCCCGTCATCATAAATCCTCTCAAGACAACAATCCCTCTATTACCAGAGGTGAAAATTCATGTTGCATTGACACATTTCTTGGCCTGTTAACCTTGCTTTAATACTTGTTTTGTATATTTTTATTTGCTTACTGATTAGTTTTAAAAAGTTCTCATTCATTTATATAGCTTCAGTGCTAGATAGAATATTCTTTTAAATTTTTGTTCATATTCTATTTGGCTTGTCAGTCTTCTGTTTATTTAGGAATGGTTGTGTACATGAGCATCCTGTATTATATCATTTCAATTCTGCTGATTTTGTTACATTAAATTATATTTTTTATAATATTTTTCTGACTGCTGTATTTCAGTTTTTTTCAGATGTAATTAGAATGATGGTTAGATCTATGTTTCCTCCTTGTATGTCTGTATTCTAAGTCTGGTATAACAATACGGTTTGTGTTTTTCTCTTTATCCAACATTTGATGATGACGTTAGTAATTAGTGTGGTTCTCTCTCTGAAGACAACTAACCTATGGACCATAAACTTGCCAAGTTTTTTGGTTTTCTTCCTTTTATATAAAATAAAAGGAAATAAATTATTGTTGACTAAAGATATTAACGTTCTTATTCTTTTGGTAGTTGTTCGACTTTACTTTCCTGTGCACATTGGAAAATATTGACAAAAATAAATAAAAGAAAAGAATAAATAAATGAATTAAGAATAAATAAATGAACAAAATTAAAATTCCTTGCGATGTGAAGAAACTACTTTGCTAAAGAAATACCTTTACATCTTAACTATACGCTAGATGAACGGCAGCAACAGGCAATAGCTACTATTTTGACCTACCTTCAAAAGTCTGTTCAGTAAATGTCTATATTGTTATAATTTGGTTATAAATCCTTCATGCGTACCGTATATAAATGCTTTTTCTCTATCTCCAAGCTGCAGCAAATTAATTAAGTTTTAAGTGCATTATCACTTAATACAAGAAACTGCCTTTTTCATTAAGTGTATGATAGCAAGGGAAATAAAAAAAAAACTTTTAAAAACAACTATTTGTTTCTTAGAACATTGGAAATGTGAATTGGTGAATGAAGATAGCAACAACAACAAATTGCTTAAAAATGTAAACCTTAGAATTAATTTTAGATTTATAAAAATATTTTTTGGTAGTATCAAAACTAACATTGATTACAGTACAATTCTAGCTTCTGTTTTCTAATGGTGACTGTAAAAAAAGGGGATTGATCTTAATTGACCCCCAAGTGCTGTGGATGCTTGTTGTACAACCAGCCTAATCATTAAAACATATTTAGTTTCTATTTAGCTTGTATATATTACTCAAATTAAAGAAGTTTTTTTTCAATGCCAGTAGCACTTTTTATTGACAATTAAAACGTTATCGAACGGTCCAAACCCATTAAGGTAAATTTAGTTGGACCTCCCGTGATTTGAACCCACAACCCCCTGCATTGACGTCAGGAGTGCCAACCGTTAGGCTAGCAAGAGGTCCTTTTTTTAAAGTTGGGCTTTAGCTTCAGCTAGTTAAGAGGTCAATATCATCTGCATTTATGAATTTCCTTGTCTTTAGGGCATGTATACATTGATTAAAAGAGGAACAAGAACAGTGCCTTGTGGCAGTCTTTTGTTGAGATGCCTGAAAGAGGATTTTTGTGATGCAAGAAAATTTTAACTAACCAATTTCTAAGTGTGAAATTCAGAAATCACAACAATCAAAGTTATGGAATAATATTGAAAAATTTCACGAGCTAGTAGTAGATATAATCAATGAATAATCCAAATATTAAGTCCAGTCTGAAATATACAGATCTGCAACTTACTTCCATTTTTTACCTCTTGCTTAGGAAGTGTTGAAGATGTCTATCAGAAATTCAGCTAACGACTATATGTCATCTGTGCTGCAAATGGAAGACATATTGAACATTTATGATACATTTTTATAAACTTCATTCTTTTGAGAGTATTTTAATGTCCAATACATTTGGGTAAATCCCTTGTTTCTAGTAAATATAGCTATTTAAAATCAGGTCATTCTTTTTTAAACTCCCTGTACTATGACACAAGTGCTTTGTACAGTTCAATTTTCATAACGGTAGACTTGGGATCCAGAGGCGAGGATGAGTATTTGTAAAGGGCGTTTTAGAAAAATTCAGTCAAATTAGTTCACTAAATGCAGGAATGACTCATAGGAAAGCATGCATTAGTTTAGTTTAGTAGTGTTGGCCGAGTCTAGGTTATAACAATTGTGCTGTACTTTAATTTTTATTTTATTTACATTTTAAATGTAAAATCAAAAGTTCAATATTTTATTGCTCCTCCTCTTAGTTTGGTAGCTCTCATTGAAAGCCATATGATATATGGATTAATAGGAATCAAACTCGGACTCCAACATACCTGCGAACAACATTGTAAATCAACTGTTAAATTGAATTCTTATCACATAAATTTTGCTTTAAGTTTTCTATACTATTGGATGCTTCCTTTCATGTTCAAGGAGAGTACAAGGAACGTAGCAGTAGCAGAGCTGTACAGGTTTCTTCTGGTAACTATAAGAACGGCTGTCATCACCACCAACAAATGGAGCCTGTTTACCATAGTCGTGGCACCAGGTACAATTTTTGTTACTACATTGGCTTTTCAAATTTAATCAATAATCTCATGCACCAATACACGTTTTAACATTATATTAATTTTTATTGTTAATTGATTTTATATAATAATTTTAGTAATATATCGTTATTCGTTACTCGCAAAAGGGAACAATATAAACTTAATTTACAATTATTAAGCTAGTTACTTTTCAACCTCTGTATATAAGCAGGGTTTGTCTTATTTCCACAGCTTAATTCTTAATCTAGCAACAGACTAAATGATTGTAATTAAATTAGTTAATAAATATAATTTATAAGATACTTACTGTAATACTTTTGTGGCTATTCGAACCCCAGCTGGGTTTTAGCCTCGCCAACTATTCATCCCCATTCTCTTCTGTCGTGCGTCAGCGGCATATCCACTTCTATCTTCTCCAAATCCACCTTCTTCTGGTCATTCCACTGGACTTTTGTGTTCCTAGATGTAATTTACGTTCTGGCCTTCCTTTCCAAATTTTCTTCACCAGTTCATCATCTTTTCTTCCCACATGCCCTAGCCACATTCTTCTTCTCACAACAGGCACTATATCTGGTTTCTTGTATAGCTCTCAAAGTTCTATGTTCTTCCTTATTATCCAGCTATCTCCTTTTTTGATAATGTACTTTAAATTGAGGGTCTAATGTAAATACTCTTATCATTAACTGTTATATACATTACAAAAAAGTATTATGTATTTTAATATTATCTATTACTCTATTATTTTATTTTAGGTTAGGTTAAAGGACACTAGGCCAGGAATCGGTATATTGGAGAGATAGGACATCAGCAAACTTACCTTAAAAGACAAGTTCACTAATACCAGAGTAGTAGTAACAAACACAAAATAAACACAATCTCACAAATTTTCAATACCACTGGCATTTTCTCTCTCTCTCTACACACCTGAAGAAAATGCCAGTGGTATTAAAAATTTGTGAGATTGTGTTTATTTTGTGTTTGTTACTACTACTCCGGTGTTAGTGAACTTGTCTATTATTTTATTAAATCAACTGTAAATACTATTTTTCAAATATCACATTGTTTTTTAATATTCAAGCTCTGTATTGTTACATTATCAAGTTCAATAAATGAAATTGTGTTAATCATAGCTTTCTTTTCAAAGACACAATATTAACATTATACACATTGTGCATAATATTTATCAATTCTTTGTTATAGATACCTCAGTTTAGTGAGTCAGTGTAGCCTGCACTCATGTACTAGCAGTGAGCTGAACAGTGGTGGGGGAGGGGGAGGGGCCACAGCTGCTGGTGGTGGGGGAGAGAGCAGTGCAGCCTCGTATACAACGTCACTCAGCACGGACACCCTGTACTGGGAACCTCCAAGCGAGGCAAGCAACACACGCCACCACTCGGTCAAGTCACACCGCAGTCACCATGAGCCGGCCAAGCCCAAATCATGGGACAATCTGACTACCAAGGCCTTTGGAGGCTATGGTTTTGGTTACGGATACCTAGATCGTGGTGAGGCTTCCACCAAGAACTCTGGCCACTCCACCTCAGCAAAAAATGGCAGCCATTCCCATACTACTTCTCATAATCGGAAACAACAGCGATATGTTCAACCCACAAAATCTACAGAATCTCTACTTCTTCTCCCACAATACCCCACACTCTCCGATTCAAGCTTAAGTTGTGAATGTTTGGATGCTACGTCACCCAATGGAGGTGTGGATCATAGCGGGAGATTTTTTAATGGGGAACAGTGTAGCAGGGATAAGGCAAGTCAAACCGAAAATCGGAGGATTGTCAACATTCAACAAGCTCCAGAAATAACTCGTCTGTGATAAAGTACAATATCAAATTAATTATAAGTTTAAGTTTTGTCATTATGAAGAGAAAACTGTGAAAGAGATAAGATTTCTTGAAACTCGTACTGTAAAATCATTGATGAAAACTTAATAACTTATTAAAATATTTACTGTTGACGATTAAACCTAATGTATGTTCAATTTATTTAATCTTCATTAATAGGAATGCTACGAAAAAATAGCTTTTCATAAATTGTCTTATAAGTAATGAAAATAAAAATTTTATTTATCGCTTGGAAAATCTCCGACTTATAGTATTATATGATCCAATTATTAATTAAAATAACAATTTTATTTTGTAGAATTTATAATTATTTTAACTGAAAATGGCTTTAAGTTATTATTCTTTTTTTTTTTTTTTGTACAGGAACAAACACTCAGGCACTGAAAAACTTTAAACCTTAGAAAGTTGAATTTAAAATAATGTATGTAATTAAGCTTAAACAGTTCTTCAGCTTAAATATTTCATGAAATCCTTATTAGAAGTGTTGCATGCATATCTGAACATAACTTCATTTAGTTATGGCTGGGTTAACACTCACAATTTTATAGTACACAATCCTTTAACTAACAAAAAAATATACAGAACTCTACAATCTTAACAAAGAAAACAGAATACAATTCAAAATATACTTCAATATATCATAAATATTTCACTGATCCATAACGTTTATGAGTTTTATAAACTTTCACATTTTTAAAGACAAATTTGATGACTTCAAATTATGTAAACACACTTTCTTAGTTTACAAAAAAGTGTTTACTCTTAATTTACTATAAGCCATTTTCAAACAATTATAACTTCTTGTATGGTATGCATTTTTAGTTATGAACATTACATAGTTTTCTCTTGTCAGACAAAAAAAATGTTACTTAACTCAATAAAATCAGGGATGTGTTGAAAGGTATCTTAAACAAATCTAGATACAGATTGTTATGTATTATAATACAATATGGGCTGTGAAAGAATTTTTAAGTGTGAATAAAATTAGCTACTCTAATAAACAATTATGGCTGTTTGGTCAAAAAACTGGCTGATTTCAATGATTTTATATAAGCTATTAAACACCTCCCAAGTAGTTCTTTTATTAAAATTATGTGTATAGTTATAAATACATCACCTTAAAGATGCGAATTTGGGCTTTTTTGGTACATTTGGTATTAAAAAACTATTTTACTGATTATTCCCAAATTTTAATAAAAGACCTTCACATGACTGGTCTTGCTCATCAGCTGTTTAAAATTACGTTATTTTACTACAAATTTGATTTTAAATAATTAATGTTATATGTTTGCTTTTATTTTATTACAACAAGAAATACAATGTCGTGTTTGGCATCGTATGTTTTTTAATAGCACACAATTTATAACATTAATTAACTTTATTTACTCAACTGGTGAATGTACTTTTACCCGCATGTTATGTTATAATCCAATCGCTACGCACACGTACAGCAAGGTACGGCACCCGCACCCACAGGGTCACGCTTCATCAACATCCTGCAATTATACCCCTCCCATCCCGAGGGAAGGGTCAGGTGTTTATGTGTGAGTAACTCGCGGTCAGATAAACAGCCAGCGCTGCAAGCGAAATTAAGTTGTTCCTAATGTCGGCAGAACCACCTTAGCCTAAAAATTAGAAGAATGAAACTTAAAATTACAGCATCAAAAGTGTTAGTTGCATAGTTAGGGATTGGGAAATATTCAGAACGGGCCATAGTGAAATAAAATATTTATTTAAAAATTTCAAAACTTTTATCAAGCAAATAAAGATGAGCCTGTGTAATTGGTTCTTTGGGGTGGAAAATAGAATTATACTGAATACCAAGTGAGATACTCTAAACTCGACAGTCGTTATTTTTTATATATATATTTAAATGCCCTTAACCCTAACAAAAAGACATTTTACTGTACAATTAAGAGGTCTAAAAGTCCTGCTTGATCATGATAAAAGGTAATCCTAGGTAGGAGTTTAAAAGGCTTATATTGTTTACCAACAATAATACAGTACTTTGTGTATAGCAAAAAAAGTTGTGTGAAAAGTTCAGAAAGTTTTGTAGCTGTCTTGCTGTAATCAAGGTTGTAAGAACCTACTGGTGTTAGATGGCTGAGTGAAAAGCTAAGTCACTCTTAGCCCTCCTAGAAAGCAAACAATGATTAAATTTGATTATCATAATGTGTTTCTCTTCCTGAAATTAGTTTCAATTTGAAATCTATTTTTCAATAGTTGAGAATTAATATTTCACATTGGAAACAAATTGAAAAACTATGTTTTTAAGAAACAATGCTACACACAGTGTTGCATTTAGCTAAAGAATTACAAAGCAATATTTTAAATTTTTTTAAGCAGAGGCTGATCCTCCTTTTTAACATTACTCTGCCTTCATAGACTAATGATCTGTGCGAGGGAACTTATTCAGACAGAGTAAGGGGGAGAACCAGTACAGTACAACGTGAACACAACTATAAAAATTAAAATAAAAGTACTGATAAAAAACTTGCAGTTAAGGCCAGGATTTGAAACTTGCTCTATCTCTAACTACTAAGGTCAAAGTCCTGACGCCTTATACCACTCAGCTACTGGCTCTCCTTGACCTAAGGAGGAATTATTGTGAACTATGACTGAAAAAAAAAACATAATTCACATTAATAAACCAATTATTTGTCATTAAGTAATTTTAAGTCCATTAGAACTGTAAGAATCTCAAGTAACAGTTTTGACGTGAGAATCAGAATGGAAATTCAAAATTATTATTTTATAACAGTTGTATGCTCCAGAAAATGTTTAGAAATGTTACAACACTCAACACATCCCTATTACAGTTTACCGCTTTTTAAGATTGATAATTTTCTAGTCAAGACACTAAGTGTGTATTTGTTATAGGCTGTGTGACTATGTTTGTTACTATAAGTTGCACATTATTTAATGAGACTGTTAACATCACATCGATGCATATCTTTGTTATTCCATGTACTTTAATTTCATTTCTCTAGCACCTTATCTAGTAAACATAATAGTGGTGTTTTAAAACAAAGACTTTTATTTAACCTTACCTTATCTAAGCAATGTATTTTCTTATGTTTGTGAAGCACAAAGTGATAGTTAACGATTCTAAAAGGTAAAAGTTTGACAACTTGAAACTGTAAATTAATTCATTACAATGACTTCTAGCAAAGTTGAAGCAATCAATTCTGCAATAATTACTTTTCTTTAAGTACGTCTTTGATTACTTTTTAAAATTAACAACTTGACTAGATTAGCACTGTTCGTACTGTTCAATATTGAGTTGAGCTGATAAAATTATAAGTATCATATTCCTTACTGTAAAATACTACACAATTCAAGTATGAATTAGTTGTTTTAGTTTGAATTGACAGCAGTATAACATAAATGTATTAAATAAACATAAAGAGAAAACATTGTATATAATTTTGTGTGGTTACTACCAGGGCTGGAAGATCACAAAATCATAACAGTTCAGCTACCAGCTTTTTTGCTCCATTAGAACTACCCAGGGGGGCATGTACAGCTTTAAAGGTTTGCTGTGGACACAAACATCACCCTCCAGCGATGTTCAACTTAATAGGGTCATGAGAGCTATAAGTGTCACTCTCATGGACACTTCACTTGCTCATGACTCACGGTGCAGTGCAATGTAGCTTCTCCAGAGATAAGACTTAAAGAACTAAAAAAAGTTAAAGTTCGTCTTATTTTACCAGGCGAAGTAGGGCCAAGAAGCCCTCTCTAACACTTAACCTGGGGACCAACGGCTTTACGTGAATTCCGAACCTCGGGAGCGGCAGGGCAAAAACTGTTACAGGTCTTATCGAGAATCAAACCCGGACTTAACACACACACACAAACAATCAATACAAGGGTAAGTTAAACTACAAAAATCAGAATTTACCCCTACTAAAGAGAAATTTAGATACACCGTTTTCTCAGGGCTTAGCCAAAATTTTTTTTCAGTAAACCATCACTTAAAAATGATCTTAAGAATGATGATACTTAAAAAATATAAAAACAAACAAATAAATGGGAAGTATAGCTTATAGATGGCCCAGCCTAGACGTGCATGTTACCTTGAGGAGAGGTTGATGGAAGCAGGGAAGGGTTGGGGTACTTTTATAAAAGCCTTTTACTTAATCATTGTAAGTACGTAATGACCCACCCACCCACCCATATACGTACAGTGGTATTGACCCACCCCGCCCACCTATACACGTCCAAGGGTGATGACCCACCTGCCCACCCATATACGTACAAAGGTAATGACCGGCAAGCCATCGCCTTAGCCCCTTAGCTACGGCCGCTCCAAAGAATTTAATAAGGTCTTGAAGAGTATTATTACTCTTCTACTACAAACACCTCCCCAATACACAGGATCTCTCACATCAGAAGGGTTGCTTAAAATATCGAAAACCACCTCGATACTGCTTTTCAGTTGAGTACAGATAACATTTCTTGCCCAATGTAAGCTGGACCATAGTATGGAACAGCTTTGTTTTGATGGATGAAATAAATTTTTTATTATCGATCCCTCAATACCTGTAGATGGGATGAATCTACCTTGTTGAGAGTGGATACTGTTGAATTACTTCCGAACTGGCGTGAGTAGATGTAAATACTGGAAATATAAATGGAGATTGACACTAGATCAGTCATGTGATTGCGGAAAGTCTATTCAAGTATATTACAGCTTTTTTTATTTAAAAAAATTAAGAAATAATACCTGATAACAAACCAAACAAAATATACTATAAATGATAAAGTTCAAATTTTGTTTTAAAAGTAAAAATTTAAAAGGGCTGGTAATATTACTAGAATGTAATAAATCCACTTTATAGCGAAATTTTTAAAACCATAGACTCGGTACGCAGTATATATAGCGTATAGTTTGCTTTTGGCTACCATTTATTACTTTAAAAAGAACGGCAGTGATAAAATACAATCCATCAAGCAATTTAAGACCTGCCTCACTGATTCTATTATTTGCTGGCTAACCCCTCCATAAAATAGGCAGGAGGAAATTTGTAACTATGTGATCCATTGTTTGGATGGAGTTCCTGCAACAACATGACTGATCTAGTGTCAATCCCTACTTATACCTTCAGTAGTTACATCTGCCCTCGCCAGTTCGGGAGTGATTTAACAATGTCCATTCCCTACAAGGTAGTTTCATGTTACATAGAGTATCTGTAGGCTCTGCAGTGATATCCTGTATTATAATTAATAGTGAGTGGTTAAAGCAAAGCTTTTTAGACTCAGTTACCTTTTTATCAATTTATTTTTCCTTTCGTAATAAGGATGTGAAAATTATTACATAACATCTAATGAATGGTACTAAATAAAAGCTTATAAAATAGCCTTTCCGCTTGTGATATATAAAATAAAATTATAAATTTATATTTTCTATTGATTTGTTTATTTGAACCAGTATTATTGAGGCCAAAGAAAAAGTAGATAGTGACGAACATTTTTATTGGTCAAGTGAATTTTGTAACTCACAAAGTTTTAGTAGAAGAAATACAAATCTAAATGTTATAATTTTAGTTTTTCTACTAGGCATGAATAGTTTAAAGTTGTAGATGGTGTGTAATTGAATGGTCTGTTAAGCTAAACATGGTTAAAGATTTCAGCCAATCAAATCTTATTAACTATTTTTTAATAGCAGCTGGCTATACGGGTGGATTCATATCCATATTATTTTTAGTTAAGTTATATATTTTTTAACTAACAATATAGTAATATATATAGTTAAGTAACAAAAAATATATAGAATAGAATAGTAAGAAAATAATACAATCAGATTTGTAGAAAATTTAGTTATAAATAATGAACTTTTCATATATTCTATACTCTATCCTCTTAATACTGACATGGCGTCCACTCAGTAGTTGCTATCAACTACTAGAGAAGTCACTGATGGGGTGTCCATGTAGGACAGTGGTAGTCAGGGACCGAATTTTGTATAGCGAGAACTTAATATCTGGTTTATCACTTAGCTGGAAATCACATACAGGGTTTCCGAAAAAGAATGCCCTGATTTTGAATGGGTGTAATTTAAAAACTATTCAAGATATTTAAACGATTGAAACGTCAAATTGAAGAGGAAAGATCAAAGTTTTGTTTTCAGTGTGGCATGGGAGTGAGCGTTGACCTTGGCATGCGCAGAATTGCTGCGCAGTGACAGGCCGCCATTGCCACAACACGCCCGCCAGTCATCAGTGCAATGTTCACCACGCAACAGAAGGCACAGTGTGTTCTGTGGTACGCAGAATTGAAATCGTTTGTTAGTGTGAAGCGTCGGTTTCGAGTGACGTATCGAGGCCTAAATCCGCCCGATGACAAAGCAATTCGTCGCTGGTTTAACCAGTTTCGTGAAACCGGGAGTGTGTTGAAAGGACATTCACCTGGCCGGCCAAAAACAAGTGATGACAAAGTTGAAGAAATCCGACAATCTTGCATTAGAAGCCCGAAAAAATCGACTGTTCGACGAAGCCTTCAGTTAAACATACCTAAATCGACACTCCATGATTTTATTCGTAAGAGATTGAGGCTCCATGCCTACAAAATTCAGTTAAGACATGAGATTGAACCCGCCGATCGCCCCAAGCGAACAGACTTTGCTACTTTTATGCTGAACGAAATCGATGACAATCCTAATTTTCTGAAAAGAGTGCTGTTTTCAGACGAAGCAACATTTCACACAAGTGGTGTTATAAATCGTCATAATTGTCGTATTTGGGAATCCCAACAGCCTAACATTGTGCAGGAACATGTACGCGATTCCCCAAAAGTGAACGTGTGGTGTGGGTTGCTGTATGACAAAGTTATAGGCCCTTTCTTTTTCACCGAAAAAACAATTAATGGCATCATTTATCTAGATATGCTAGAACAATTTTTGTTTCCCCAAATTGACAATATTGAAGCACAAGGCGGTGAACGAGTAATTTTAATGCAAGACGGCGCGCCGCCTCATTACCTTCAATTAATGCGCGATACACTGAACAACAAATTTCCAAATGGTTGGATAGGCAGGGGTGCGCCCATTCCCTGGCCTCCCAGGAGTCCTGATTTGACCCCTTTGGACTTTTTTCTTTGGGGCTACGTAAAGAACATTGTTTATGCCGAAAAGATTCGGGACTTGCCACATCTGTGTGCGCGAATTTCGGCAGCGATCGCTACTGCTACACCTGAGATGCTGCACATGGCGAGTCCCGAACACATGGCGAGAAATCGAATACCGATTTGATATCTGCAGAGGAACAAACGGAGCACACATCGAAACATATTAAGGTATGAGAAAAAACTTTGTTCTTTTCTCTTCAATTTGACGTTTTAATCGTTTAAATATCTTGAATAGTTTTTAAATTACACCCATTCAAAATCAGGGCATTCTTTTTCGGAAACCCTGTATAACTGTGGGTCTCTTAGTTGCCTCGCTAATGGGCTATTAATTAACAGCTCTTTTTAAGACATCTTAGTGATGAATAAAAATTAATAATAATTAATAATGCGAAGTGATGTGGAGAGAATAAGAGCAGTTTGGGCTGGGATGTCCGAGGAAGAGCTGTGGAGAGGTAGATGGCGGAGGCTAGTGAATGAATACCTAGAGCCACAAATTATTTGGACAGGAGAGTATATGTATTGAGTGATTGGAACATGATTAGTTTCTTTGTATGTTTACAACAACAAATAGAACAGTACATAAGAAGTGGAGGAAGCACCATATCTCTTCATCATTATATACTCCCCCTCACTAACAGTCAATCATAAACACTCAGAACGATTAAAAAATAGAACAAAAGCCTTACTTACGCATTCTTCATACGCCGATCATCAAGAATAGGGATTTCAAATTATTGTGATGAGCAAATGTACTCATTATTACAAACTAAGACTACTACTATTCCTTAGAAAGTGTCAGTAATTTAACAAGCCCAATGTCAAATGAACAGCTGATCTCTTTCAAAATCTGTTGTGACTCCAATTGGTATCGAACGGAGGGCCTTTAGGCTAATGAAGCTGGGCTTTAACCAACTACACTACGGATCAAACATCAAAACTCACTAAATTAAATGGTTTATTGATGTGAATATGAGCGATCAGACTGAGTAGAATATTTCTACAAGACCTGTACAGTATTAAATGTAGTCGAGCGGATAATATGGGTTATTTAATTGCAGTAAGGTAAATGTACCTGTCATATTTGTTGGTATGAGGTAAGAAGTATTTTATTCCAATTTTACTTTTTTATATAATTTATTCATTATTAAGACGCCGACCTTCAAAACATGGGCGAATGAGTGTAGAAAATGAGCTTAATCATTGTTACTAATCTAAGGAGACTTTTCTTTACAAGGGGCCATTTATTTAAAGCCCAATAGCCAGGTTAACTAAGGGACCTACAGCTTTACGTGGAATCTGAACCACAATTGGTTTGATTGTCAGTTAACTGACGCCAGGTAGTCTTCCTAGACAACACCTGGTCTTTGACTAAAACCCAACACTGACTTCCCAGAGCTCTTTAGTGTCCACGTCGATGCAATGTTCGCTACCAATCAGGTGCGCTAGCAATCAAGAGTTATGAGCTGTCGTTAACCCTAATCAGGTGCGCATCAAAGTCAGCCATGGCTGTCATCCGGTTTGTGCAGTTGTGTTCTGGCACATAGAATATTCAATTTTTATAGTATATATATGAACTATTGCATTTGTTATAGTGTATATATGAAATAAACCACAGAGTACAGCTGTTTAATGTAGCACAATAGTAAAGTCCCCGCACATGCACGCCAGACCAGTAGCCGACGGTCGCCGGAAGTACCATTTGGATATATAGACCTTTAAATTTGACATGCTTCAGGTTGAAGGGTTAAACTTATTGGCGTATTTCAGAATTTTACAGTTTACTTTAATTTTTTTTAAATTTATTTTGAATATAGAAATTAGCACATTCCTTAGTTTTTAGACGTAGGTTTAAATTGTGCTTCAATTAGGTCTTTTTAAGTGAAGATTTCATGTTGTATCACTACTCAGCCATTCAAAACTTGTCATTGTTAAAAATACAATGCCAACTGCCATTCAGAACAGATTTCTTCATATTTTATTAAGATGCTCACAACAACATTACCATAATGTGCAGATTAAATATGGAAGACAATGTCCGAGTCCTGCGAACTAATTGAAGTGTCACAGTTAGCAACACTTTCTCGATGTCCACAGGGTATTCTGACAGTTTCTTGTTTTACAACATACAATTGTTGAAAACCGTCTGCTTATGGCCGTTGGATTCAAAATCCCCTTTTCTCTTGACTTTGAATGCTATATACACAGTATTCTTGGCTGTATCCCTAGCGGTGGTGTCGTTTGGCCAAATAATAGAGATATTTATGTCGCCCAACGTTTCCTCAATGGCATCGGCAGTCGATCTTATGACCCTAACTACATCAGCTCTTTTTAAAATGATATACATTAAATTTTACTACAAGTACTATCAGGATTTAGTGACCAAAATAGATAGCACTTTTCTTCAAGCAGATTTTTCTGGAAACACTTTCCACATGTCACACTGGTTAAAAGATACCAGATTCTACATTAACTTTTATGCTATATTGGCTCCTTTAGGACTCATGCCTGTGTTTATAGCACCTTATTTATCAATATATTTTCCGTTTTTTGACTCTCTTCCCTTACAAGAAACAAACATTGTCACACCAATTGATGATTCGTCTTTACAGGACAGATATCAAATAGGTAGAAATGATTTTTCATCTACATTCAACTTCACTCTTCTGAATGGTATGTCTGGAAATGGAGATGGACATTTAAGTCCGAAAAAGAGGGCATTTCCTTTTAACTGTTGGCTACCAATAGATGCTACATGGTCACCATTGTATGAAGTGGTCTACATTTGGGAGCTTTTTCCTCTCTTAGGTTGTGGGTGTGTTTACCTTATCAGTGACACATTCTTTTTTATGATAATATATTTAGCTTGTGGTCAACTGGAAATACTCAAAACCAATCTAAGATCAATTCCAGAACAATTTGCCTCAGCCCAGGATTTAACATCAAGTGCCTCACCAGATATTGTGGAGAACAATTCTGCTCGTAAGTTTATTTTTATCATGAAAGCTATTGCCGTTCATAGCATTACTTAAAATAAAATCTATTATTACAGGTTATTAAAAATATTAAACAAAAATATTAATTTAATAAACTATAAAAAGTAAAAGAACAATTTTATTTGATATTTTCCTAGTAACAATGTTACAAACACATGGGTGAAAACTATCTACACATATTAAAGTAAACCAATCTGACAGTTGAAAAATAAACATTTTGAAAGATATAAAGTCCACGGAAAACTGCACTTATAAATATTATTAACATTTTGATATGAAAATACTATCTTACAAAAAATATTACAATACAAAACTTAAAATTGAAGAAAAAATTATTTTTCGAATACTAATTTTGTACAATTATTTATATTTAACAGTGAAGAAAAAGTCTGGAAATATTAAATCCTGTGTACAGAACAAACATAAAGCATATTTTTCACTTTCTCCCATATGCATTAGCATAAAGAAAGTTTTGTCATCGTCCAAAAAAATTTTTTACAAGTTGGTCTAAAAATCCATTTTTGGGTCCCCTAACCCAAAAAAGGGGTTTTTTCAAAATAAATTTTTGATTTCTGTCAGTATGTGTGTTTGTCTGTGTGCACTTCGCTGGAGACCAAACGGATGAATCAATTTTTATGAAATTTGGTATATAGGTGTATTCAGCCAATATCTCCAGACCCTTTTTTACTTTTTTGAAATTTTAGTTTTTTTTTTATTTTTATGAGCAAAAAACATACAAAAATGGAATTTTCTCAAAAATGGCTTTAACAATTTTGATTAAATTTTCATCAAAGATGTGAATTATAATTTAAAATATATTAGTAAAATCCACATGTTTCTAACTTGACTAGTTTTTGAGTTATGGCAAAAAAACATATTTGGGAATCCAACTTGTAATTTTCAAACTTTTGATTTTTTAGTGTTTAATATGGGGGAAAGTTTGTTCCAATTCTTTGAAACCATTTATTATATCATTCATGTCCAAAATAGTGCTGATTCATAAGAAAAACTCACCAGCACATAAAACTTCTCTAAAGTAATGTTAACTGTACACAACTGTATTGGTATGTTTAACGTAGTATTTTGTGATGCATAATAAATTTTTCTTATCATTATATTTATTATAATTTTTTAATCTTCCATGAACAGTTGGCCATGTATAATCCAAAAAAGATAATCAAAAGTTAACTATATCTATCAAATAAACAAAATAACCTTAATATCTTTATAATAATCTTTTATAAAGATTATTATTTTTTTAAATAGTGTAAAAGTGTATGTTACATAATAAATAGAAGCTTGTGTTATTTTAGGTAAATTGTCTCCAATTTTTTGGAATGCTTATTCAAGGGAAAAAGAAATTGAAAGGAAAATGGATGAAGCAATCTCTAAGTGTGTTGATTTCCACAATAATATTTTATCGTAAGTATCTTTTTGAAGGTACTCCAACTATGGTTTTCAAATAAACATTGAAAATAATATGAGAGATCAGAACATTTACTTGAGAAGGCAAATCCACGACCTCAACTCACAGAAAAACATTAGGCGCAACTCATTATTTATTTTATGTTTTCCTACAAGGGTGTATTTGTGGACTTGCCTACCAAAACAGTTTGCTAATGTTGTATCTCTCCATTTATATTAATACCTGGCTTAGTAACATATAACCTAACTTCAGAATAAATAATTTTGGAATCATGTTCAAATCTTTTTATTGTCATACTTTTTCTATTTTGTTTCCAATATTGACTACTGTATGTTAAAAATTTAAGTAAAATTCTTTAAGTAAACTTTAAAGGTCATATTTTTGTTATTCTTGTAGCAACAATTTTGATTTTAATCAATACTTGGACTCTAAACAATTGTAATTTCTGCTCAGCATTGGGACTCATTTGTTAGGAATTCCTATATATATGTACTGAATCCAAGAGCATCACGCAAAGGTTGATATAAATATAACTCCAAACCTCAGTGACAATTAGAATTTCTTTACTTCATAAACATCAAGTTCAAAATAGTCCCAATTCTGTAACAAATGTTAAAAATATGTTACATACAATGTGATGCAGTTAAAATAGAAAGATGCACTGTCCTTAAATCCTGCTTCAATAATTGTCCAATAGGATGTGCTACACTTCACAAGTTTTACTTCTGCTCTTTACCACTATCCTGTTCATCCTTTTGTGAACTAAAATATTATTATTATAGTTGGTACAACTGACACGCAAGAGACACCCCCGTGTTGAGTTAAGAAAAAGTGGTCACTATTCAGTCTGTATTTGTTATTCATTAGAAAGATGCTGATCTGATGAGGGGCAAATGAGTGTAATCATTGTTACAAACTAAGGTCAACAACTGTTACTCAGAAAGATCTATTTATCATTAGCCCAAGAGCGAGGGTAACTAAGGGACCTACAGCTTTATGTGGGATCTGAACCACATAGTATTAGTCTAATTTTCAGCTAAATAATAATAATAATAATAATAATAATAATAATCTTTATTGATCTCAGAAAATAATAAACATAACATTTACAAACAATATGAGAAAAGCCACCACATGGGCTACTACCTGTGGGTGATGGCTGAGTTCAATCAGTTTATGAATTGTTGATAAATACTAAATACTTAATTCTAAAACAATTTATAATGTGAACTAAAAACATAATGAAACTAACATACATTGTGAAAATATGTAAAATTACGTATAATAATGGAAACTAACATAAACTAATAGTAAAATAGAGTTAAGGAGTTGAAGAAATATCACTATCACTGCATACTACACTCATGTTCAACACTCGAAAGATAACACTTATTGCCACTCACACTCACGTTCAAACCACTCAGACCCTCAAAACTAACAATGCACGCTCACATTCAATCACATCAGAAGAAAACACTAACATTACACACTCACGTTCAGACACTTAAGATGAAACTACATTGTACACTCACGTTCAAACCACTCAAACGAATGACACTTACATTGCAACATTCACACTCACATTCAAACCACTCAAAAGATGACACTACATTGCACCCTCATACTCACGTTCAACCTCACCAAATACTTACTCGCTCACACTCACGCTTATTCACCAATAAACATTCTACACATATCCTACACACTTGCTTACCTTACTTACTCAATCAATGTCTCTCTCAATCATTTCGATTGCTCCTAACATCACCAAACCCAGTTACGCTCACCGGCCGACCGTCATGTGAGGTACCCTGACCGTAGCAAGTCATTGGAAGTATCCCTGCCCAGCCCCAGTAACCATACTGTAATTTTGTTCTTAAAATATGTTTTACGATCAAAATCTATGGCTTTCATCTCCTGTGGAAGATTATAAAACAGAATATGAGCCAAGTACATTCCATTTGTCCTATTGATTGATTTCGTTACACGAGGTGTATTTATACCTATATTTACATGGTGCCTGGTGGCGTAGGGGTGATGAACGGTTTCATAAAAACTGTGGCCATGTTTAAAACTATACAAAAGCAAAACTTTAATGAACAATTGTTTAACATCTAAAACATTAAATGTTTCAAAGAGATCATCTGACGGAAATGTATTTGGTTTTTCAAAGCTGCTTTTAAAATTGCCTTCTGTGTTATAACTAAAGGTTGAACATAAGAAGAATATGCTCCTCCCCACACAATTATTCCATATTGTAACACTGACTGTATATAAGCAAAGTAAACTGTTCTTAATAACTTCAAATTTAGTATTCTAGACAAAACTTTAAACATATACACACACCGACGTAGTTTAGAATTCAAAAACTGTATATGCGCTGACCAACTGAGTCTATTATCAAATATTACACCTAAGTACTTATAGCACTCCACCCTCTCAAGAGCCCCACAAGCACATGCCACAAGACGTCCGGCTCCACATGTGTGAAGACGAAGCTCGAAATCCCTAGGATCACCAGCAGCTCGCAGGGACACTGCCATGTACTTAGTCTTACCCACATTCACGGTCAGCCGGTTCTGGTCAAACCACCGCTTGACAGTGAGCAACCCACATTCAGCATGCTGGAAGGCCTCATCCCAGCTGTTACCCTCAAACAACAGTGCCGTATCGTCTGCATATAAATACATTTTACCTTTGTTTAAGTTTATTTTACAGATATTATTTATATATATCGAGAATAATAGAGGCCCAAGGGTACTACCCTGTATAACCCCATATCGCAAGGATTTAGTCTCACTCCTGGAACTATTTACATATACTAACTGTTCCCTATCTTTCAAATAGCTTTTGAACCAATTTATTGCATTCCCTCTGAAACCAAGATAATGTAATTTACCAATCAATATATCTCTATCTAAGGAATCAAAGGCCTTTGCCAAGTCAATAAAGACTAATAAACTTCTTGAATTGTTTGCTAAATTGGTGTGCATTTGATTTACTAAATTAAAAATTGCGTCATCATAATTTAAGTCGCTTCTAAACCCAAATTGATTGTTACTGATAATTTTATTGTCAAATAAATATTTAACTAATTTTTTTTACACATTTTTCTAGTACCTTGCCCACGACGCTCAACAATGATATAGGTTGATAATTGGAACATTGTCCTTTATCCCCCCCTTTATATAATGGAATGACTCTTGCTACTTTAAAAGAATCCGGAAACACGCCATTTTCAATACTGTTATTCACCACTTTCAAAAGAGCCACTTTTAATTGGTTAAAATTTAATTTTAAAACATTAGCGTGTATATTATCGACCCCCGGTGCTGAACCACCACGCAACTCATTGACACAAGCCTTCAGCTCACACTCCGTCACTGGGACCAATCTAAACTCACAGGATACAGCATGAGCAGCATCATCAACCATGGCTAACCTATACTCAGTTTTCTTCTCTACACAACATCCAGACTTAGAATACCATCCAACATGGACACCCCAGACTTCACTAGTCATGTTGATGGCAACCATTGAGCGGACGCCATATCAATATTAACAGGACCAGGCATGTAACCTATCCCCTACAATCTCCATAACAATGTCTCCAAGTAGCTAGTTACAGCACTGCACCACAACTGCCGCTAAATCTCTCTAGTAGTGTCCAGGTCGATGGCAACCATTGGGCAGACGCCATGTCAATATTAACAGGACTAGGCATGTAACCTATCCTCTACAATCTCCATAACAATGTCTCCAAGTAGCTAGTTACAGCACTGCACCACAACTGCCACTAAATCTCTCTAGTAGTGTCCACGTCGATGGCAACCATTGAGGGGACGCCGTGTCAATATTAACAGGACCAGGCATGTAACCTATCCCCTACAATCTCCATAACAATGTCTCCAAGTAGCTACTTACAACACTGCACCATAACTGCCACTAAATCTCTCTAGTAGTGTCCACGCCGATGGCAACCATTGAGTGGATGTCATGTCAATATTAACAAGACCAGGCATGTAACTTATCCCCTACAATCTCCATAACAATGTCTCCAAGTAGCTACTTACAACACTGCACCATAACTGCCACTAAATCTCTCTAGTAGTGTCCACGTCGATGGCAAACATTGAGCGGACGCCATATCAATATTAACAGGACCAGGCATGTAACCTATCCCCTACAATCTCCATAACAATGTCTCCAAGTAGCTAGTTACAGCACTGCACCACAACTGCCACTAAATCTCTCTAGTAGTGTACATGTCGATGGCAACCATTGAGCGGACGCCATATCAATGTTAACAGGACTAGGCATGTAACCTATCCTCTACAATCTCCATAAAAATGTCTCCAAGTAGCTAGTTACAGCACTGCACCACAACTGCCGCTAAATCTCTCTAGTAGTGTCCAGGTCGATGGCAACCATTGGGCAGACGCCATGTCAATATTAACAGGACCAGGCATGTAACCTATCCTCTACAATCTCCATAACAATGTCTCCAAGTAGCTACTTACAACACTGCACCATAACTGCCACTAAATCTCTCTAGTAGTGTACATGTCAATGGCAACCATTGAGCGGACGCCATATCAATATTAACAGGACTAGGCATGTAACCTATCCTCTACAATCTCCATAACAATGTCTCCAAGTAGCTAGTTACAGCACTGCACCACAACTGCCACTAAATCTCTCTAGTAGTGTACATGTCGATGGCAACCATTGAGCGGACGCCATATCAATATTAACAGGACCAGGCATGTAACCTATCCCTACAATCTCCATAACAATGTCTCCAAGTAGCTAGTTACAGCACTGCACCACAACTGCCGCTAAATCTCTCTAGTAGTGTCCAGAACGATGGCAACCATTGGGCAGACGCCATGTCAATATTAACAGGACCAGGCATGTAACCTATCCTCTAAAATCTCCATAACAATGTCTCCAAGTAGCTAGTTACAGCACTGCACCACAACTGCCACTAAATCTCTCTAGTAGTGTACATGTCGATGGCAACCAATGAGTGGACGCCATGTCAATATTAACAGGACCAGGAATGTAACCTATCGCCTATAATCTCCATAACACTTTGTCCCCACGTAGCTAGGTTACAGCACTGCTAATACTAGTGCTGCTAAATTGAAACCTATGAGCTCTATTACTTCTGAAATGATAAAAAGTGTTATGAAAACAAGACCTGTCTCATTATTCAAAGCCCTTTCTTTAGTCCAACTAAAAAAAAAAAAAAAAAATGCACACGGAGGCGTATAGCTAACCATGTTTAAAACTAAGGCTGTCCCACCGAGGAAACTATATAGAATATTATTGTTAGTGAGTGACTAAATACAAATGTTGATCTCAACTTACAATACAATTTTATGGATGATAATATTTTTATTTATATGGTGATCATTTAAACAATGAAACTTTTTTTAAATTAACTGCCGGTCTTAATTGTTTAATATTTCTTTTGTCTCAAAATCATAAAACAGCTGTTAAATACTTTCATTCCATTCCACTTTGTTGTACTGTTAATATATTTAGAATTGCTTTTATTTAACTCTACATTCCTCATCTTACTATAACCAAAAATGACAAGGTCACACACGCAGCTAAACGTTTTCATTAATACATTAACTTGCAATTTCACGAAATAATTTTAAAATACATCCTACATCGGTCAGTCATTCCAACTTTAAGGTTTTATTGTTGCAGATTAGTTGTTTTTAGAGTTTCTAAAATTAAATTGTCACTATTGAAAGAATTCTGAACAGACATACTGACTGGCCACAATATATTAAAAAAAGCAAAAGAACATCGAAATATCTCTTTTGATGGCCAACTTGGCTCTCTTAACATTTAAAACTCTATCACAGTTCAACCATGCCTCCGAAATTGTTTACCACCCTTCCATTGGGCTGCAAACCTATTACAACTCTATATTAAAAAAAACTTTGTTATAAGTTATAGTTTTATCAGTTAGGAAATTTTGAGATTTCCAAATTAACATCGAAAGTTGAAAACACCTAATCTAACAAACTAAAGTAAATTGAATATACCATGTTCAAAAGTAAAGGTCTAACTTTTAAGGTTTAGATTTTGTTGTTTTGTAAGAGAAAATTACTTACTTATTCCGTCGTACAGCTCCTTTGTGAATAATATACTCAGTACATGTTTCACCGTAAGTACGGCATCCTCAGCTGGTCATTAAGTGATTTTGTTGTTTTTCTTTGGAATCAATACAACTATATTATTTAGCCTACAGAGGACTTACAATAATCGTTTTGACTTCTATTTACACTTGGAATAGTACTTAATTTTCTGAAATTGTTGGCACCAAGTTAAATTACAGCTGATTATGGATGAGTCACCAAATAAGTCACAATAATTTAATTGTTTATACCATACTTAACACAGCATAAAATCTAGTAAGATGAGCTTTCTAATTAATATGTAGCCTGTTCCTAACATAATTGTAGTTCATTGTTAAAAACTATTAGGTTTAGTGGGGTCATTGAACATTCATATTTTGAAAATATAAGAATTGTATTTTCAGAGTCATTCGAGACTTGGACCATATGCTGCGTTCTTTAATTGTTGCAGACTTTCTCCATGCTGTGATTTCTCTCAGTTTTGCGATGTTGCAAACTGTAGTAAGTACATATATTCAAACATGTCCAATAAATATGACAAATTATTTTAGTTTTCTTTTATAGGAGGTAATGCAATAGTTTTTATGGCCTATATACTGATTACAGTAAGCAATCAAACTAACTCAAGAGAATTTTTGTATTTATTATTTTGTATCTATTCTGGAGGAATAAGGGTTGAACCATTAAAAGATCACGTGGTAATATAGTGGTGATCTGGTATGGTGCAAGAGAACATACAAATCATAATTCTTCCAAAGAAAAAGCATTTAAATTCCAAATTTAAGGTGGCCGTTCCTTTTTGTGCAAAATACAAAAAACACATGTTTCTATTTCAATCATTCGGTTCGTATTGATTGATAAAACTTTAGGTGTTATTTAATAGATAAAAAACAAAGTCTGTAAGTTACTCTTTGTAAAAACTTTTAGTTTTTACACACACACACACACACATATATATATATATATATATATATATATATATATATATTTTACAGTGAAATATGAGTAACTTTAAACATAATTCTTAAGGATTTTAAATTTAATAATATCAACTAATGGTTTACAAGATTAGACATTTAGTAATCACAGTGTTCACTATAACTCATAGTAATAGTATATTTGAACCGTACAGTTGAATTTGTAGAACAGCATGTTTAAGCCCGCTGACGGTAAGATGGCATGGCAACTATCATATAAAACTATTACCAAGCTGTAATTTGTATAGCTAAATATGTTATTGTTACAATTAATAGCCTGATTTGATCTATAATATTCAAACAACTTTGTTTCAGTAAATCATTACAATAATATTTTGCTGCCTATATTGCATCATGCAAATAATTTAATTAAAAAGCAATAATTTACATCTATAATAAGACAGTTTAATAATACAAAGTAATCGAGAAACAATTGTTGACTTCAATATTTGTTAATTTTTATATTCAGTATGAGTAAAAACCAAAAGAAAAATTGGTAATTCTTAATAAGAATTTGCTAAAATAACGAAATTTACCTTCTACTAAGCATCAAAGAATCTTCTGTCACAGACAAAATAAGTTGCATGTAAATTTGTATTTTAGTGAATGAAATCATTTCTAATGTTTCAGATTTCAAACAGCATTTTCCAATGGTTTCAAATGTTGCTGTTCATTGTAATTTGCATTTTTCATCAGTTCTGCAATAACTTTTTTGCGGAGATGCTCATACAACAGGTAATTCACTTCAAGTTTTGACTACATCTGATAGAGATAAATCAACTTCACATCATCAATATATATATTTTTTTGTTTAAATTAAAATTGCTCAATATGAGGACTTATCTTGGAAATTACAGGATTATCATTGATACAAGATGGAAATGTATAATAGTCCAGTTGTGATACAGGAAATGTATCAAAATTAATTCTGTCTTTTATTAGTCGAGCCTCGACTCTCAATAACTCAAAATCCTTGATAAGTCGAATTTTTCCAAATCCCTCGAGCTTTCCAGATATTCAATATTAATTTCACCTTCTCAACTTCAGCAAAAATGTCATGCTGTGACAAGAATCTACCCCACCCCTCATCATAGTCTGTTTACTGCTGTGTTCTTACCATGCGTTTTGCTTCCCTGCCTTATGTGTTTGTGATTGCATACATTACCTACCTGTTATGAGTGACAGCATTGTGATATCTCTTTCTAATCTACATTGCAATTTTGATTATGCTGCATCTCATAGTAAGCAATCAAAAATTGATGATATATTTAAGGTTATAAAATACAGAAATAAAAAATAACAGTATGTGATTAAAAGTGACTAATGTTTGTATCGTAGCATCTTAAGTTGCTATTTATTATTCAGTCATTAAGTTTAAATTCATAACTTTTTATTTGTTTATGTAAATTGCAATTTGTGTATTCTGTGCTAGCAATAATAATACATTTATGACAATACTTTAGTTCAATTTGAACCCTGCTGAACAAAAACAATTTAGACAAAATTAATAACCTCTGAGCCTAGAAATCTGTAACTAGAAATCAGTGATTTTCACCTTTTCTAACTCGAACTTTGTTTACTCGAAATATTCGTTAACTTCCTATCCCTTCAAATATTTTTTCCCTATCTTTTCAAGTTTCACTGTAGTCTGTTATATTTTCATGGGTTGACTACTTTTAATACCAACAACATTGTGTCGGCGTCTCATATGTAAGAATGTAATCAACAGTCAAAATTGAAACTAATAAAGCCAACAGCCAATCATTTATCATGCATAATTCATTAAAAAGAAAATGGAGCACAGCTGCATAGTTCATAAAAATTATGAGAGTTGACCCAACTCAGTTAAATTACAATTTCATTATAGACTTTTAAAGTTTAACTTTTCTTTTTTTTCAAAAATACATGATGAAGTAATAAATATTATTATTTTGTCTATAATCCAAAACGTTTGCAACGGCAATTATCAGTTTTTAGTGCATTTGAAGTTATAAATTTATAATTGAGTCTCTTCAAGTTATCCAGACCCTCTCTTACAATCTGGTTTATTTTCGTCGTTTCAAAACTAACATTATGAAATTGCAAATTTGAACATATTTATTTAGGAAATGAAATTGACATATTTATTTAGGAATCGTTCCAAAATTGTTCTCAAATATTTACACTTTATAGTGACTATCTATAAATATAAAAGCCTAACACCTTTCTTACAAATGAGACGCCAACACAACTTTTTGCGTATTTTAAAGCGAATGAATGATTGTATGAGTGTAGATGACCTGTATAGTCTGGTTACTAACTGAGTTTGATTGTGACTCAGAAGGGGCCATTTATTAATAGCCTAATAGCCAGGGCAACCAAGGGACCTACAGCTTTACGTGGAATCCGAACCACGTAGTATTTGTCTGATTTTTAGCTAACTGGCAAATCTGACACTCAGTTCTCTTCCCTACACAACACCTCAAAGTCAAACTTTGACTGTTGACTAAGAACTTTGACTATACAACAATTTTGTAACAATGACTATACTCATTCATCTACATTAATTTGCTCCTCATATTCGCCAATATCTCTATACGATTGGAATTTTAATAATAATGAATAAACAGATAGTTTACTGTGATGATAAATTGGCAGAAGTTGCTTTAACTGTTATTTTAGTTTAATATCTTCAGTTTAGAATTTAATTTAAACCTTTATAGTGCATGATGTCATGGTAATATTAAAAAAAAAAAAAAACAAACAAATTGGATGTTAATTTTAATTCTAATACCAAATATAAAATGAAGTTCATAATTATTTACAGCAGATGTCAGTAGCGGACGTAGCGTATAACACACCTTGGGTAGAAGCATCTGCCAAATTCAAGACAGCTGTGCGTATGATGATTGTTCAAGCTCGTCTACCCATTCGAATCAGCGGCTGGAAAATGTACAAACTTGGACTTGGTACCTTTGTAGAGGTCAGTTAGTAGCATTAAATTGTTAGGAGAATATAATTACACATGTCTTATGCAAAACAATATTAAAACCACAATATAATCATATGAAAATGTTTTATTGTTGTTATAAGTTTTCATTAAAATGTTTTTAGTTAATTTTCAGACGTGACGTACCTTCATGCTAATTATTTAAAAGATTCTTTTCTTAATTTACACATTAGTATACAAACTACAAGGCATATTTTTTTTAAAGTAAGTACTGTTTTGGAATTCCGCTGTTGTAGTGCTGCGGTTGGCGTATGCACACTGTGTACCTCTTTTGTTGGCAAGCCATAGCCGCTATTACAGATCTATTTGACTGTATTTAAGGTTGCTTATGAGTGTTTAAAATAAAGTTTTCTTAATGCTAAAGACGAGAAAAGCATTGAAAGATCTGTGAAGTTTATGGAGAAAACAGAGTGAGTGGTGGGATGGTAAGAACATGGTTGAGAGTTTTTTAAGTTTGCCGTACAAATGTGCGTGATGAGGAACGAAGTAGAGAACTTTCACTCAATACTGATGACTTGGTGCAAAACGTTGATGAAAAAGTCAGAGAAAAAGGCGCTTTACAAACAAAGTGTTATGTAAAGAATATCCTCTATTGTCAAGAAGTGTAATTTATGAAATGTTGATAGAACATTAGAGGTACAGAGAGTTAGCTTACGCTGGGTTCCCAAAATGCTGATGGAGAACCACAAAAACAAATGTTTAGCGGAATCACTAAAACAAAAGTTTGGCCAAGTCTCTCACAACTCTAGAACATTGTAATTGAGATGTTGAAGATTTTTTAAACCACACTGTCACTGTGACATATCTCAAGATAAATGTCAGTTGCTTTCACGCCCTTAGCGTTAAGTAAACTTACACAGCGCATACTTCACATTCGGCATTTTCAAACTCATAAGCAACCTTAAATACAGTCGAATGTATCCGTAATAGCGGCTGTGGCTTGCCAACAGATATGGTACACAGGATGCATGCGAAGAACGCAGGTCTACAATGGCAGGTTTCCAAAACAGTACTTATTTTAAAAACAAATCAAATCAAAACCTTTATTTGCACATAATGTAGAAGATTTATTTACATGAAATAATCAAACTGGTGCACTGTAAAAATTACTCGAAACATTTTTATTCAAAATTAAAATATATAACCTACATTAAAAATAACATTCATACACTGACATATAGTCTTTACTAATTACAATACTATAATTTAGACTTGACAGCAAATTTGCACATGCAACAGCAAAAAATCTGAATCTTTTTTATTTAAGCCAAAGCAAAATGTTCAAAAATATAATATGTAACAATTCTAGGCCTATGTTGAACAACCCTTTACCTTATAAATTTCAGATGGAGTTGATATTGGTATTCCTCGTTGTTAATACATTTTTACAAAATCACCAATAAAAAAGTATTTTTTATTGGTGATTTTGTAAAAATTTATTAACAACCCTTTACCTGTTTCAACTAAATTAGAAAGACCTAAGATAGCTCAACTTTGTAATTGTAGTATTCTTCTTTAAATATTCAGGGCCTTATGAACAAAGTATCAATTTTAGAAAGCTTCACAACTAATCTTGCAAATTTATTTGTAATATGTTTGTCTGAACATTGGTTGAACGGTGACGAGATTGTAATTAATTTTCCTAGTAATTATATTTGTGCCAGTGCCTACAGTAGAATGAATCATATTAGAAGAGGCTCAGTAATTTTTGTTAGGCGATCCAAATACTTTTTTAATGTCCTGGGCCAATTTTCGTCCTTTTTATGTAAATGGCCATCTCGTAATAATATCTTAGGAGGCGACTTTTAACACGTTGAATGTGGACTACGTTAATTTACATAGGGCTCCTGCTTCAAACGCATTGGTTTAGCGTGAGTTTAGTTATTGTCGGAAAATGTTGTGTCACTTGCTGCTTGTTGTGCCAGTTTTTGTGCTCAAGAGAAGTTTGTTTTCTGTTCCAACATTTTTGTAGGAAGAGTGACTGTACTGAGTGATAGTGTTTTGTGGCTAGCCATTACAGTGTGCAATTATGTAGTATTTCAGCATTCAATGTGTTAACGTTAAGTGTGATGTGACTAATCACAAAACTGATTATAAAAACATTTTGCCCGACAACACAACTTTGTTTTCATTAATCGTGCTGCTACTAGAGGGGAAAACTGTTTAGACAATGCAATAGTTCTTTGTCGAACAGTTCAAGTGACCTTGGTGGACATTTTTAATTTTCCGTATTCTGACCATGACGGGTTGGTCATGAACTTAAAACCTCTAAATGAAAGAGATTACTCCATTCACTCAAATAGCCAAAAGCCCATGTCATCTAAAATTAGTTACAGGCCAGCTCTACCAAAGAGCTATCACAAGGACTTTGCTCTTAAATTAATTTCCTTTGACTGGGATAGTATCATGTTTGGCCATGACATTTTTACAGCAAATGAATTATTTAAAAAAATGTTTACAGTAAAGTAACTGCACAAATTATTTTTTGGACTTAAAAGTAAATCCAAGGTCTGTTGTCACCATTAAGCCTAATGATTTTAATAGGTTTGTTGTAGATTCTGTGAGAGAGATAAAGCGAAGGATTATTGTCAATTGCCCTGGCTCTTGGCAACTAGCACTTAATATACCAAATAGCTTTCAATTCAAAGCTAAACCCACCTATTAAAAATCCAATTTTGTATCTTAGTTAAGTTTTTGGGTGTTTACATTGACAGTAATCTAACCTAGGATTCACATATCATTTTCCTTTTTAAAAGATTCTCTAGAGTGCTATATCGATTAAAGCGCTTGAAGGAATTTTTTTCTCCACAGCTATGTTAGATTATCCTACTTTGTTTATTTTCAACCTCTTTGTCAGATATGGCTTAGTTCATTGGGGTAATTTTAATGAAATAAATGATATTCTAGTTTTACAGAAAAAGGTGATAAGAATCTTAACTGGTTCACATCAAGTGCAAAAATTATATTCTAGTTTTACATAAAAGGTGATAAGAATCTTAACTGGTTCACATCAAGTGCAACTGTAAACCTCTTTTTATTGACACTGAAATTCTGAATGTAATCAATCTACATCTGCTTGCTATAAATCACCTATATTTCTAACAACCCTAACCTTTTGACATTCCTTACACACTACACACTTACAATACCAGAAACAAAAATAATACAATTATAGAACCCTATCGCCTCACTAAAACACAAAATAGTCATATTGTGATTGGATTGAAAGTGTACAACTCTCTTATACATTTAATTAATAAATACCCAAGTTTTCAAAAAAGATTTTTTCATGTCTATTCCACTCTATTCCCTTAGGAATTTTTATCATTAGACAATACTCTTTTCTGAATCCTTAATTTAATTTCAACTTGCTGAATCTCACATTAACTTTGTTATTTTTCGGTCTATCTGTAATGTATATGTATTTTAACTATTACTAAGGCTCTGATTTGCTTAAACTTGCTTTTAATTTCAACCTTGCTTTTTTATCTACTTACTTATGTGGCCTGGTTTTGTACCATGATTGTGACTATTGTCAATTGTACCTTGTATTGGAATGACAATAAAGATTATTATTATTATTATTATTATTATCATCATCATCATCATCACTTCTTAAAATTAATTTATACGAGGTGATGAGTTCATTTTAGGGTTTTTATTTACTATACAACACTTCTTAATTTAATAAGCATCATCATTTCTTCTTTTTAAAGTGAAAAGAGATTGTTTCACCCTTGTATGAATCACATTGCTGTTATATATTCTTTACAAATGAATTTATTTTAGAAATAAAAACAAATCTGCATTTTTAAGAGATGAATTGCAATTTAAAACATATATTTATTCAATTTTAAGAATAAAATAAATATTTTACCCTACAATATTTTGAAATAATATTGATAAATGTAATTATGTTTAGTATGTCTACAGTTATCAATTACGCTACATGATATATTGCACCAAAAAGAATAAAAAAAATCCCTAATTTCTGTTCATAGTTCATGAGGTTGCTGAGTTCATACTTCCTGGTTCTGCAGTCTTTGCACGCAGAAGAAAGTTCTGGAAAATAACCACTTTATAAAACAGATATTTAGAAATTATTATTTGTCGAATGGTGTTCTATTCATTTCAGTATTTGCACATTTTAAAACATAATCTAGTTCATTAAATGCTTACACATATTAATGTTCAGACAAAAAGTTGTTTTAGTAACTACAAAAATTAAAGACAGTAAAAAATAAAAATAAAAAACTGTTTTTTTTATTATTACCTTTAAGTATTCAAATTCCACATTTTGATTCAGTGATTTTTCCTGCTGCTGTCAATGATCAACAAGCACTCCAAGCATTACCAATCTTCAACTATGAAATGTGTCTCTATGGGCAGACAGTACAATATGTTAAAGGTTCTTCATATACTTAACTCCAACAATCGGCACCAACCAATCATCTCTTAGGCTTTATACAGTAGTAATGAAAGGAAAGGAAAGTAGCATGCCTGATAAACTTGGTATACTAGTACACTGTAGATAGACACAATCACATAACAAAGAATTGAACAAGAAATATTTCAGGGCCACTGGCCTCTTCTTCAGTCACTAAATAACTGGATACACAGTCACATTTGAGGTAGGTGGATGAGGTGTTGCCAACTGTAGAACACTTAAACACTAAAATGTCACTTATGATTCTATTATATGATAAAATGGTGTAATAATGTTTATTATTCCACTGCTTAGGTGGTGGAAAGAGAAACAGGGTTTATCTTATACTAGCTGTACCCGCCCGCTTCGCCGGTCATAATATTGAGTTTGATTTAGAACCTAATAGCTGAAAGAATTCGAGCATTTTTGCTTCTTCTACCTATATTAGATTTTTTAGGAGGCATGTCATAAAAAGTAAACTGCAAAACAAATAATTATTTATTTTTTATTTTCACGTTTCAACACATGTTTTAATTACCGAGGAAAAAAGGTTAACACCAAATACAGATCACCTGATCAAGCAAAAGTAGTGTTTGCTACACTCTCAAGGTGAAATGTAGAACTACAATAAATCAAAACATATACAGTACTGTTGTTGTGAGGACTTCAATCTGCTTATGGCATGTGAAACTACATTAAACCACACAGTCATATGTTTTTTGTAAACAATTCAGATTCTCCATTTGAATAACATGGGATCTTTAGGAGCTCGTGGGGCGGGACCCTGTGGACGGATCTGTATCAAACTTCACAGAAACCATCTCAGGAGTATACAGAACAACATCCTAAAGTTTCATGGCGATCGGTAGGATGGTTTGGCAGCGCATAAACTTCAAACATATATATATATATATATATATACAAACATCCTCTTTTATAAATATACATTTAGATTAGGTGGGTCTCTAGATTTTGTGATCCATTGATGTGCAATTTCCATTTTTATAAGTTGAGAGCTATTGTAGTTTGTAAGGAGTGATCTGATAACATTAACAGTGAAAAATTTATCAAAGTTCGCCCACACATCCGGTCACGTGACGTCCATTCAAGGTCAGGTCTTACTGGCCTGTCTCTGTCAACGCCGCCATTACATTTCACGTCTCTGCCGATGCTGGTTGTGTGGTTATACTGCTTTGTTTGTCGCAATGTCAATCAATAATTACGCCGACTGTGAAGTACGCTCAGTTATTCGGTTTTTAAACGCAAAAAATGTTCGTCCTGCTGAAATTCACCGACAGCTTCTTGAAGCTTACGGTGAGGGTGTTATGAATATGGAAATGTGCAAAAATGGTGTAGGCTTTTTAATGAAGCTAGGACAAGTGTTTATGACGATGAACAACGACCTGGACGGCTTACTGTCATAAATGAAGAGTTGAAACAAAATGTTGACAAGGAATACAATTACCAAAATTTGCCAAAATCGATGAACAATAAATGCTGAAAGATATTGCAAAACATTATTGAAGCTTAGGCGCGCAATTCAAAACTACCGGTGGGGCCTGCTCTCTAGTGGCATCATTCTGCTTCATGACAACACTCGGCCTCACGTTGCGGCAAGGACACAGACGCAACTGGACAAGTTTCGTTGGAAAATACTGGATCATCCACCATACAGTCCTACTTAAAAACCATCGGATTTTCATCTTTTGCCAAAACTTAAGGAATTTCTTGTTGGAAAGCGCTTGGAAAATGATGACATGTTGAAAGACTGGTTTAACAGTCAGGCGGGAGAGTTCTTTGGTGATGTATTCCAAAAGCTGGTACAATGACTTCAAAAATGTGTCAGTGTTAATGGTGACTACATAGATAAGTGAAAAAATGTTCATATTTTAGTTTGTGATATCATTTATATCCATAAATAAAGTTTCTCTTACGCTAGTTACACAATTGTAATCCGGGTTGGACCGTGTCTGGTTTTTATGTACACTATGTACAAATTGCCGACGTTTCGAGCACATTGCAGTACTCATCTTCAGGGCAACACACTCTGCTATATTGTCGGGGTCTCAAATTGTAACCACGGGCATTCCTGTCTTCGATGTTTCTAGCTGGGAGGCAGGTTTAGGTACGCAAAGGTCATTGTTTGTGTCCGGGTGAATTGAGGTTATGCCATATGTTGTCTTCCCACCTGATTTAAAACTATTCTTACATTTAGGTAATTTGTTAATTATGGGCAGCCAAGAATCATGAATTTTAATTCCATCATCAAGATTCATATTATTAGGATGTTTTTTAATTTCTATTGCTTCTCTGATTTTTCTTTTAAAATTATCTTGTATGGGGGCCAGAACGGTGGTTTCGTCAAATAAAATCAAATGTTTATTTTCAGTGCAGTGCTTTGCCACAGCTGATATCTCTGTATCTAATTTCTTGGTGCACCGAATGTGTTCTTTAATTCTTGTAGAAATTAGACGGCGGCTTTCACCCACATAACACTGACCACAACTACACTGTATATGGTACACTCCGGGAGTTTGAAGTTTAATCTTGTCCTTTACACTGCGTAGATAGTCTTTAATTTTCCTATGTGGCTTGAAGAATGTTTTTATATTGTATTTCCCTAAAGTTTTAGCTAATTTATCTGTAGTACCCTTGATGTATGGAAGTACAACAGTTTTAATCCTATCCGGAAGCTGGGTTACTTCTCTTGTATTATGAACGTGATTAACTTTTTGTTCTTGTTTTCTAAATACTTTTTTAATATTTACTGTCGAATATCCATTTTGTTGAAGTGTTTTAAACAGATGTAATTTTTCTGATTTAAAGCTATTTTTATCTGACAAAGATATTGCACGGTTTATTAGTGTATTAAGTACGGATTGTTTTTGTGCCGGATAATGGTGTGATTTGGCATCTAGGTATCTATCTGTATGTGTTGGTTTTCTATAAACGGAATGGCCAATAGAACCATCAGGCCGTCTTTCTACCAAAACATCTAAGAACGGCAACTTTCTATCTTCTTCTAATTCCATAGTAAACTGAATGTTTTTATGTATAGAATTTAAGTGTCTTAAGAAGTTATCTAGAGAGTCCCGGCCATGTGGCCATATCACAAACGTGTCATCTACGTAGCGAAGGAAACAACGAGGTTTGAGTGGAGCTGAAAGCAGTTTCTCTTACGCTATTTGAAAACTGTTTTATTTTTAAAATGACCCTCGTATCTTGAAGTCATGTCTATGTCCATTCATACGTTTATAGAGGGTTTCTGTGGTTAGGCCTATATATTAAGATGGGCAAAAATTACATTAGAGTTGATAAATAATGTTACTGGAGTCACAGGTATAATGACCATTAATTTTATATTGAATGGAGGTGGAAGAGTTCATAAATGTAGTAGCTGGTTTATGGATAGTGCATGTTTTACAGCTTTTCTTATTGCATGGAAAAGAGCCTTAAACTGTAAGAGGTGTGGTGGGATCAGGTAATTTTGGGTAAAATCTGTTTAAAATTATTGGACTGCCTGAGGGTAACAGTAGGAGGTTTGTTTGGAAGGTCTTTTGTATGGGGTGAGGCGGTAAGAATGTTGAAGCCATCTTTAAGACTATTATGTAGCTTTTGTAGGCCATGGTGATAGGTAGTAACAAGAAGTAGGCGGGTGGATTTTTTCGGACTGATGTTTATTAGAGGTTTGAGCCAATCTAATCTGGTTTTTAACAAGGTTTTGAGGATAACCTCTTTTTTCGAAAGTATTGGTTAGATGTCTGTTATATAGTTCTAAATTCTCAGGATTGGAAATTATACATTTCGCTCTTGATGCTGAGCTATTTTGAATGGAGCATTTAGTGTTTAAGTGCTCTACAGTTGGCAACACCTCATCCACCTACCTCAAGTGTGACTGTGTATCCAGTTATTTAGTGACTAAAGAAGAGGCCAGTGGTCCCGAAATATTTCACTATTCAATTTTTTGTTAAATAATTATGTCTTAATAATGTGTACCAGTCTACCAAGTTTATCAGGTATGCTGCTTTCCTTTCCTTTCATCACTACTGAAATCCTAGGCCTAGTGCCCCAAATGTAATCTATTAGGCTTTATACAAAAACTTCAACTCTAGTTTTTTTTTTTTTTTTTTTTTTTTTTACTGAAGTGCTCTTCATTTTCACTGAATGGAACTAGAAGCAGATTTTCATTTATTCCTCAAGAAAGATCAAGATAAATAATTAAGTAGAATAATTTTTGTATATTCCATTTTTCATTGCTGGTTCGGTTACAAATTAATTAAAAAGTAAAACTGATCCACACAATGTGCAACCCATGTTAAGAACTGCCTATTATAGAACGATCTGCTACATGACATCAGTCTTCAATGAGCATGCGATTAAGATCATACCTGAAACTGCAGGAGTTATGGTGAGATATGCCAGTTGAAGCGAGTTCGTATGTGGGTTAAGTATGTAAGGTATGTTTGGTATTTATTATTAGTATCTCACATTTCTTCTTATGTATATAATCTTCTCTTTTTCTTAGATATCCTGATTTGTTTCTATTACAGTCCATGTTAAATGTTATTTATTAAATTTAATTAATGATTTATATTTTGCTTTTGTGTTAATATTGAGATAAATGAGAAAGAAAGAGCGAGGACCTTTATTATCCTATCCTCATTTTTGAAATAAACATTTTTCCATTTAATTTAAGTTGTATTACATTAAAGTACATCAAACCATTTTATTCAGGAAACACTTATCAAAGTAACAAGATTATAGAGGCTTGTTTTATATATTATATAACCCACCCGCCCACCCATACATGTACAATAGTATTGACCCACCTGCCCACCCACAGACGTACAGTAGTATTGACCAACCGCCTGCCCATAACTGTACAGTGGTATTGAACTACCGGCCCAACCATACACGTACAGTAGTATTGAAATACCACTGTACGTGTGTGGGTGGGCGTGTGGGTAAATATCACTGTACGTGTGTGGGTGGGCGTGTGGGTAAATACCACTGTACGTGTATGGGTGGGCGGGTGGGTAAATACCACTGTACGTGTATGGGTGGGCGTGTGGGTAAATGCCACTGTACGTGTATGGGTGGGCGGGTGGGTAAATGCCACTGTACGTGTGTGGGTGGGCGTGTGGGTAAATACCACTGTACGTGTATGGGTGGGCGGGTGGGTAAATACCACTGTACGTGTATGGGTGGGCGTGTGGGTAAATGCCACTGTACGTGTATGGGTGGGCGGGTGGGTAAATGCCACTGTACGTGTGTGGGTGGGCGTGTGGGTGAATAGCACTGTACGTGTGTGGGTGGGCGGGTGGGTTGTTTAGGCGTCCAGATATTACGTTAAGAGAAAACACGTTTTTCTGGAATGGTTAACTTAAAATAAAAATACTTAGTTGTCTACCGTGGCTGCCCAAGTAGCCGCAGTAAGCATGTGCAGTATCGCAGGGTTACCCAGGTTGTTATCCATTATATCCATATATATATGGCGTTTATATTTTTGTTTAGTAGTTAATTAAGTTTCAGAATTTATATTTCTTAGTGTTGCAATCTGCATGCCTTGCAGAATCATGGAAAATAACCATCTTCTGCAACAAACCTTTCAAAATTGCTATCAGGGAATTATAATAGATTGTTATCACTCAATTACGTTTTTACCATTTTTTATAAGCATGCAAACTTGCTACACATAAATGTATCGTACTCTACAATAGTAAATTATGACAAAGTACACTGGTAGATAATAACATAAAAATGCAATATACTTTGGACAGATAAAAAATAAAGTATTTAGAGAAACAACCTTGAGGTACAACCTTGAGGTATTAATAGAGGTTCCACAAAGTGATTCGGCCATCTTTGCCTGCAGCTGCCAGCATCCATTCCACATTCCAAGCATCTATCCTTGACGGCGAATAAGTGATGTCTTGCACAGCTTCTCTATGGGTAGTCAGCACAACCAGAAGCCGAAGGGACTTCATGGAGAACAACCGAATTCTGGAGTCCCAGCAGCCTGCAGCGACTAATTTTCTGTCTGGCCTAATCACTATACTGCTTACTCCTGGATTTTTTATTGTAGTGCTCTTCCATTTCTCTAGCTGAAGCTCACTAGTAAGTTCAAACCCTATAATTTCCTCCCCACTGGACCCCACCACACCCCTTGACACCCCATCAAAGTCCAGGGCCATCGGACAATCAGAAGTGATTTTCCAATCACTCACCACCTTACCATTTACTTCAAACAATGTTAACATGCCACTTTCATACAAAACAAATACATATTGAACATCCCCGATTGCAAAGCATTTCAGCGCCATTATTTCACCACACTTTTCTTTGTCTGTTTTACACAAAGTTCTTGTAGAGTTGCCATTAATAGAGACAATTTTCACACTTGATTCAGGCTGAGGGCAAACTAAATATCTGCCGAAAGTATCAAACTTGCAGAAGCCCCAATACTCGAAGCTTAACGTGGTTTTAAGTCTCCAAGAACCATTTTCATCTTCCCACACTTTAATGTCTCCTCCTTTTGTTTGGGTAATGTAGTATTGGTCTATACATTTCACTGCAAGACATGCCTCACTGCTTACTTCTATTCGAGAATCCACTCTGCAATTCTGGAAAAGATTAAGTTATCATTAAGAATCTTTTTGGTTGGATAAGAAATATTTGGCATTGTACTGATCAAAATGTAAAAAGAACTCATTTCACATGTATAATTTCAGTATATAGAATTTATTTTCTAACATGCTTGTAAACATTTTTTAAATTTATTGCTCTTAATAAAATCTAAATACATAATTTAAGTAGGATTAAAATTTTGAAAATGAAAATATTTCCAAACATGTTAAAAAATTATAATTAGACCTAAATCAATGTTTAAAATGTATCACTTTAGTATTTGTTGCTACAATATTTATAAGAATATATTTTCACAATATTTATTGATGGATTCTCCTATTAGCCTGATATAAATGAGATATAAAATTTACATCCCCTGCATAAAATAACATGTTGACTGAGCGACACAAGTGTTGTCTAGTTCCAAGATTTTGTCGCCCAATGGATCTGGTGCCAGCAAATTTTCAGAGACAAAATCATCAATTTAAGTGATGTTCTTCAAAATTGAAAATTTGACCACATGCAAATTATTACGCTTTTAAGCTTATTTAACAATGTTTGTAACAAGTTACTTTATTGTGATCAAGGTGTAGTGGATATACACTCAGCAGTCAATACAGTGGAGCATGTAACGTGCGAGTGGGCGTGGCAAACAAAATGTTCAACAGTAAAATTGTTTTTCAATTTATTGTTTGCTTTAGGTATTTCGTTCTACTACAGCAAAAATACAATTTAAACTATCGTATCTTAATAATTAGTTTTTGGTAAAAATAAAATAAAGCTTAGTTTCCCAGACAAATATTCTTACAAATATAGAAAAAAAATTACAACATGTAAAAAATCTCAGTAATACCAAAATAAAGCTTAATTCACGTTTTCAGGCTTCAAAATATGAACTTTGGCCAGGAAAGCCTTGGATGATTCATTGAAATAGGGGTATTCAATTTAACCATTGAACCATTTGTATTCCCCCCTCTATGTCGCCCAGTGTAAATCTGCTAAAATACGCTCTGCTGATATACTCTAAATATATAATTAACATTTATCACTAAGCATATGAAAATTTATTTTTAAAACTTGCAACACAAAAATAGTCCAAAATAAATCAATAACTCAATTCTCACCTTAAGGTTCCATCTGTGAATGATTCCTAATTGAGTTGACGCATACAAATGCTCAGAACCATTCTTTAATTCAAAAAGCAAACAGTGTACAGCTTCCATATCACCTCTTAAGGTAAATAAAGGATCTGGAGCCTCTTTATTTGCCATGGGAGTTGAATTTTTGAATGCCTAAAGCAAAAATGATTCACTTAGAAAGTTTAAATAAAATATACATTTTTAAAAGAAGACATTTATCTCCAATTTTAACTTACTAATCACAATAGACATTGATCTGTGCGGGGAATTTATCAGACATAGTAAGGAGGACAATAAGTATAGTACAAAGTGAATATTACTGATAAAATTTGAAAATGTGCTATCTCTAATTCAGGTTAGGATCCTAACTCTAGGTCCTGATACGATAAGGATACGTTAGGTCAGTATATCACTAAAACAACTGTTTTGGTTGCCTCACTCACCTAAATAAATTGAAAATGTGCTGTAAAGTCTAACAGATATTTACAGATATTACAAAGGTGATAGTCAGTTTTGCCGGTTCGGTCAACAACTACTTGGATTGAAGAGAGTGCCGGCACCAAATTCTCCTGGCAGGATAGGCATCTGTGTGAGTGGCCAAACAATATCAGACCTTCATAGACGAGTCAAGGACAAATGTTATCCAATCTCTGACAAAAAACATATCATAAAAAAAAAATTAATTGAACATTACATCTTGACTACTTAAAAAAAATGATAACCCAAGTAAAATAAGTCACAAGATATGAAGTGACTATTTTATGATCTTTACACAAACAAAAACAGACAAGAATTCCAAAGAATATGCCTAGCTAAAAATTTCCTTACTAAAATATAGCATTGTGGATACTCAAATTGGGCAGAATTTCTTCCTGATCTAGAATATGGAGGGTTTTAAAAACTGACCATTATTAAGTGTTGGCACCATAAAAATGCCTATTTGGATAAAGTTATGTTTGTTTGAATTAGAAAAGGTAGGTTACATACTGTTAGGTTAGGTTTAATAAAGTAAGACTGGCTTTAATAATTATTTTTGATAACCTAACCTAAATAAACCTGACAACCTTACCAAATCTAACAACCATACAGTGAAAACCCTATTGTCTGTCACCCTATTTTCTGCCAGGTTCTGTTATCCGTCAGTGTCTGGGTTCATCGCGCCACGATATGACAGTTGCCGTAAGACTCATCTGTCTAGAAGACGACAATTCCCCCTCCAGCCGTCTAGCCCACATAAGCCTAGTTAGAACGGCCTGCCATCCAGAGCTGTTATCTGCCGTCTAACAGATAACAGGTCGTTGGAACAGCTCGCCTGACGTACGCACAGACCGTCCGGTGCTGCTGAACAGGTCTCGTACAACATAGGGAAAGAGGCGACTCTACAAATGCATGTTGTTGAAGATGGTTTTAAGCCGTGATACCTACACAGGTCACAGGCCTTTGGAATGGTCCTGACTGATGATACACAGGTGAGTCGCGGCAACACAATACCCGTGTACCGACATTGGGCCTCTTGCGAAAACTAGCCGTGGGAACTAGGCTTTAATATATGTTACTCTTTACTGCAGTTTAATGTTAATAATGTTGATAGTTAATTTTTCTGTTTATTACATAATGTACAAGCTTATGTTTCACATTAAAACTAGGCCTACTGTAATAAAAGGGTAGTTGTGACCTGCAGTATATACATTCTGAAAAATGTATTTTTTCTAACCTTTTCATTCTCATTTTGTTAATAAGTATGTACTAAACAGCATTTAAATTCAATGTGCATAAGTACTAATAATGTTTCGAGCGATACAAGTGTGTTTGGGTGAATTCTCTATAATCCGTCTACTCTCCAATCTGTCACGACCCCGGTCCCTGACGGAAAATAGGGTTTCTACTGTACTGAAACCAGCAAATTTCTGGCTATAACATGCTATTCCCGATTGCAAAACCCTTGTCATAGTAGTGATCAAGATGCAATTCTGCTTAAAGTACCCACAACAATATATTTACACCAACAATGATGAATTTTGGAACAACAAATATTTCTCAGTTTTCCTCAAACCACACTTTTCCTGGCTTTTACCACAAACATTTTTTAGTAAGCCTACCTTCAAAATTTGCCCATTACATGCATGTTTTGAGAAAAAGAAAATTGAAATGCATATTGTGCTATATAGAAATAATTACCCAAGTCTGAAAAGAGCTAAATTTGTAGCTATCTTGACGCTAAACCATTTGCTTGATCTAGGATCTAGCAACATCAAAGTCACTAAACTACAACACTGCCCTAGTACTTGAGTTTATTTCACTTTTGTTGAGCTAGAACATAACCTCAAACTTAAACTTTTTATCAGGTTCCACTGTTACAAATGGGCGAACCGTCAATTTTGTCAAAATATAATAATTGCAATGCGATTTTATTGCACATATTAAGTACTTCAGCTTATAATATTGTTACTCATCCTCATATACTAGTTAATCAGATCCTCAACTAGAATACAATTCAAAACTGCATAACCTCATTCTCTTACCGAAAAAATGCAAACTGGTGTTATCCAGATTATCCTTTACTCTGGGGTATTATCATAAAATTATTATCCGACTCAGAGTCGATTTTGTCGACTTTGATGGCCTGTGAAGACTGAAGAGCGTAAGCCCGAGCCCGACATATTTTCCCCCGAAACACACCGTCAGTGTCAAATGTTCTTAGTACAGTCACTGTTGGTGCTAGAAGCATAGACCTTCTATTTTCTATTATACCTATGCTAGAAGGTATAATAAAAGGTTGTGTAATAGCATAGAATAATAGAAGGTCTATGCGTCTATTGTGTTGTTAATCAACTGAATTGTGGTATTTGTAATGGTTTAAATGATAGAAAAATTTGCCAGTTTCACCAACACAATTAAATGTTGTTCTAACTATGGTTAAACAATTTTAACATAATTGTTTGATTATGTTTTGTACAGAACTGCATATTGCAGCTCACTGCCGCTGTAGTGAGAGAAGTAAATAATCTCTCCCCTCTACACACCATTTAGTTTGAGTTTATGTAAAAAGTGGCAAACTCAAACCTCTCAAATTTCATGAGTGAACAAATTTACTTTGCTTTCGGAAATGCCAAATGACTTTTGGTAAATTACCACTAGAATTTGCTGAAATAACCACTAATTATAAAACATCGATGTATAGAAAAGCACGGTAATTTTCGGATCAAAATTTACATGTAATTCATTGTCGACAATCACTGTAAATTACCTAAATTATAGTATCATTATTCCTGTAAAAAGAACTCTATTTAAATGTAATTACGCTAAAAAAATCAGTGAACAAAAACGAAGCAAGAAATTAGAAGCTTGTTGTATTACAACAAACTCTTTCCAAGATTTTTGAGTCTCGTTCTTAACTGCTTGTACTACTTCCAACTTAGTTATCACATTTCTCAAGAACAGCATGGGTGTCTCCGAGGTCGTTCTACCATTACTAATCTTTTGGTTTTATTTAGCTCACATATTTTCACGAGCCTCCTGTCTACTTGGTTTCACTTTTCGACCAACTAAAGATCTCAAGTCCACACATGCTCTGGTCGTTGTATACAAGTCACTAGTGTGCCCGACCCTAGAGTACTGCTACGTTATTTGGTCTCTATATCAACCGATCTGGCCACTGTTAGAATCCAAATTCGCTTCATGAGACTATTAGTACTGAGGCTTGGATATCCATATCAGGACACCGCATTATCTGCACTGGAGTCACACTTCAACTTGCGACCGTTTCGATGAGAATGAACTTTATGACCTTATTTTCAAGCATAACCTCTTAAGTCAGGTTTGGATCTCTTTAAGAGTTCTTCTTCAAATTTCAAGAGGAATACCATGAATGATGCTATCTGATGGGTTGATCCTTCTCCGGCTTTTTAAAGTCTCCAATTTACTGTAGTTTTTTTTATGATAATGTTATTGTTACTGTTTAACTTGCCATTGTTACATAAATAAACACAACAAGTGTTTAACATAAGAAATAATAACAGTACATCAATTAAGAAATAATAATAGATGTCCCCAATAATGGAATCTTGTAACAACAACTTAAAAAACAATACTATACTTATTATTACTAAGTTATGCTATACTTATAACAACAGTTATAATTGGTAAGGTCTATTATTATTTCTTAAGTTATGTATTGTTGTTATTTCTTTATTATTTTTTTAGGTCAACTCTTTATTGTTATTTGTTTGTTTACAGCTATTGTTTACCGTAGTTAATTGTTAGTTATACTTTCTGGAAAATTACTTAGATGGGATTGGTATTTATGCAGTTTCTTGCCAACAAACAAATTTGAAACATTTTGCTTGGAATGGATCTAGAATTGGCTGTATTTTCACGAGATACGCTTTTTATTTCGCGGAAATAACTTATTTTACCCAAACATTCCAAAAAACCAATGTTACAACTTTTAGTATTTTTGTAATATTTCCGTTAATTTAAATGACTGATATTAATAACTGAATTATTATTGCAGGAGTAAATCTTTGCCTAATGCAGAAAACATTAGTTTGTAATGAGTTTGAACCACTGTTTACAATGTGTTCAGTAGAAAGAAAATGAACTCAGCTGTAAAATGTTGCTACCAATTACTAGCCGGAAATTCTTCTCCCTAACGGAAGCGCGTCACATCATAAAGACTTACAATACTACAAAGGGCCCTGTATTCACACTATCTTCCCCAATAAACCTACAATAAAGAATATATTTATTGTATTTCATTATAAATTTGGTTTTCCTCTTAGATATTATGCCATATTATTGTATTCTATATTTTTGCCGATTGTGGTATTACTATAGCAAATTACAATATTTTTTTGTGAGAACTGGATTGTTTAAAATGTGATTGGTTTCAGTATATTCCCTGACAACCACTTTCAACTCTAAATGTTTACTACTAAGTACAAACTTAGTAGTAAACCCACCCGCCCACCCGTACACGCACACTGGTACTAACCCACCCGTACACGCACACGGGTACTAACCCACCCACCCAACCGTACACGTACACTGGTACTAACCCACCCACCCACCCGGACATCCACACTGGTACTAACCCACCCGCCCACCCGGACATGCACACTGGTACTAACCCAGCCACCCACCCGTACATGCACACTGGTACTAACTAACTAGGCTTACTAACTAGGCTAAGACCCACCACCCATACACGTACAGTGGTATTAACCCACCCGCCCACGCACAGAAATATTAGTATTTTAAAACAGTATTTTAATCATCTTTTTATTATTTTGATGTGTTTTTTGAGCTGAATACTAATTTGAAAACTATGTTGGTATATTACGACTATTTCTCGAGATATAATGGAATAACTACTACCATCTCAGTGAATCACAATTAGCGGCCATTACGCGATCATTGTATTCAATAACTATTAATCACAAAAACCGAATTCACCTATATTCCCACCGTAGTGACGGCCGGCAGGCGAACGAAGAAAAATAACAATTAAAAAAAAGTTTGTTTGTTCACTATCTGATGCAAAAACTAGTTCTTCGATTTTTTGGAAAAAAACGAGTTTTCCGCGGATGAAATCAAGCTCCTCAAGAGATATAAACTCATATTTCACCACATTTTCAACAAGAAATCATTTTTTTAGAAGTGGCAAGAACGTGCATAATTACCGATGGAATTATTAAAATTGTCAAATGATTCAAAAGATAGTTGATTTAGCTATCAAATTAATTATTTTACTTACCATCAACCTGAAAAGAGTGAAATATAGATATATTGGATAAGAGTGAAATATAGGACAGTGCAGTATAGACCCCAAAAACCCAACATAGCTGTTTTTGTTATAACAAAAGAGATAAATATCGTTTCTACAGTGATATGTGAACTTTTGAGGGACTTTTCTAGTAATTCTAGGGAATTGAGGGGTTTAAGCTGTACTTGATTGACAGTCTTGCTCAAAATAAATAGGTGAGCTGACAGCTGAGTGCTAAGCATTAGTTCCCGTGCCGGTGTCTACTTGTGATTTATTCTTTAGGAAAGTTATAGGTTATGGGAGTGTTATTATTTAACCTGGGACTGTTTACATTTGTTGTGTTGAAACTATATAGTTGCTTAAGTTTTAAACGTGAATTTGAACAAGTTAAGATCTTTTGATTAAAAAAATTGTAACTGAGAATATGATTCAGTGATTTCAATCATGAGTAGTAATTTGCAATTTCGGGAAGTAATTGCGAACCAAACCTATCCTGAGAATTGGAAAGAGATAACCCTAAATACTGGTAAGTTTGATGTGTTACGCTAGGATACTTGGAATATTTATTTAAAACGTTGAATGACCGAAAAATTGACAGTAATTGTATTAAACAGAGGCCTTGCAAATTTCAGCTATTGAAAATTTAACAGTATGGTAGGCTAATTATATCAAAAAGTGGCCTTGTCTTTTTCTGCTGAAAATGTTTTTGTATTGGATTAATAATGAATAAACAAGAAAATTATTTGGTAAATTATGCATTCTATGATTCTTTATTAGCAGTTAAAACCAGGTAGTTTTCTTGCTCTAAATCGCCTCAGTATATTTATAGGGGCAGATTGAATGCAGCATATTCTGGTTTTAGTAGCTCCAGAAAGGATGACAGTTCCCTATGGAATCCGTAAATTAGATGTGCAATTGTCATTTATTGGAGTAATAATACAGTGACAGAGAAAAAAGAACCTGGGATAGTCATCCTTTCTAAAAATTAGGTTTTATTTTAAACTTCAAATTTTTATAATTAGTTACTTGCATTTAATAAACAATTTTTTTTATCTTAAGCATTTTTTTACTGTAACAATTTACAATTCGGATTTACTTTCAGGTGGTACTCCAAGCACCCTACAGGATGTCAAAGTACAGCAGCGAGCTGGAGGTTTTTGTTACAAGAGGCCGAATTTGAACAATCGTTTCATCTACTGGTTTGTTGTTTTATGATAACTTCAGATTAACCCTTAGAGTAGGAGTTTTGTTTATGTTGTCATTGTTATTTTATAATTATTAGTTTAAGTAGAATAGGACAAATTTCTGCTGCAACTGGATGTGAACTGATGATCCTTGGCAGTTGTGCCTGGCCATAGATTAATGCCTTAGACTGCTTGCCTGTTTAACACGTTCTCGCCGATGTGGGCCTCTATTGGCCTAAGCGGTCATTCAACAGGGACGAAATGGTTTACATATGGATACATTTACAAGTAATTTAAAGGTTTTTTTATTAGGATGGTTTACTATGACGTTAAAAATTAACTTATAATGACTTCATAGAGTATAAGTGCCATAGATTTTAAGTTTGCCATATTCAGTTTTCTGTTTCTTGTTAGGAGAACTAATCACGATGTCTTGGAGTTGGTTGAGGAAAGTCTAGACGTAAACCTGGTTGGCAATCACCTGCGTTACCGCTTTACTGATACTCCAATATTGGAAGGCATATCAATCCACGAGACTGTGAATAGTGTAGTTGTGCTTGTGGCCACTGTTTCCAGTGTTCACCATCTTACCTTTAGGCACCCAGACAAGATACCATTTCAAGTAAGTTAAGTTGGTCATTGTTTATTCACATGATCGTAATTGTGTCCAGTCAACAATATGTGTAGAATAACTGAGCTGTATATGTTTTTATAGTCGAGACATTTGATACTATTTCAGTTTTATACAGACTAAATATAAGTTGGTGTTAAATATTTTACTTTTTATTTACTTTTTTTGCCATAAACTTAAAAATAAACTTCGCCATAGATTTGTTAGTATTAGACTTATAGTAATACTAGTTCCCCTCTCTATTTTGATGTAAAGTTGTATTTAGATTCCAAAAATGTTTTCAAACGTTGAAAAATATTAATGCATCATGGAGGAAATTAAGTTTGATTTAAACAAAACATAATTTTAAAATAAAAATAAAAGTTGCTATTACTCCAAGGTGGTTGGGTGTAAGACAATAACATTTCCAGTTTTTTTGTTACTTGTACTTGGTATATTCATTCGTACAAATATTTAACACTAACTTATATTCATCCTGTATAAAATTTACCAGTCAAAAAAGAAATATTTTTCTAGAATTTAGATAACATTGTTGATATTTTATCAAATTTATAAAAACAACCTTAGCTAATTTCTTAAAATCTAACTTTTAAACCTGAAAGATAATTTTTTAAATGAGCAAAATAGTGATTTTCCCCTATAGGTTATTACTTGGGATATTGTTCCATAAACTAAACGTACATTGTTTTTTTTTTTTTTTTTTTTTTTTTTTTTTAGTTTGTTGATATTTCAGTATTTAAAAGGAAATAAGATTTTAATTATTTTAAATAATGAGTGGCTTTAACTCTTATTTTTCATTGTATTATGTACTTCAGGTATGCTATCGTTTTTTACATAATGTAGATTGTACATCTCAAAATGTTTGTAAATTTGGAACAATATTCAGTTCAATTCCAAACATCATTATTTATACTATGCACAATTCTCAAGGTAAATAAATAGTGTCAAAAGATTATCTCAAAAAAAAGTGTACTATTAGTTGAGTAAAAATAATTATAATTAAGATAGTAATAATATTATTTGGGATACACTATCCTCACTACGGATCACTTTTTTACTAACTCTAATCTAATATAAAATACATAAATACATTAATTTGTTTTATAAAATTTAACTTAATCTAGCCATAATATTTTATTTCCAATTATGTTGTGTTGTTTCAAAACATTCTTCAAAACAATACAGGGGTCTTTTTATAAGGAAATTCTTTAACAATATCTTGAATTTTTTATATTTCTTTCTTTTACTATTTCAAATGGCAAATGGTTATAAAATGTTGAGCCAGCATATGATGGTTTTTTTTACTATAAAATTGTAATTTGTGTTTATTGAACAAAATTTGTCCTTGTTCTGTATTTTATAACTATGATTGTAATCAAGTATTTGAACGTGTCCAGATGTTTCTTTTGTATAGACAATTATATGGAAAGTATAAATTCCATAAAAAGTCATTATTCTCAATTGATATAAACAATCCTTAACAGAATCATAATTTGTTTAATGCAGAATAATTCTTGTTGCATGTTTTTGAATTTTTAAAATTGAATTCAAGTTTTTGTTTGAAGTTGCACCATACAGGCATATGCGAAAAGAAATAACAGAATGTAATATGCAAGTATATTGTTTTTAACATGTTAAGTTGCAAACAAATGACATTTTCCGGAAAGTGTACTAGCCAGATGATGCTCGTGACAATAATAAATTGACATGGTCCGACCAATTCAAGTTTTGATTAATTTTCAGCCCTAAATTTGGTACTGCTACTCTTTGTTAACCCTACTAGTCCGATCGACGTCTGAGACGTCGGCCGCTCCGTACCGCGAATCCCGGCCGACGTCTCAGACGTCGATAAACATAGGTTTAGTTTATTGGCCACCATTCCTATATAAGACGTCCCAAAAGTCAATACTTTAATAAATATCCAAGCCCATTATATTTTCTATCTGTTTTGTACTCTTTGTAACTGATTTGATTGGTTGTGATTTTTTTTTGAGCATTCTAACCAGCTGTTCGATTCAGTCTAGTGGGTACTGAGTTGTTGTTTTGGTTCTCGCGCCGTTGTTTACAGTCTGTGTTTGTTTACGATTTTGAAAGTGGTTATTTCTTATTGTTACAGTTATTAGTGAATTATTTATTGTTATTAGTTATAGTGAATTATTTGTACAATGGATGGCAATTGTAGGTCTAGTGAAATTAGGGACATATTACTGAAGAGTGATGAATTATCTGATGATGAAGTCATGGACGGGTTAGGTGAGGATATTGACTCTGATATTTCTCTTTCTAATATATTAGACTATTCGTTAGGTAGTGATGAACTATATTCTCCACACAATTCAGAATTAGACTCTAGTGATGATTCTTCTGCAACTCCACCTATACCTAGGCCTGTTACTCCTCCTACACCTAGGCCTGTTACTCCTCTTACACCTAGGCCTGTTACTCCTCTTACACCTAGGCCTGTTACTCCTCCTACACCTAGGCCTGTTACTCCTCCTACAAGTGCTATTACAAGTTGGGTTAGGGTATATGCTCCTGAAAATAAAATTGACTTGGCACAGAATTTTAGAGTAAGAAATGCAGGCATAAAAAACTGCCCGCCAAGAAATTCACCAATGATTCAGTATTTTTATTTATTTTTTACACAAGCAGTATGGGTAATGCTCGTAAACGCCACTAATGATTATGCCAGAAAAACTATTCTTGAAAAAACAAACTCAGGGGATTTACCTCCTAGATCGTTGTATAGGAAATGGGTTGACATTACAGTCTCTGACCTAAAGAAGTACGTAGGAGTGCTGCTAAATATGGGAATAATCCGTATGAAAAATATCAAAGATTACTGGAGCACTCGTGAATCAAAAAAACTAAATTGGTTCCATAATACAATGTCAAGAGATAGATTTTTTCAAATCACAGCTATGCTGCATATTACATCTGATCCATATATTGCCAGAGGACAACCGGGGTATGATGCCTGGCAGAAAGTTCGTAAATTATTAGACGCTGTCAATCATGCTTTCAAGATGTATTTTACACCATCCCAAAATATTTGCATCGATGAAAGCATGATTGGCATGAAAAACAGAACTGTTTTCCTGCAATACATGCCCAATAAGCGGCATGCCAGATTTGGCATCAAAAAGTTTGAACTGTGTGACTCAGTAACAGGATATATAATGCATATTGACCTGTATAACGGCAAAGACTTTTTACCAAACCCGAATAGTCCGTTCACACAACAAGTTGTAATGAATCTCCTTAGGAAGACAAATTTACTCAATAAAGGTTATCATTTATTTACAGATAATTTTTATACTAAGTTACCATTGGCAGAGGAACTAATTTCACAACATACATACATAACTGGAACGGTAAACAAAAATACTAAGGATCTGTCAAAAAGTGTTCTCAAGACTAAACTAAATGAGCAAGAAAGTGTCTATTTTAGGAAAAATGCTATCTTATTAGTTGGTTACAAGCAGAGAAAAAGAAACAAGCCAGTTTATTTATTATCTACAGGAGTTCATGCAGAAGACAAAATCATCAGAAGTAGGAGAGGTTTAGAGGCTAAAAAACCGTTGTTGATAAATGAGAACAACCTCTACATGGGTGGGGTTGATGTCAAAGATAAATCCTTATACCACTTGTCATGTTCAAGAGCCACTCAAAAATACTGGAAGAAGATTTTCTATAACCTCTTAGACTCATGTATGTTCAATTCATATATTCTTTACTCACAAAACACAGACAAACCATGTTCTAGAACCAATTATATTACAGAAATATTAGAAGAGTTAGCCAGAGGAGACCCAACACAACAAAATTTACCAACTGTTCCTGGAAACCAACATGCACTAACCCATTTACCTGGCAAAAAACAAATGAAAGTCTGTCCTGTATGTGGAAAACGAGCTGTGTGGTGGTGTCCTGGATGTAACTGCGGGGTACATCCACAGTGCTATTCTATGTTGGAGCATTTTTGGAGGCCTCTACATAGTAAAAAGAGGCGAATTGAGAATGAAGAAAATGAAGAGGATGATTAGAGTAGTTTAGTACTGTTGTATATAGTGTAAAATAGTTTCAAGTGTGTGTTTACTTAGTTTATTTTAAATTTTTTTATCTACCAAAAACTTTTCAAAACATTCAAAATGCCATGAAAAATTGTTGAATCAGCATTCAGTGAGTACAATTTATGTCCTAAGCATGCAACCTAATTTATTAAGATATACTTGTATTGTAATAATAAATTTTTACCTTTTTGTTATGAGAATTAATTTTTATATATGCATATGCATGAAATGAGAAATTCCACAAAAACGCATCCTTTTATTGTTATTGAAGTTTTAGGTTTAATTCTTATATAATATGATATATTTATATATCATTTTGAAGGCAATAAAATTATGAACATAAAACATACATTCTTACTATGGAAACACAACATTTATTGTAGTGTATATTGGGCAGAAGTTAATTTTTTTTATAAAAACATTTTGTACTCTGCAGTATATACAAAAATTAAAAAAATAAATAAAGATACAGACTAATAAATAGTATATTATGATTGGCAATCTTATTCCAAAAATAATGATATATAACATGACCTATAAACCCTTCTGTATGTAGGCTTAGTGATATTTGTCCAAAACACAAGCAAACTGCTTATAAGTAGTGACGGATTCAGGTTTAAAGTGGCAGTACTGCTAGGGTTAATGTTTGATTGTCCATTTTGATTTAATTGGATTGTATGATTTTCTGTTGTCTGGTGAAAAGATAATAAATTTTGTTTTATTTGGATTTACAAACAAGTTATTTTCACTGAAATAATGATTTAGTTTAGAAATATTTATTTATTATTAGCTTTTGAAAAAAAAAAATTTATATACAGATGTACATTAATTTGTCACGCACAAGAATTTTGTATTAATTTGAATTACATAAAACCTCTATTTCTTCTTAGAGAATAAATGAATAAACTTTTTTCATTTATTAAAAAAAAATAATAATTTATCAATTTAGTGAAGTATATCAAATATAGTAATCATCTATATTGTAATTCTGATATACAATAGAAAATTACAGCTGTATAGTACATTGTACTTATGGTTTATAAAAAATAGCGGATAATACTACCAACAAAATAATGCATTAAACCATATGTTTACCAATAACATAAAAAAATTTAACATTTTTGTATCCACGTTGACCGAACTACTTCTCATAACCAGTGAACATGTTAAGATTCTTGACAGTATTCAACAAATATAGAAATTATGTCAAACTAAGATGCTAAAAATTCTATGTTTCCAGACTTAATACAAATTTCAACACCACTAATTTCAAACTACATAAAAGCTAACTAATTTAACCCTTCCCACGCAATAGACAAAATGCTATATTTTGAGATTATGCTTATTTAAAATAAAAAATTAAATTTGAAATTCCTTGAAGCTGATTTGTATTCTCAATTACATTAGTACAACTAAAATAAAAAACACAATAATTTTTTTTTTTACTTCATAAGCCATAAAATTTATATTAAATGTTTTATTCAAATAAGGAGTTACTTACACTGGTAATGGGTTTTGGTTATTCACTATAGACATTTTTTCTTGGATTTTTCTACTGTTCAGTATGCTACATCAAACTTATTTGTTATAATTAATTTACATATTTACATAGTCTTTTTTTTTGTAGGCCTACTCTTAGTAGCCTAATCATATTCGGGATCGTCTGGATTAGCCATGATAAAAATAACTAACTGGTTATAATAAAACTAAACGAGTTATTGTCCACTAAAACAGGTATAAACAATAATGAATACAAAGTAAAACAAGTTAAAAACTAATTGCAACTGAAAACAAACACTAACAACACACTCGAAATGCCCTTGAACGACTGGAGTAAGATGGCGGATAGTTTCGTCCGCGGCGCTGTCAGCTGCCTAATGGAAATTTCCACTATAAACAGACAAGCTTCCCAGCTCACTCATGCTAGTGGTGTTGAATTATTCGTCTTCAAAGTAGCTTATGCTCTGCCATATTTACATATAGTTATTTAAATTAAAAAACATAAGAAAAATTAAAAAAAAAATATATATATATTTGGCGGATAGTTTCGTCCTCGGCGTTTGGAGATTGTTACAGTTGGCGGATTATTTCGTCTACGGCGTGGGAAGGGTTAAATACCACTGTGCGTGTGTGGGTGGGCAGGTAGGTCAATACCATTATGGATGGATGGGTAGGTCATTACAACTATGCGTGTATGGGTGGGCAGGTGGGTTAATACCACTATGCATGTATGGGTAGGCGGGTGGGTTAATACCACTGTGCGTGTTTGGTTGGGGTTGTGGTTAATATCACTGTGCGTGTATGGTTGGGGTTGTGGTTAATATCACTGTGCATGTAGGGTGGGAGAGTGGTTCAATACCATTATTCATGTGTGGGTGGGCGAGTGGTTCAATACCACTGTGCATATGTAAGTACCTATGAGAGGGCTGTGTTAATTCATTAGACAGTTATTTTGGATACCCAATAAATAAGTTTCTCTATTCTAATTATAATGCAGAAATGGAAGTATGTCTTTGAAAGGTTGTTAGTATAATACACAGATTTAATTAACTTATAAACTTTCAAATCTTCTATTATAATAAAGTTTCGTATGCAATGCTTACTTCTACTCCTGTGACCACCTGACACCCATGTGGCTTTTGGACTCATCAACAATATCTTTCCATTTTCTGTCTTGAACCTCTTATCAGGCAGCTCTAATCTTTCTTTGATCCCTCGCCAATTTGCCTTTCCAGATCATCAGTCTACCTATTATTATTGCCTCCCAAACCTTTTTTTACGATTTTGTCCTTCTCTCTACAAGCAACATCACAACCATGTTATTTTTCTTATCAGTGCAATCATATCAGGGTCTTTGTACAATTCTCATAATTCTTTGTTTTTATCTGTTGAGTATTTCCTTCTAATATTGGACCGAATATTCTTTGGGGCGTTTTGTTTTTAATTGTTTTTATTTTCTCTTGGGACTTTTTTGTGAGTGCTCAGACCTCTGAGCCATCATTAGAGCATAGCTTTCTTTGCAAAATTGTCTCTTTTTAAATTTTTCTCAATATTTATTATCGCTTGCAAATTAATATTGAGCTCTTTTATGGTTTCTAAATGTATTGTTATGGTTAATCTACTTATATATAGATATTTTTCTTGTTATGTACTCTAAGAAAATGAGGAAGTAAAACTAAAAGAATATGTACCATCTCAGTGAAGATGTTATTTAAAATGTTTTGACCGTTTTGTCCATGGACTTATTTTTTTAATCCTTGGATTGATTTTTTTTCCTTAAAATATTTACTTGTGACTCCATGGAAATTATGCATTTATTCACCCCGTTCAAGAACATTGACACTTAGCACTTGAGATGAAAGATGCATGAATAGTGTATAACTTTTTAACACATTCACCACTGAACAAATAATATGTCTCTAAACATATTCTGAAAATAACAAGATGTCTGGAATTTTTATGTATCATTTCTGAACCCCATCTAATAAATAATAAAAACTTGATACTAAAATGAATACACCTTATAAGTCACGTAACCTAAGTACTCTATGCATATCAACCACAAACAAAACAAAAAACCGGTAATTGATAGGAAGCAGTCGTTAATTCAACAAGCAAGCATGTTTCTTGCAGTGAGCATGTAACAAATAATTTAGTGATAAATTAAAATGTGTTTTCTATAATCTCAAGTTCCAAATTGATACATCCCTTCCTGTCTTATCTACTCATCCCTTCTCCGTGTTTTTTTTACCTGTCTTCATGGAAATCCTCTTTCCTCTATAACACACCATGATTGTCATAATTGACAATAATTTATTTCTTTTGGATAGGAAAGTGGTGATTTGAAAGCAAACTCTATCTTCAGAGAAGCCACGGCCAATGAGGCTAGAGACCCCTTGACGTATCATGTCATCAACTCTGCCCCATGTGAGTAAACTATCACTTGCATGAGATGTACAGTCTGACATACCCACTACTTAATTTTATCTGTTATGTTTTATAGATAAATTAGTAATAGGCAAAAATGTTGAAAAGGTGGTGTAGCCCTCCCGCCCAACCATTGTAAGTCATGAAGAGTTAACACTAGTGGTGCAGTGCTGTAATCCAGCTTCTGGGGGATGAAGTGTTGAGGAGATTGTAGGTGATAGGTTATATTCTCACTCCTCATAGTACTAACATGGCGGCCACTCAATGGTAGTCATCGACGTGAACATTACTAGAGAATTCTGGGGTCTGATGGTACTTAGATTCTGGATGTTGTGCATTGGAGAGAACTGAAAATCAGACTTGTCAGTTAGCTGAAAATCAGACCAATACCACATGGTTCTGATTTCATGTAAAACTGTAGATCCCTTGGTTGCCCTGGCTATTGGGATATTAATAAATGGCTCTTTCTAAGGAACTGTCAACCTTGGTTAGTAACATTCACTATACTCTTTCATCTACACTCATTTGCCCCTCATATTCACCCATATCGCTATGATCTTTAAAATTTAGAAAACAAGAATACATTGTATAAAAGATTATAGAAACAATCGTAGCTAATAAATAACCATTTTCATCAGAACTTGGTCTCAAATCATCTTTATTTTGCATTTTACATCCAAACAAAAAATAGAGCCATACTTTTGAATCATTATTCCATTCTATAAAAAACCTTGTAATGTGATTTTAACCAATGTATAAATAATAATTAGTAAAATTACAAGTTAACAACGTTTATTTTTAAATTATTACAAATTTATCGTCATATTACTCTAATGAATGATTGAAGTGAGCTGAAAACATAAAAACGTAACTGTTAAGCTGTTACTACTCTGTTTCCACTTTTATTATTACTTCTCCTGAAGAAAAGAACTCATCCAGGGAGTAGTTATTTTTCTTCAAAGATACCTTCTTCAGACAGTTCTAAAGTTATATTTTGAATTTCATTTTTTGTTTCTAATGGCAAATGGTTTTAAAATTGTGTGCCCATATGATGTGGTTTTTTGTGAATAAACTGAAACTATGTTGGAATAATATAATTTTTATTTCTTATTGTAGTATGAATAAAAGTTTCCTGTAAGGTCGACATAAGTCTTCTTCTCTCTCAACTTCTCACTCTGTTGAGAGAGACAAACATGTGGAGACAGGTGAGCTCCTAATGGTCAGATAAATTCCATTAGGAACATACTCAATATTAGAATTAAACTATTTACAGTACAATGTTGGTAAATAAAGTAAATAAATTGCCAACTGTGATCTTTGGGCACGTTACTTAGTGACAACAAGTAATGATACATGACAAGTTTTTATTAATGTGCCTGCAACTTTCGAGATGCAAAACTCAAATACTTGTGTTTAGATTTGTACTACGGTAACAATCTGATTAAAAATTATTTTCGTCTGATTGTCAAGTAAGATGACACGGACAGCCAGATAAACCGAGGTCGGATAGTCAAAGTTGTACTTTATTTATTTACGTGCTTTAACAAGGAGTAAACCCAATAACATTAAAGAAGTTAGACATATTTTCTAATTGGCATTAACCATATAAATACAGTTCAAAATACATAAAGCACTCCAAGGTTCAAACATGCTTTAAACAAAAACTGTCAAAATGGAACATCAATATTATGAACTAAAATATAAAATGTAAATGTTCAACTTTACTTAAATATTAATAACTGTAGCATGTTTGTAGCAAACAACATCAAAAAACTATAAAATAAACGGTGAATAAATAACAAATTTGTAAACGTATAAATAGTAAACAACAGTAACAATAATAAGCAATTTGAAAAGTTCAATAGTATAATACTAATTACATTCCCTAGAAAATGGTATTTTTTCGTTTCAGCAGTAATTTAAATTTCTTTTTAAAAGTACCAACAACATCATGAAATTTGTCAATATTATCGCCACCAGGAAACATTAGGTTGTAATCTCTTATAATTCAAGTAAGTAGAAGCCTACTTTGCTGTGTAGCTTGCAATTGAATAAGTTAACATGAGGATAATAGGTGGAAATAAGCATGCAGCTGCAATCCTCCGGTCAATTGGGGCTTTAGCATGGTGAAACCTTTCGCACTCTAATGGTGAGTTTGTACGTGACTAGATAGTTAACAAAACATGCAAGGTAGTTACTATCAATGACAGTTGCAGATTTATCTAAATATTATTTTTGTGGATCCATTTGTTCTGTAAATATGACTACTTCTACACTAGCCGATGAGTCTCGTCTAACATACAGGGTTTTGACTATGTTGATCCTCCAAAATGTATGTTAGATACTATAGGTTTATCAAATAAAAATGTGACAAAATTGTAAGGAAATATATAATAGTAGAAATGATACTCATATTTTCCAATAAAAATTTATAAAATTTGCTTGAGGACTTTTGAAAACTATGTTTTCATCATCAAAAGCAACAAACAACTCATTGTAATGAAATATTTAAAAATAAGATTACTGGCATGGTGGCTCGGTGAATAAAGGCTGCTTTACACACTAAGACTTAAATCAGACCTATCTGAGCAGTCTGTACAGACATCTGCGCAACTTGTATGTAATATCACACAAGTATTTACATGTACGACTATATATTTTCTAAAATTAGATAAATTTAAAAGCTTATGGATGGTATCAAAATCAATTAGCATTACATTATAATCATTTTAAAAGTACAGTCCTCCTATTTTTTTGTTTTTATAAAACCAAAACGTTACATTATTTTATCAACAAACAAAAAAATCATTATAACATGCCAATTTTTATTTAGTAAACTATTCTCTTGACATTTGTGAGCAAAATGATTTATAATACATCCCAATAAATATTATATTTATATTTTTTATAAATTTTTAAAATATGCATGCATAATACATAAAAATGCGACGCCAGTAAAGGAATTTTTGTCTGGCAGGGTTAGGGTTAACAATTTCACAATGAAAACCAAATTAGCCAAGCTGTGTCATGTTTACGTTTTTTTGTATCTGCTATTCGAAAAACAAATTATTAAATTAATACCAGTTTTACTCCTATGAAAACAAAGAAACTTTGAGGGGCTTTTTCTACCCTTAGAAATAGAATTTCAATAAATCCTTTCTTAGTGGGTCTCTAGGTTTCAAAAGCTAATTTCCCTCCAAATTTCATCAAAATCTGTTCTGTAGTTCTGGTAATTTCGTGATGAGTGTGTACAGCGTTTTTGGATTGTATATATTAATGTACAGTAAGAATGGTTGATCTCAACTTATCATTTTGAATATAGGGGAAACACAGTTTGTAAGGTGTAGAGCTAAATGTTTAGTATGTGGAAACTACCCACGGACGTTTGCCAACATTTGCCACTCACGTATGTGAATATGATTGATAAGTAGTTAAACTATCTTGATTTAAAATATTGTTGTTATTCACATAAGAATAGCAATTAGGCCTACACATCACAAACAGTTGAAATAAATATTTTAACTTACAGTAACGATTTTTGGATCTAAATTGTATCTTAATAGACTTATGAAGATTATATCGCTTTCATTGTAGGTCTGCCACATACCAGTGCGTCATGCCTGACAGCCAAGTGTGAAGCTGTGTTTGCGCTAGCACTCGCGACAGGATCCATCCTTCTGGTCACCTTGGACCCCCTGAGTGGTGGTTCTACCATCGAGTTACGGCGTGAGTCAATTGTTCCTCGGTTCCTCTCTGGGCTGACTGAGGCACTCTTGTGAGTATTAGTATTTCAGTTTCATTTTAGAGTTTTGTATTTTTTTCATAGCCCTAGATCTAATGTTCTATGCATATATACCTAAATTTCATATTAAACATGAATTCAATGTAAGTTTACATTACATGAATGATTAAACATGCAAATCTTTAAGTTGTTTGTTTGTCAATAGTCTTGGATTTTATGTATAAGGTTAATTACGTTCTCACAAAGACTGGAAAACCATGGGCAAACTAAAATATTGTAAGTTATCTTCTTTAAAACTTATTAAATTAATCCACTAGAGGTGCGCTCTGCGCAGCAGCCAGAGATTTCCCACTCCAGCCAGTTCTGTGTATCGTTTGCCGTGCACAGACAGTTAACGTCCTGGTACCTTTCACTGCATTTCTCTATTACTTTAAAAAATACATGTTTTGATTTATATTGTATATTCTTAGAAACAAATACTTGCATAATTAAAATAAATTTATTTGTGAACATAAATTATCCCCTATAACAAACGATATGTGCAACTGTTTCTAGTTAACTGAAACAAACAAAACTGACAAAAAAGACAATGCACATTTGTGAGCGCTATTCACTACGATATACCGTAAATAAGTGACTGCAATCAAACACTTTCTAGCGACATAAATGAGACTTACAAAGTTACAAATCAGTTTGTGTTAAATAAAGACCAATAACGCAGGGAATGCATCTTTCGATCTCTGGTCCACTGTCCGCGATGACGTATATGTTGAGTCTCTCACCCACAGTGGGTTAATTAAACCTCTGTATTATGTGGATTTATATTTTGCTCCTGACAGACAAAGCAACTAAGAGACATTTACTTTGGATGTTTGTGTCCTAAAAAGAGACATGCACCTCCAATATGATATAATTTTGGTCTGGTTTCAACATCCAACAAACCAGTTCTTGAAATAGAAGTAATTTTATAATACAGTCGCTAGTCAACGTTAGTCAAGTATAGTAAGAAAAAAAACTGGCAAGTTGGGAAAATCTTCACCAGGTACGTACAGATTTCGTCATCATGAATGAATAGACAATAGACAGTTTTCTTTATTACATATTCATATAGAACAGTGATAGGGTCATATTTTTTAAACTAATAAATACATAAGTGAAGTTAACAGTGGTTTTTTAGTTATCGTTCCACTATGGTCTCAAGTTCTGTTGTCATTTGCTTGTAAATTCTTTTAGAGTGTAGACTGGCTTGTTTGCTAGGAAGTCATGCAGGTTTCTTTTTAAGGCAGCTCCCTTAAGTTGTTTTATCGCAGTTGGTAGGTGTTTCCACAGCTTGCATCCGATGTATGATGGTTTTTTTTCATACAGAGATATGCGTTGTATTGGAAATATGTAGTCCCTCAGTTCTGTGTATTATAATGGTGAAAGTCTTGTCCAGTTTCCAGATTTAGCTTGTCTATATGAGTAATTACTTCCAAGATGTATAGTGCTGTGACTGTCAATATCCCCAGAGTTTTGAAAGCTTGCCTGCAACTTTCTTTCGGTTTCAGTTCAGCAAGAGTTCTAATGGCTTTTTTTTAAGTGTGAGAACTCTTTTGACATTGCCAGTTGATGATCCACCCCACACAGCAATTCCATATCTCATATGGGATTCTATTAGAGGATGATATGCTATTTTTGCCGCTTCCTGAGTCCCAATCCATTTTATTCTCTTTAAGGCGAACACTCCAGTGCTGATTTTGTTACATAGTTTGTTTATATGATCAGTCCACAGTAGCTTACTGTCAATGGTTACACCCAGAAGTGTAACAGAATTTTCCATTGACACGTTGGGTATCTTAATAATTTGACATTTTTTCTTGCTGAAATTTATCTGGGTTATTTTCTGTTCATGGCTAAACCGTTTCTTTTGCAGTAGATGAGAGCCTTCTGAAGGGAGTTTGTGGCCGACATTATATTATTTTAAGACAATTTTTACCATATAGGGACTGTCCCTAAATTATGTGACGCTAAAATAAAGCTTTTCAGACCCCCTCCCCCATGTATCAGACTTGTAACAGTATTAACTAGCCCCCCTCAAAAATTACGTAACTTTGTCACCAACTCCCCTCTTAAATATTTGTCATCCATTTTAGTACATATTATGTATTTTATGTTAGTCATTGTTTTGATTTTGTTCGCTTGTTTTGTAATCGGGGAGAACATATTACTAACTTTAATACATTTTTTTTAAATCTTGTAGTTTTGGTAAAAACAATCAAATTTTGTGAATGAATTCAAACATATTGTTGAGGTTAAATAGTTACGTAACGTTGCATAGAAACCCCCCATCCTCCCCTGTTATGGTGCATAATGCTGCCAAAAACCCCCCTCCTCTCCCCTAAAGGCGTTAAGTAATTTAGGAACAGCCTCATAGTATTATTCTTGGGACGAGTATGTTGGTTAAAACGGAATGTCAGATTACTCTATCAGATAACAGACTGTATATGTTAAAAAGAAATTATAGAACAAACTTATAATAATAAAAAATAAATGAATAATAATACAAACTAAAAAAATAAACACGAAAATTGTACTATCTGTCATTGCCATGATAAGTATTTCATTGTTATTATATACTTTATTTAAATTGTGATTTGGACTGCAAGTCTTATCACTGCAAAAAAAACTGTTGTAATTTTCTGTATGTGATCTAGGGGCAGTAATAGTGAGGATAATGTTCCGGTGAGCCTAGTCCTTCATAACATGGACAATGAGATGTATCTATTCTCCGTCTACCAGAATGGACAGTTGCGAGCGTGGTCTTGTAACCGGGCTCAGTGTATATCTATCACAGATATATCAGATAGGCAGCAGCCTCGAGTTCTTGGTGGTAAGTACCATACAAATTTATTAATTGGGTAAATATGGAACATAGGGGTTTACTTTCGATTTTCATGATTCGAGGTTCATGATTTTCTAAAACTAATCAATATTAAAACCCCAACAACAGAAATCCATAAGAATTTCCCCCTACAAAGTACTGATTTTTGACAGAAAATTTAAAAAAAGAACTGTTTACATAAAAAATAATGTATGAGGTATAGCTAAAAAGTTCCCTGAATCGATGTCCAGAAACACACGGCGTGGTTTTGAGTGGGAATTTTGTTGTGTAACAGCTGGTACTACTCCTTTAGAAGGGATATCGGTAGCGCAAGCATTGCTAAGCCTCCATTGTCCAACTGTGAAATCCGAAGCTGGATTTATAACCTTTAATTTAGTTTTGTAATTCATATTATTTTACTGAATTTATTGAGTTATCATCTCAAGAAAATTTACTAATTTTTTAGCTTTAGATAAGAAATTATGATTTTTAACTTTTAACACAATATTCTGCAGCCCAGAAGCATGTACTACGTAAGACAGTGAACATTCGAGGGGAGTTGGTGCTTGCCGTTTACTTCTGTTACTCAGAGCACAGCCATGTCGTTGTAACACAACCGAGACTGAGCAATGGCATCTTTACCTATACTACCCACTTCTCCATCTTTACACATGAGGTTAGCTCTTCACTAACTAGTAACACTTGTGCTGCAAACACTAGGTTTAAGTTAGTTATAAAGAATAGTAATAAATAACTAACAACATTGATTCAAATTGTTCACTGTAAATGGTTATCAAAAGTATCAGTGACGTAGTTATCAGTTGCACAAGCAAGCAACTGGTAGAAAATCAACATAAGGCTGTATCTAACTGTTATGGAGTTTTGATATATGTTGAAAAATGAAATCACTATGCATATGTTATCAACTGACTGCGCACTTCTTCATATTCATCACGAGTTTAAGCATAAATACAGTTTTTGTTGTAATAAGTAACTAAGTTGACTATCTTAACGCAGTATATTTTTTTCATAGTACAGTAGAACCTCTTTAATCTGGCACGTTTGGGACTTGACGCTTTCCGAATTAAAGAAAATTCCGGACTATGGAGGTTATTTATAAAAATACAGTAGGTGTATAAAAAATAACATAATTTGTACAACAAAACTTTACTGTATGTATATATTATTTACACATTGGTTATTTAAGCAATATAAATCAATATATAAGTACAGGAGAAATATTAAAATGCATTTTTAAGTACAGTATATGATGAATTAAATTAGAATACAGTATGAAATACAGTACAGTACTGTACTATAGTATTTGTGGTTTTAGTAACAGCACTGGTATAAAGCTGGAAAAAATATATAATATCTATTTGCTTCTTACAGCTTTTTTATTAGCTGTCGAGTAGCTCACTTTACAATGTTCATTGTGAAGGCAATTCTGTAATTTGTGTCTATTGCCGTTGATGCCGGATTATAGACAATTCCGGACTATAGAATGCCGGATTAAGGAGGTTTTATTGTAATTACAAATCTGAACGCAAACAATTGTCTCAGCTTGACAACTGGGATTGGTAATTAAAAAGAGTCGGGAGAATGAAGACCATAAATCATCACTTTTCAGGAATTCTCATAAAAATATTGAACATAAAAACATAATTTATAACTTGAAAAAACTTACCCATCCTGCACATGTTTACTGTTTAACATGATGATTAATATTTACTTTTTGTAATAAAAGGAAAAGCTTTTTCCGTATAAGAAAATGTTCATAGAAAACTTTAAACAATTATTTTTAGTGATAAACAAGAACATGGCCTCAGTATACAACTTATTATTTTATTTTTAATCACAGACTCTTGTTTATAGACCTGCATTATTATATAATAAGAACATTTAAACCTAATCAGAAAATAGTATTCGTATAAAATAAGAAAATTGTAGAAAAATCTGATTCAAACTTTTGTTGTGGTTAATCGATTCACAGTTTTGCAAGTAAATATGTTGTATGTAAATATTGATTGATCTCTAGCATTAAAATTCTAAATGAGTAAACAAAAACCCATACTAAATGGCATGTATGAGAGTGTGAGAGACAAAAGCTTTTGTGTTTTGTTAATTATGTTAAAAGCATGTGTTTTTATTTGTATCATCAAATATTTCACATGTGATAGTCTGTGTAAATATTTCTGTTTAATATAAGGAATTATTGAATTTTGCAAGTTTTGTAAACCGTAACTTGAAAAATTACATTTTATGATGAGTAATTGTTTCATACCATAGAACCATGACCTTGTGGAGATGGTGTTGGTGGACGAGGGCCAGGAAGTATGGTGCGTCTGGGTCACTGGATCTGGAGATAGTGCTATCTCTCATACTCACGTAAACTCTGGCTCCTGGTCTTGGGTGACTCTTGAGCCCCCGCCCCCTCTTAGCTTGCCTCCCGATCCTACACTAGACCCCCGCCAGACTTATCTTGATGCCATCTTCAAACCAGGTCTCTTCACTATCACTGACATCCAGAAAGCTCTCTCAGTAAGTAATGTTATAACTATGTAAATAAGTTTGCCTCAGCCAATTATTTTAGCAGACACGTATTTTTATATGTGAACATAAACAAACATTTAATAAGTTTCAGACACGTAAAACTTTTTGCAGTAAAACATCGGTTGTAAAAAAGGCATGAATTCTAATTTGCTTATTTGTTTAGTTAAATATATAATTTATGCACAGTTAACTTAAAGAAATCATGTATTGCCTAATTTGAATCAATAATTGAAACATAACATGTGACGCTTAAATTATATATCTCACATATGATTCATATTTTCCCAGCTGGAATAAAATTAACACTTTATAAAAATTAACATATATAATTCTTGTTTTGAGAGAAGATGAGTTGTAAGAAGTAAGATGTAAACATTGGGTGTGTATCCTTGAATCAATAATTGAAACATAACATGTGACGCTTAAATTATATATCTCACATATGATTCATATTTTCCCAGCTGGAATAAAATTAACACTTTATAAAAATTAACATATATAATTCTTGTTTTGAGAGAAGATGAGTTGTAAGAAGTAAGATGTAAACATTGGGTGTGTATCCTTGTCCTGGCAATAGGGAAAGGTCCACCTAACCTAAAAAAAAAAAAAAAAAAAAAAAAAAAAAAACATACTCTAGGTCTGAAATTGTTGATACTCTTAACTTCGGGTAGATTTAAATCCTTATTCACTCTACATTAATACTATTTTTAAGTTATTCTTTTATAAATAACTGACGATATAACTTGAAATAATAATAATACTGTTTAACATGACAGGAAGTGGATGCTAGAACTTTTCATTCGCATATTACTTCTTTTTAAAGAATTAAATATTAATTCTTCAATGACTAGGATCAATAATTATATGTAACTTCAACATATATTGACCCACCCACTCACCCATAAACGTACAGTGTTAATGATCCACCCACCCATCCATACACGTACCGTGGTACTGACCCACCCGCCCACCCTTACATGTACAGTGGTACTCACCCACCCGCCCATACATACACATACAGTGGTACTGACCCACCCGCCCATCCATACACGTACCGTGGTACTGATCCACCCGCCCACCCATACATGTACAGTGGTACTCACCCACCCGCTCATCCATACACGTACAGTGGTACTATATTGTGTGGGTGGTACACAATATATATATACACTTTGTGGTACAGCACTAGCAAACCAACAAAGTGGTCAATTATTGAGGTAATAATTTAAAATAAAGTACTGTGAACACTCGATTGTGATACTGTAATCTCGAGATTTCAATAAAAAGAATCGGTTGCTCATGTAGAAGAGGTTTGTGAGTACATTTAATGGGGCTGTTAAGTTGCTACAGTTTATCGTTTGACATTGAATTGTTTTGTTATCATATGAATTTTAATTGTAAATTGGTTATAAAAACTTTCAATTTGTAAAATAATTTAATCAGTTTTGACAAGATTATGTGTAGCCAAGAGTTAAAATTCTTCTTTGTGTACATCTTAAGAGCAACATAAAAAATGTTTAATGATTTGTACTTGTTGGGAGAAGTTGAATTTATCTTATAATAGCATTGGACTTGTCAGAACAACATTTGAAGTATCAATTTGTTTGTATATACCTTTTTTGGGGCGAGCCGGTAGCCAAGTGGTCTTGGCCACGGTAGCCAAAGCACCATGGTCTAAGGCGTCAGGACTTTGGACTTGGGTTAGAGATAACGCTGGTTCAAACCCGGCCAAGACTGGAAGTATTTATCATTAATGACCACCTTGTACTGTACTGGTTCGCCCCCTTACTCTGTTTAGATAAGTTCCTTGCACAGATCAATAGTTTATGAGGAATGGGAAAATTAAGGTTAAGAAGGAGATTGGCCTCTCCTTTTTAAAAATAATAAAATATAAAATATGATTTAATTTGTTTAAATTTATGTCTCAGATTAATCGCAGGGGGCTTGGGGAAGAGGAGATGCCAGAGTTAAACCTAAGACAGCAGGTATGTCAACTCGTCAGCCAGGAAATCATCGATGAAATTTCTCAGTACGACGTTACAGATGAGGAGTACCTTGAAGTTGCCAACAGGTTAGCTTCACAAAATATGCTATTTTTTTCACTGTTAATGTTTTATATTTCATCTGACACTATGAGCGTTTTGCTTTGTCTATCCTATTTTTTAGATTTTATTGTCAATGGATTTTTACTGTAAGCACTGAACAGCGCTCATATAATCATCCAATATTTACTTAGTCACACCTCCGTGGATAAATAATTATCCTTAAACTGATTTTACATCTTTGCACTGTTTAGGTTAGATTAGGAGACACTAGGGAGAATTCAGTCAATTTTCTCTTTTGAGATGGAGTTGGTATTTTCTCAGAGCAAATACAGTAGAACCTAGGTGTATGCAATGCAGCAAATGTATTTGGTTCGTTGCAGCCATACGATTCAAAGAATTTTCATTTGATTCGATACAACTCAATTCGATGTGCACATACAGAATTCATGGTTTTATTGTTTTAGAAGCGGTAGAGTAACAGTAATACCTTTTGTTACCAGTACCATATTTCTAGTACAAAGAAGAAGAATATAAAACATAAATTTGATGATCACATTAAATGTTAGCTAGTTAATATTACATGTGTGAAACAAAAATATATAAATAAACTTAAAACGTGTAATCATGTAAATCCAATTTTCTTATTTACAATTGTGAACAAATTGCTGATAATAGATGTTGGGCGCGTCTATACTCGTGCTGTGTACAGTACCATCAGACTGGAACTCCAGCCCTTGGACTCTTGTCCCTCCCCTGCTGCTTGCTTGTTGTCAAGAAACATGGCATCTCTATTCTTAGGCCCCTCGACTACTTGGAGTCTTCTATGTTGGATAATAGGATTGATGGAGGTAAACTTTAACAAATTTTTTGAATCTAATAGCTGATAAGTATGTGGAGCAGTAAAGGAACATATCTAGCTTTAAGAAATGTAATCCCTTAAAATTATTATAGATAGGGTCAAAGTCCATCCACTGATATTTAAATTAGAAAGTCAAATAAGATAGCAATAAATTTATTTACCCGAGTAAGATAAGGCCAGTAACAAATAATACATATATTTTAAATACAGGTGACATCTTAGAACATTTAGTGCGTATGGTATCCTGGTGTTCCATGGTGTCCTAGTTCCATGTGCAGATGGCAACACCAGCATGCCACAGACCAATACAACATTTGCGTACTTACTGTTGCTCAATTATATGTAGTTGAAGGTTAGTATTGCATTACAGATCTCTGATCCTTCTGTTTGTTTACTTCTCTATTCTGAGCCTAGCCTGGAGCAGAGACTGTTGAGCCATTCGTGAATTCCCAGCTTTATAACAGTATCCCTTATCAAAATCTGTTTCTGTTTGTAAAACATTCAAAACTTTTTTCATTTCTAAGCCTTCCAATTATATACAAACATGTTAAATTTGGGGCACTATAATTGAGCCGGGTAGAAAGCGACCTGCGTGTTATACTTAGCGCATGTAGTGGTCCCAGCGGCAGAGGGGAATTTTTCCACCACTCAGCTACCCGGGCTTGACAACTTCCGCTGTCAAGTATCCAACTTCCGCAACAGTGCTTAGTTGAAAAAATAACTAACAAACTGTACAAGTTTATGTAAATACTATTAATTTTTATTTTTAGGTGAGGCCGATAATTTCTTTAACCTTGTTCCGACTATTCCCCATAGACTTTTGATCTGTGCAAGAAACTTATTTGTCCAAATTTACTATGTATTTTGTAGCCACCATCTGTAATAGGAAATAAAATCAAACTGATAATTTTGAAAGATTAAATTAGGGGCTGTCAATAATATGTTTTGATTCAAAGGGAATGACAAAATGGTGCATGTATGAAAGTTTTTGATGAACGGGGGGGTTCATAAGCATTGAGTTTGATTATACACTCGAATTCAAGAGAAAACAACTTCAATTCGACAGACAACACACATAAGTGTGGGAAGTCAGTATTAAAAACTTTACAAGTTCAAAAAAAAGTTTTTCTCCTGACAGACCAGATTTTAAATTTGTTAAGCTAAAAATCTGGCAGTATTAGGTTTTATTGCACCAGCAGGGATATGTAAAAAATGTAGCTGTTCATTACTGTATGTGAAAGTTGCAACTTGTATATTGGTTTAAATTTACAACTGTTGCAACAATTTTAAAAATTCATTAATCATTGGTTCGTAGGATATGATTTATGATTGTAGGTGCATATTGCAATAGTATAGGTTCTGTTGAGAAACCACACCCATTCAAGAACAGGTTTGTTTAACGAGTCTTGTATATGCGTTTTACAAGAATTAAAGAAAATATTACGTGAAATTAGGTTTATGGTATTACTTATTTTGAGTATAGTATTACAGGTTAAATTTGGGATACTAGGCCTAGGATTTCAGTAATCATGAAAGGAAAGGAAAGCAGCATACCTGATAAACTTGGTAGACTGGTACACCGTAGATAGACACAATCACATAACAAAGAATTGAATAGTGAAATATTTCGAGGCCACTGGCCTCTTCAGTCACTAAATAACTGGATACACAGTCACACTTGAGATAGGTGGATGAGGTGTTACCAACTGTAGAGCACTTAAACACTAAAATATCACTTATGCTTCTATTATATGATAAAATGGTATAAAAATGTTTATTATTCTACTGCTTAGGTGGAGGAAGGAGAAACAGGGTTTATCTTATGTTTAGATTAGGTTTTGTAATCCATTGATGTGCAATTTCCATTGTTCTAAGTTGAGAGCTATAATAGTTTGTATTAAGTGATCTGATAACTTTAACAGTGAAACATTGATAACAGTTCTGGAACTCCTCAATGTCATACCTCAACCTCTACCTTCCGATTCCACTCTTGTAACAATAGACGTCACCTCGCTTTACACAAATATCCGCTGTGCCCATGGCCTAGCCGCCTTAGAACACTTCCTTAACTTACGACCAGCTAACTCTAAACCAGCCACATTCTTTCTACTTCAGCTAACAAAATTCATCTTAAAAAGGACTATTTTCAGAGTTCTGGTAAGAACTACCTTCAAGTCAAAGGCACTGCTATGGGAACAAAAATGGCGCCATATTATACAAACCTTTTCATGGGTACGCTAGAACAACATTTTCTTAAACAGCAAATATCACAACCTACATGCTGGTTACGTTTCATCGATGACATCTTCATGATCTTATGACAGACTCTAAAGCCAATCTAAAGAATTTCTTACAGAGCCTACAGCACTTTTCCACTTTCAATTTCACCTGGAATATTTCTCAAAACAAAGTAGTTTTTCTGGATGTCGAAATTTACCTTGAGGTAGGTTTTCTGCAAACTGATATTCATATCAAACCAACTAATCAACTTCAGTATCTACATTTTGACAGTTGCCACCCTAACAATACTAAACGCTCTATTCCATATAGCTTAGCAACAAGAGCGAAACGTATAATTTCAAACCCTGAGAATTTAGAAATATATAACAGACATCGAACCAATGCTTTTGAAAAAAGAGGTTATCCTCCAAAACCTTGTCAAAAAACAGATTAGATTGGCTCAAACCTGTAATAAACATCAGTCCGAAAAAATCCACCAAGCCTACCTCTTGTTACCACCTACCACCATGGCCTACAAAAGCTAAATAGTATTCTTAAAGATAGCTTCAACATTTTTACCACCTCACCCCATACAAAAGACCTTCTAAACAAACCTCCTACTGTTACCTTCAGGCAGTCCAAAAATTTAAAACAGATTTTAGTTCACCCAAAATTACCTGATCCCACCACACCTCTTAGGCCATCATCTGCAGCTCAAGGCTTTTTTCCATGCAATAAGAAAAGCTGTAAAACATGCACTATTCATAAACCAGCCACTGCATTTATGAGCTCTTCCACCTCCATTCAATATAAAATTAATGGTCATTATACCTGTGACTCCAGTAACATTATTTATCAACTCCAATATAATTTTTGCACATCTCAAAATATAGGCCCAACCACAGAAACCCTCCGAAAACGTATGAATGGACATTGGCTGCAAGATAAATAACTCTGAAAAAATGTTTCATCCCATAGCATGAGCCACAGTCAGAACTTTGATCAATGTTTCACTGTTAAAGTTATCAGATCACTCCATACAATTTACTATAGCTCTCAACTTAGAACAATGGAAATTGCATATCAATGGATCACAAAATCTATAGTCTCACCTAATCTAAATATAAGATAAACCCTGTTTCTCCCTCCTCCACCTAAGCAGCTCTACCTTAAGTGTGACTCTGTATCCAGTTGTTTAGTGACTGAAGAAAAGGCCAGTAGCCCCGAAATATTTCACTATTCAATTCTTTGTTATGTGATTGTGCCTATCTACAGTGTACCAGTCTACCAAGTTAATTAGGTATGCTGCTTTCCTTTCCTTTCATTACTACTGAGTATAGTTTTAACATTTCTTTTATCTCTGATATCTATGTGTAGTATGCAATGAAAAAACTTGTGAAATATTGCAATGTCATAAAAAAGGAACAAATGTGATAAAAAAAATTAATAAAATACATTTTTTCTTTATAGATGATGGAGAATCACACCTCTTACAAATTTTACTATCAATAGACCGTGGAGAAGATACCTTCAGGAAATTAGACCAAGCTCTACACCTCTGCTTACCACTTGATGAGTCTATAGAAGAGATCGTTAGTGAAATTGAATTTAGTGATCTTGAGGTATAGAACTCCCTCTTTATGTTAAAAATTTCACCCTTTTATATGATCTTTGATCGGTTAGTATAAAAACTGATTATTTTCCTTACAGTTGACATGGAATGATAGTATTAAGTTAGTAAATAAAAAAATAATAACAGAAAGGATAATTACTTTTGATGTATAAAAGGAGTAAGTTTGTATTTGATATAGGAATAGACAGGTCTCGGCATTTTGAGAATTTCCCAGGAAATTGCAGTTCTTATTTAAAGTTAAAGGAAGTCTTATTTTACAAGGCGGTTAGGGCTCAGAAGCTCTCTCTAACACTTAACCTGGGAACCACGGGCTTAAAGGTGATTTCTGAACCACTACCAGTGACTGACTGGGCAAGCAGGCTGTGGCAAGGACGGGATCTTCCAGCAGTCATCGCTCTAAGGAACAACCACGCTCGATGCTGCTTGACACCATTATCTTTTGATAACGTCAGAACCCCCATATCGAAGCCATGGTCTCGTTTTGCAAAGTAGGAATTCCAGCTTGAATATTTTAATGTAGTTTCTATTCTATATGAGAATACTCTACTCCAAGATTCTTTTTCAACTTTAGTTCTAAATAAATAATCAAACAGAAGAGCAACCGTCTTCTGAATAGCGTAGAATGTGATTGAATGAGATGTGGCAGTCAGCAGCAGCAGTGATAGGTTATGTGAAAGAAAACACTGAATTAAAATCATTATATTTTCTCCTACATCAACCCTTGCTCTCTAATCTGAGTGAAGGAATTGTACAATGATCTGATATCATGTCACTTAGTGTAAACCATATGACTACAAACTCTAGTATTGCATAATTATTGCGTAATGATTTGTTTTCAGTTTTTTTGTCGTGATCTATGTCCTAAATATAATTTTTATCAACTGAAAAATAAAAATTTAGAACCTTTAGCCGTAGATCCGTGTTGCAAACAATAATATTTTTAGCAGAGATGGTATTTTGTGTGTCAAATATTTGGAGATTTCCTGTTCAGCTTTGAAAGTAATACAGATCCAATGTAAATATGACATGATACAATAATTTTATTTCATGAATGGATTCTTTATTCTTTTTATGAGATTTTAATTTTTATGACTAGTTTGAGGAAAATATGCTACTTATTGAAAATGGGTTTTAAAATCAAGAAGATAATAATGAAACGTGTTAAGCTAATAAATGTTTAATTTAATTTTGAAAACTAATGTAATAAATAATATTTACCGTCAATTAGATAACACCTGGTTTTGAATACCTCAAATACATATTTATTTTTAAGTAAGATAACAACCAATCCAATAATTATTGCATGAGAATGGGGTTGTAAACAGGAAGGAATGAGAGCTGATGTCAGTCCTTCTTGTCAGATAAGAAAGGGAAAGGGAAACAATAAATGGTCCTAGCACAAAAACTGACAACATGTGGTCCAGTCTGCAATGCTGTCATATGCCTTGCGTTACTTTTTCTTTATAACTTTTAAGAAATGTTACAACTTATTCAACGCAGTGTTTTTCACATTCCTGTATTCTCTGCCGGAAAAGATTCCCTCCCAAAATGTTCCCGAATTTTGGGAGGAAGTAAATTTCCATCACAATCCTTCAAGTCTCCTCCCGTCCATCCCTTGAAAATATAAGTTAAATTTAGTTTATCCATTTAACATTGGTAAATAGGAATATACTCAAGATAGCCGATCCTTCCAGCCCCACTAACAGTATTTGCTCATGTAATGCGCTATGAAAACTAAACTGATTGTTTTTTTCCATAGGTGTAGTTGGAATATCTCTCAGAATTCAGTGTAGTCTATAATAGTTCTGTCATAATAAACAGATTTTTTTCATTAATATTTTTCATTTTTTCATGTTAATATTTAGTGTTATTTAAAATTTTGAATTGACCAATTAAAGTAGCTTTAACATTTGATTAATATAAAGTTTGTAGTGTTTGGAACAGAATCAGTGGCAACAGTTGTAACACTAGATGTCTCACCCAATATATTCTTTTGTCTCGATGATCGATTGCTTCGATGAATTTGTTACACCTGTTTTATGAAGCCTCAGTTAAATTTTTCAACAGAAAACCATCTGGTTATTATTAAGCAATTACTGACCCACTTACTGCCCATCACAGTTTACATTGTCAGATTTGCAATGATATTGCTTATTTCAATGGCTGTAACTGTTTTGATTTGCTTATTTCAATTTCAAAATTCCTTTATTCATATAATATACAGTTGTACATAGAATAGTGTCACTAATCCTATAACAATACGTATAAAATAGTGTTATAATTATTTTTTAACTTGGCTATCCCAACATTCTTCAAATGAATAAGGTGCAAGTTTTATCAAGTAAGTTTTCAATTGTTTTTTTTTATTCTGATATTTTTTCTGTTAAGAAATTTTGTGGCAGACGATGAAGAAAAGTTTTCCCAATAAACTGAGTTTTCTTTTTATAAAACTCTAAATTGGCTTGTCAATACTTTGAGAATAATTGCGAGTGTTATATGTATCCTTATTTTCATTAAATGCAGGGTCTGCAAACTGTTTGACATAAGTTACTGTTTCAAAAACATACAAAGCATAAACTGTCAGTATTCCCAGATAACAAAATAAATGTTTTACTGAATCTTTCGTTTTTAAATTGTACATTATCCTGATTGCCCTTTTTTGTTGTAGTAAGAGTCGGTTTAAATTTTTATTTGTGGTCGCTTCATATATACTAATGCCATACGCTAAATGGGAATGCACCAATGAGTAGTATACTATTAACAATGTTTCCAAACTATAAATCTGACATAGTTGTCTCATGGCATACAAACCAGAAGAAATTTTATTGATAACATTATCGATATGATTACTCCAATCTACGTGTTTGTCAATTATAAGACCAAGAAATTTTGTAGATTCCACTTGTAATAATTTGTCATTGTCTAAAAATATATTTGGATTTTTCTACTTTATTTAGTAGAAAATGATATGAAATTTGATTTATTTGGATTTAAAAGAAGATTCTTGCTGTTAAAAAAATGTTGTAATTTTCTTTCTTATGTTTTTTTAGAAACTTTTAAAAGACCAATCCAAGAAACAGGTGCTTTCAGAAATCGCATCAGTGTTGAGGATTCTGAAAGATCCAGAAAGTAGCATAAGAGAAGGTGAGACAACTTGTCTTCATTTACATTTTTAATATTGAGCTATTTTTTTACATGAGCATTAAGATTTTAGATTATCATCTTGAAAGTATATTTAATTGAAATGTAAAGTATTGGATAAAATAAAATAAATTATTCATAAATAGAATAGAACTTTATTTCTGATAACATACTAACAATATCATGACACATTACACATATATCCAACATTTTAAATAAACAAATAGAAAAATACACATGCATAATCCAATAACAGTACATAAATGAAAGTAAAAGTATTTTATGCAAGAATAAATCCTAGACAAATATTACAAGAGTTAATATAACCAATTTAATTTTAATCTGTCAATTTTTCTGTTTAATTAAAACATTATTTTAGGTTAGAGGTTATTAACTACCACAAAAAAAATTAAAGGTCATTGCCAATTATAGCAAATGTTTTAATAATATAAAAATTAACAATATAAAAATTAACTATTAATAGTTAATTATATAACACCTTTTGAATATATTCACAAAAAAATATCACCTTTTGTGAATCGCTGTGGTCTGAGGAAGGTGAGGGTGGTTCACCGAAATCGATCACCATAATATTTGTGCATTTTGTACTTGTATTGTAATGTATTTTTGCATTTTGTGCTTATATTGTAATAAATTTGTGTTGTGTGACGTTTACTTGTACTGTATATGTATTAACACGTATTATGCTATTTAAAAAACTATATATCAATTAATGAATGACATTTAAGTATAATGCGTTATACAATTCTTCAGTATATCTATATCTGCTATTTAATTTACTAACACAAACTCAATGTATGAAATTAGTTTGTGAATTTAATATAGGAGACTTTACGTGCACACACATACATTTTGTTGCAATTCATATTAATAGTTATCGCCTTCATGTCAAGCGGGCCGCTTGAGGCCCACGAGCCGCGGGTTGCCGATCCCTGCCATAGTGCATTGGTCTTAATGTACTTTCTGTCGTTATAGTTTTATTAGTAGTCTTCTACCAGTAAAGATTCAAATTGTTTAATTCCCAAAACTGTTTGAATCTTAAATATTTGTGGGTATAAGTCTTTTATATTGTCGTTAGTTAAGAATTGAATTTCATTTTTGTTGCTCACTAACCAGAAGTGAGCAATTTATATTTGCCATTAAAAATGTTGTTTGCAATGGACAGTTTTCAAAGGCTGAAACCCTAATCCTTTTATTATTGTGATTCCTATGGTCTATAAGTCTAATCAATTTTGATTAGAATTCCATTTTTTTGTTTTACTTTAGCTTCTCAACTGCTGAAAATGACTGTTTTAGTTTCTGGTAGGTGTGCACACAGCCCTACGAATGAGTTTTGTCTTTCTGTTGTCACAACGCAGTACGTTGTTAACAGCTGAAATCAGTATTGATTATTTTTTTGCGATAAAGTTTTGCAATCTGTGAGAGATTTGGTGAGCTTCTATGCTTGTTTATTGTTTCAACGGAAAGGATTTCATTTCATTTTGCAACTGTTGTCTGCCTGTTATTTACGTTTTGTAGTGGCATGAAAAAATTGTCTGGTAGTGGATCTCAAACACTAGTTATGAAATGGAAAACAGACTATTTATTTGTAGAAAACAATGATTTGAGTGATTTATTTTCTGATAACAGTACACTGATCCTGTGTTCTATCAGAATTAACTAAGTGATTGTAAAAGCACTAGTGAGAGTAATAATCCACAACCTCCTATGGTCAAACAAGGATGTAAACAAGCAAAAGTCCTAAATTACAAACGAAAAAGGTCAATAGAGTAATGTATATTTGGACTAATGACCCTTTTGATCTAGTTGTTTATAATTTTGACTCATAAAATAAGGGAATACAATTTGTTTCAGTGATATTTTTGTAAAAGCTATAGTGTAGTTGAAAAAACTCAGCCCAGGGGGTAGACATGCGCTATTAACCAAGTAGTTGAGAGGTTAATCTTGTAGAGTATAGAGTTTAGTTCAATAGGTTATAGGCATTTTATATGTCTCTGTAACATTAATTATACATAGAAGTTCTCCATTCTTCAATTACATAGTATATTTATTATTTTTGAGAATGACTCTTGTGTTTACAATTTTAATTGTTGACTCACTGTCTACTTCAATCCACTTATGCTAGTGAGTTTTTGTAGTTGCTAAAAAGGTTTTTATGCAAGAATAAAAAAATAATTGTGTTTCAAAATATCTTCTGATTTATAGCCTTTTAAGTAGCCAGTGATGGTTTTAGCTACAAAATATTTTTAAAATGTAACAGAAAAGTATAAGTTAAACATAAACCTAGTCTACAAATAAACTAGTTTTAATTTATTTATTTATTTTATTTTCTTGGTTTACACAAATTTACAGCAAACCAGTTTTTCCACATATCAGTTCTTTTATTGCTAGGATGTTGAAAGTCCTTTTGTGGCACAAAAATTTAAACATCATAAAAAATAAATGAACAAGATTTTAAAACGATTTTAAAAATTAGAAAACAAAATAAAATAACATACTATAAATTTACAAAATAAATAACGTAATCACCAATAATAAATATAACAATTCCAACGCACTAAAACAAATAGATAAACATGGAAATATAATGACATACAAATAATTTAAAATACAAAAAGTGTACTTTGATAATGGGGTGTTGGAGTAAGCTCAGAGAGGTCTCTTATTGGAATAGGGTATTAAATAACTAGATAAACTAACAATTAACAAGTACCGTGCACCGCAGTAACACGCACTGCGTGTTAGACTCCCCTCAACACTTAATGTAGGAATCGTCAAACAACATGGCTGTACAGAGCCTAGTGCACCCTTAACCATTATAATTAATAATAAAACAATAAATGTAGTATTATAAACTAAATAACTATAATAAATTCCAGAATAAATAAACACAAAACTCAACAATAAATATATGAAAGATACAACAATAAATATATGAAAAATACAACAATAAATATATGAAAGATTCAACAATAAATATATGAAATTTTATTTTAATGATAGTCAAATAAAAAAAATGTTGGTCCTTTGCTCTCTGTTGGCTTGTTACATTACAATCGTTTGTCTCTGTCCAAAGTTGGGGATGGGGGTGATCATGTTGCAGACTCCCTGTCCAATAATCTCCGAAGTGAACTGGGCCTCAGCATAATCGTCTCTACGCTGGATCAGCTCATCAATATTAGGTCAGTACACATCTTTTAGTTGATCATTTGGAAAAAACTATTTATTATTTGCACATGAGTAATTATAATGAAACATTTATGTTATTGTTGTCAATTTTTAAAATATTTTTTTCTTGTTTTTTAAGTAATTGTTCTGTCTGTTTAACTTAATGAAAACTGTAGCTGAATTTTTATAATTTTTTTAAGAATATATGTTGTACCTTTTTTTATTGTTATTGTTTTTTCATTTTATTGATACAGTCTTTGATTTCCACATATACGTATTCTCTTACTTACTATTTCAATTGTGCCTAAGATGTCAAAAATGTTTGAATCTTTTCTTTGAATTTTCAGAGCTAGTACATTATGGCTTTAATGGCTTATCTATTAAATTGTTTGAATCATTCTTAAAGACAGAACCCATTTTGTTCAGTTAAATGGTTAATTTTCTGTTTACTATGCAAAGCTGTATAAGTTACTGTACTCTGTTATTGGGAAATGCAAACTGGGAAAAAAGGGTTAATATTTCAAAAGAAGCCAGTCCGCATTATAAATGAAGCACCTACTAGAGCCGACACTAAAACCTGATTTATGAAGTTGAGAGTTATGTCACTTCCATCTGTGTACATTTATCAAATTCTTCAAAATGTTAAAAAACTTCCTTAGTTATAATGAAGCCATCAATATGCATTAGTTTATATCATGTCTGTCAAAATTTTAATACATTATTAATTCAGATAAGAAATTTTCCAGAGAAGCAATTTAAAAATGTAATAAAAGATTTCATTATTGATAAATGTTTTTACAGTACAAAAGAATTTTTAATTCTCAGTTTTCTATTGAAATGAACTTTGTTTAATGCACATAATAAAACTTAGCAAGTAAGCTTATTGACAAATGCTGCCTAGTTTAGTTGAAAATATTTGTATATGACTGTTGTAATACGTTTGTATTGGTTGATAACAATAATGTTATTCTTATTCTTACTATTAACAGTTTATCATATTAATCAGCCCGCATATTTCTCATAGGCTGTGTATCTGCCGAGCGGTGCTAGTGCTGCTGTGGCCCCAACATTGGCAAGGATGTGAACCACAACTGTTAATTGTAGCTCAGCAGTTGTGCCGCCAGCTCTGGGCCCAACACTGGGCCTGTCAGGCTCTCTCAGTCTCCCAACAACCGGTGCTCAAGCAGTTCATCTTACGAGAAGGCCTAACTCAACATTCTATCCTCAAGTCTGCTGCTACTCTCGCTCACTACATGTATCCTTGATGTTTATAAAATAAATTCAATATTTTTATTTGTATATATCATATTAGAGAATGTCTTTAATGAACACAATGGGAACGTTTTACTGTAGTGCAATATTTTTCAAATCCGAGAATCCTAACATCTGATTTTGAACACTTTTTACTAAACGTGTAGTAAAAGACTAGAAAACATACCATTTCAGTAGCAGCTATTCAGAAACTAAACTTTTTATCAAATGGGTTAGGCTGAATCATTATGAGCGTCTCCAGTGTGATGGGTTACCTCCTATTTTAGTCAGTTTAAAAATTATTTATAACTTTTTAATAAGCAAAGCTCATCTATTTAATGTTTATAGTAGATAAAGGTGCATTTGTATCCGAGAGTAGGGCTCTGCCTTACTGACTTTTAAAGTTTAAATGGTAGTATGATGGAGTTATTTTATTTATTTAATCATCACCTGAAAAACAAACAAAATGAAAACTTTTGAAATAAGCTAAAGCTGCGTTCACACAGCAGTTTGTAAAGTTTGAAAAATATTGTTGCACATTTCAGTTTCAAATATAGATCGAAGGAAGTATCAATATTTTACAGACAATTAGTGGAAACACAAAATTTGATTTGCAACTCGATGATTTTGTTTGAAACAACAAAAGTTTGCATCAAACTTATAGATTGTATTTTGAAAAATTTCAAATTTTCTTCAAAAGTTGCAAACTGCTGTGTGAACGTGGCTTAAGTAATAACATTTTATGTTTATATTAATAAATATGTAGCAACACATGTACAGCAAGTGAGCTACTGTAAATAAATGTACATATTATGATTTTACTTTATGCAATTTATCTGCTAATATGTCATAAAACTCAGACCGAGCGCAGGAAGCGAACCCTATTACCAACCGGTATTACCAAAGCTGAAGTCTGAGGTTACACAAACATAACTTGTTAACGGGTTTGGCACACAAAGAGTTCAGGAGTAATAATAATAATAATACAATCTTACTATTATATAAAAATCTAATGGTGTCTGTCTGCCTGTGTGTGTGTTACTCAATTACGCAAAAAATACTGAACCCATTCATCTGAAATTTTGCATGGACATTCTTAAGGTTTAACACGTAGGCCTATCTTTATTTTTAAATTCCATCAGGAAACCACTCCAGGGGCTCTAAGAAGTATCGATGCAACCCCCATGGCAATACCAATTCAACAATTAATTTTTTATAGTCGTTTCATTAATCAGCTGTTGGAATAAATAAGCAATTTGCATAGTTCTGAAGTAAATACCTTACCAAACCTAACCACAATCACAGTAACTAGAAAATATGGTAGGTATCTTGAGGAGGCTGTGCAGTAGACTGTGACGTCACATGGGTGAAATCACCTGGTTTGATTATTCGATAATTACTGGTAACTAAATATATCAATCATATGGAAGCAATCAGCTAAATAGTAGGCAAGTTATTTAGCACTTATCAGCTTGAATTGTAAACTACAGGAATTAGAAGAGTATTTTTGTGTTTGTTGTTGCCATTTCGGCCATGTTACGTCATAGAAGATGCATGTGATACCTACTGTCTTCTTTCCTAGGGGTACAGTGACCACAACGCACTTTTGCATTATACAGATGCTAGTAGGTACATATTTTGTATTACTGAATGCAATAAGCACAATATAAATCAACGTAAACCCCGTCTGAAGGATGGTTCCTGTGCTAGTATTTTTATAATACTAACTTGAGGCTCTATAAAAGTTGTTTCCTTAAATTGAAATTTAGATGGGCAGGTAGTCCAGACCATTGTGGAAGGTTTGCCCAATTCCTGCTGGATTCAAAGGAACACTTGTTGCTCCAGGAACTGGCGAGGCTGGTTCCATCCAAGTCCTGTAAGTAGTCCTCATGTCTTATTTAACAAAAAATTGGGTGTGCGTCGGACCACACGGTGGAAGTTATACTTCTTTGGCCATTCTCATACACCCACTCACGCACACAAACAGACAGGATATATAAATGTAATATAAGACATTTTTCAATATTATTCAATATATTTATCTTCAATATATTATACGTGACTTCATTATTATATTATACACCTATATTATCATTATCAGTAATTTCTTCGATTAACAATCGATTAATCGATAGTTCTTAAAAATTTGTTCTTACTTTTCAGCGTGACGCGGTTTCTCGACCAACATCCCATCCCAAAGTGTCTAACGGGCGCAAAGAAGTATAACTTCAAAAATCTATCAATCTTGAACCCTTTTATGATGCCAGGGAGGAATTTTAAAGTTGTTCTTTGCCAGTGCCCAAGAGTTTCTATCAATATTACCACTATATAATCCTATCTATGTTATTAATTACACAAAATAAATATTTTTTTTAACTCATTATACATAATCATTCTATTAAAAATAGCTTTACACTATATATGCTATTTTTATAAAAAATAAATTTACTTCATAAAAAATTTTATTTTTTTCCCTGTAGGCAATCTTATTACCATGATATAAATAGGTGGCCTCTATCCAAACACTTTACTATGAATACAATTAGTTATTAACATCCTGTCAACATTTCAAAATAATTTCTTTACAAATAAAAAATATGGCAAAACTTTTGATTTCTTACAGGTTTTGGAAAATGTTGCAACAAAATATAACTAAATATTATGCAAAAATACAATATTTAGTATTTTTACAAACAAGTATATGTTGACAAATGAGAAAATAACTATTCTAAATCACTAAAAAGTTTATTTATTTGATTTTTTTAACAAATTTTGTTTGTCGTGTCGTGTTAACAATTTATTAACAGGATTAACTTTTGGCACTTTATGCATCTTTTTTTGACGTCCGGATAACGACGTTGGCACGAAAAAGGTTAAGCATAGAACACTATATTAGAGCTTTTGTGCAGTTAAAGGTATGTGTGTCCTATGCTTTGTAGTCCATGTATATGGAGGGAGTGGGTCTTACCATAAACTGTAATAATAATAATAATAATAATAATAATAATTTTTATTTGCCGTAAGGATGGTTACATCATTGACAATGTCATTAAACAGTAATAATACCTAGTCAATGTAGCCTAAAATAATTTAAAAAGAAATCACAATAATTTACACAATAATAACAATAAAATTACAAACATGTGACACACTGTTTACATTGAACTTGACATAATTAAGTTTTAATTTAATATAATAAAAATTAAATATCCACTATATTACAACCCTCAAAACACTATTAAATCCATTGAGAGAAAATCATTAAAACTATAAAATGGATTATTCAAGAGCCAGGTATACAATTTCGTTTTAAACTGCTTTTCTGGATATACTTTCATAAGGTGGCTCAGGGTATTGTACACCTTTAGGGATAACACACTATGACTATTCTGAGTTTTGCTCAACCTATTGTGACCTATCACTACATTGTTTTTGTTGCGAGTATTGTAGTTATGAATATTATAATTAAATGTTAATTTATTTACATCTTTGAGGACATAAACAGCTAAGTCGAATATGTATAAATTTACTACAGTCTGTATTTCTAGTTCTTTAAATATTGGTTTACAGTGATCGAGAGGACCCAGATCAGCCATTATTCTAACAGCTTTTTTTTGGAGTAAAAGGATTTCATCAACTCGACAGCAGTTTCCCCAAAGGACGAGACCATATTTAATTACAGACTGAAAATATGCAAAGTACGCTGTCCTAACATAATTCTTTTGTACATGAAGTTTTAGTCGCTTGAGAAGGTATAAGACCCTAGAGAGTCTGGTGGATATATAATCAACATGTTTCCCCCAATTCAAGTTATTATCAATGTATATCCCCAAAAATTTAACAAAAGGAAGTGATTCATCTTCCAAATTATGCGTGTTAGTGGGTCTCAAACTGAAAAGAATTGACTGTGTTTTATTTTCATTTAGCAGAAAACCATTGGCTTTAAACCAGGCACTGGCTTCTTCTAAGGTGTTATTTACCAAAAGTTGAAGTTCATCTAAATTAGTATTGACATTTAAAAAGGTTGTGTCGTCTGCATAAAGTATTGTGGAAGCATTAATTGAGAATGGGAGGTCGTTGATACAGATCAAAAACAATAATGGACCAAGTATTGAGCCTTGTGGCACTCCATACTTAATTTGAATCTCCTGTGAGCACGCACCATCAACACACACAACTTGCCGGCGATTTTTAAGGTATGATTGGAAGAACTCTAAAGAAGGACCACTGAATCCATAGTAATTTAGTTTTAATAAAAGGTCATCATGATTAACGGAGTCGAAAGCCTTGCTCAGGTCACACAGAGTGGCCTGAGCATATGACTTGCTTTCAAAGGCTGCAAGTATTTCTCTAATCAACTTATCTATAGCGTCAGAGGTCGATTTACCCCTTCTAAAACCATATTGAGATATATTAAAAAAATTATTAACTTCTAGAAAACTGCTGACTTGGTCATAGACCAATATTTCAATAATTTTTGACAGTGTAGGAATAATCGAAATTGGACGATAACTCTCAGGTTGGTTTTTGGGCCCTTTTTTGAAGATAGGACAAATCCGGGAGATTTTAAGCTGATCTGGAAACAAACCTTCCTTTAAGCAACTGTTAATACAAGTTGCAAGAGGAATGGCTATGCTTGGGATTATAAACTTCAAAATGTTATTTGATATGTTAAATACATCATAACTATTAGAACTACTCAATCTCTTAGCTGCATTCAGGATGTCATTAGGTGTTATAAGATTAAAATTGAAAGCTACATGAGTAATTGGATTTCTCTTCAGTAAATCATTAGAAGAGTTACTTGGCTTGCTTACATTTTTCTTAATCTGTTCGATAGAGTTCACAAAATGGTTATTAAAAATGTCTGGTGCTATATAATGCTTAATTTCATTTTTGGAGGTATGGTTGTTGTCCCTAATAATATTCCAGGCAGCTTTACACCTGTTCTTACTCTTTTCAATACAGTTGGCATTGTATGATAATTTGTATGATGATTGTATGATAAATGTAAGGGGCAAATACATTATAAATAGAGTGGATAAAGTAATGAAATGAACAGTTTATGCATATCCACTTCCATCCAGTTGATTCTTGGGTCTGGGTAGAGATCAAACATTCTCTCACTTGCTACGCATTGAACTGTGATAAAATGCAACATGTAACCTTTTACTTCACTCATTGAGAGTTAGTAAAATGTGTACTGTAAGTCTTTCCACTTCTGAATTGTGTTTAGCGATTTGATTGTTGTTGGGAAACAACACCAAGAATATTGAAATACATCACTAACTTTGTGAAGTTTATGGAAATAGACTAGTTAGAGAAAGCAAATTGAGGCAGTAATGCATTAATTTTAAAAAGTTGTACCAATGTTCGTAACGATGACTGCAAAGTTTGGCTTAATTTTGTGGTGATGATATTTTGATGAAAACAGTGACAAGAAATTGTAATAAACATTATTTTGGACTTTTGTAACAATTTGCTTTTATTTAAGAATGTTAAGTATGTAAAATTGTTGTGTGTAGAAGTTGGCTCTTACAAAATTCATGCCAGGTGGGTGATGAAAATCCCTACAGAAACTACAGTAAACATAACAGCGATGTAGGCCTGGCTCGCAACAAGATTGTTTAATTATGATGCCAAACTGTATGTGGCTAAAATTGTGGGTGGCAGAATTATAGGAAGATAGAATTGAACAAAATATTAAATCAATTGAGAAAGAAGGCAGGAACATATGGCCAGTAAGTACACTCCGTCTCCCGCCACCACCTTGCGGGTAGAACCCCAGTTATCAGAAATAATTGGGGCTGGACCCGTTTCCGATAATGGAAATTTCCGATAATCAGTTTTTACATCATTTTAGTAGTTGTGAACATTAAATATGTGCCCAGCGTGTATAAGTATTACTTTAAAACTATGTAAAGCATTACATTGCAAAACAGTATTTTGAATCAAGATTTTGCTTAGATAACCATTTTATTTTAATAATATATTGAAAGTTATAAAGATGCAAATCATAATCTAATTGAAAAAATTAGCTGAATGAATATAAGTTAATTGTGTGTTCATGAATATAAATGGGGTGAGGGGGCATAGTAATTGTGTTAATAGGTCAGTGAGTATGACAAGGGCAGATTGTGAACTGTTTATAAATGGACCTTCCTACTCACTCAAAGTACAGATAAACTTTATTTATACTATAACATCGGAAGATTTATTTCAAAAATGGGGATAGATAGATACAAATAGATTATTTTTATGTAAAATTCACTCTTATACATTATGAGGAAGTAAATATTCCTTACGGCGACTGTAAAACTCTCTTTAGAATATTGAAACAATGAAAGTAAAATCATTAATTTTTTTTAGGGCAGCGGCTTCTAGTGCACTCTCTCTTAGAAGTGGGGGAGGCATACAAAGCTTTTGATTTGGTATCGGTAAAGGAAGCAGACATTCCATATTATATTGAGGTATGCTATAATATTTATTTTTTTCCATGCCTAGATCTGGGCTTAGCACACATTACGTGTGTTGCAATTTTAACACTTATCCGGGCCACGCCACTTGTGCTACTACTTTAAGGTCATATACAAATTTTTAGGATCAACTTAGTGTGATGTAATTTAAACTATACCATGCAGAGTTTCATTATCTATACATACCAGAAAGTTGCAAAATGTTATCTTCAATAGTAATTTTGTAATAACTAAAATAGTCACACAAAACACAAGTGCAAGTTCAAAAACTCCTGCTGACCGGGCACCGCAAAGCGGAAATTTGCTAAATTATGATGACGACTGTAGCAGCTATTATTCGATGGAAACAAATTTACTTTGTACTGATGAGTTTCCCCTCTCATCCTCCTTCCAACGATCTAACTGTCATCACTGTACCCTGCAGAGAAATTCAACAATGAATGTTTCTGTAAGTCCTTGCTCTGGCATTTTTTCAACTGGGCGTAGCATATATTAAGTGTGTTAGAATAAATTTATCTGTTGCAATTATTTATTTGTTTATTGAAATGTAAAAAATAGTGGAATAAAGATGAAAGAACACTGAAGCGATTGGTATTGTTTGTGAGTAATTTAGGCACTGGGGTTGGTAGTAGTGGTGTGATGTAATCGGCGAAATATGAAGAAGTAGAAGACATCCACCCTGCCTATCGAGAGCACGCCGTGACACATAATCTTTCCATTGTTATCTGATCCTTATTTGTCAACAAAGTGGCAAACAATAAATCCTAATAAGTTGGATGAACCAGTGGTTCACTGTTATAATTATTAGTAGAAAATAAATTACTAATGGCAACTTATAAATTCAAAAAAATGTGAATTGCCTAATTGGTTTTCATTGTGAAATTTTTAAGGTCATTTCTACTAACTCTGACATGATTACACACCTGACATCCCCCTGAAGTAGAATTTTTTAGACTAAAAAACTTTGTTATCTTGGGGAACGGCAGCATGCTAAGCTTTTATATTTATGTGATTGTATAGAAAGAACCATGGAGGGAAGGGCAAGCAAGAGTAGAAAACTACCCTGTACAAGGGCTGTTGGCTAGTCTCATATTTAATAGGAAAGCTTGTGCCAGTAATTTTGTCAGTTATTTCGGTAAACAGGCTTGAAACCACAGCTAGTTTAAACTGAATTACATACATGGGATTAAAGTAGTGCTCCACAATGGACCACAAAACAGCTGATAATTGGAAACACAAAATTTAACATTGGATTAGAAATCTATGCCTCTAGTCACCTGAGGAAAGTAGCAGTGGCACTGAATTTGTGTTACGAATTGTGTCTGTATTTGTTCACTACTACTTTTGGGGTTAAGTGTTGGAGAAGACTTTACAGTCCTAACTTCGCCCCTTTAATAAAGGCATTTTTTTCATTTCACCCTAGTGTTAGTTGACTTGTCTTCTCAGGTAAGTTTACTAATGCTCTGTCTCTCCTGTTGTACTGATTCCGAGCCTAGTGCCCTTTAACCTACCCTAAAGTCTTATTTAGTTTTGAGTTAAGTATTAAACATGGGACTGGATGTTTTATGTTAGATTGGGAGTGCTGTGGAATTAAACTTGGAGATTTTGCATTCAAATATTTCAATATAGTATCTTGAAATATTTAAACAAATAAGTATTGTTCTTACTTACTTACTCTTACTCCTGTGGCCACTCAAATCCAAGGTGATTTTTGGCCTCGCCAACAAGTTGCCTCCACAATCCTCTATCCTCTGCCATTTTGATGTCTCCACCAAGACTTCTCACATCCTATTTCACTTGGTCATCCCATCTTATTCTTGGTCGTCCTAGAGGTCGCCTTCCTGCTGGTTTCCCCATCTATACCCTTCTTATCATTTTTTCTTCTTCCCTTCTCCTCACATGACCAAGCCATCTTATTCTTCTACTTCTACCACCGCCACAATATCAGGTCTCTTGTACAGTTCTCTAAGCTCTCTGTTCTTTTTTATTCTCCACACTCCTGATTCATAGGTAGGTCCATATATTCTTCTTAAAATTTAGTTTTCAAATGTAATCAATCTTTTTTTGTTATACATTGTTAGGGTCCACACCTCAGATCCATATAATAAAACAGGTTGTACAATAGCTATATACATTCTTATTTTTGTGGGTCTTGACAGTAGTTTACTTTGGAATAGTTTCAGGAGACTCCAGTAGCATCTATTTGCTGCATTAATTCTGACTTGTATTTCCTCTTCCACTTTATTTTGGCTAGTCAAAGTAACTCCTAGATACTTGAACTCTTCAGTGGCTAAAAATTTGTAATCCATTACATCCAGTGTTGAGTTGATTGGCTCTGCCTGTCTCCCTATCTTCATATATTTAGTTTTTTCTTCGTTCACTTGAAGACGTACTTTGTTGGCTTCTTTTAAAAGGACACCTGCTAGCATTTTTAGATCATTTTTACTATCAGCTACTAATGCCACATCATCAGCAAATGCTAAAATATTGATTATACCTTCAATGTTTGCACCTATTTGTACCGATTTTGTCACTTTCAGTGTTTCTTCAAGAGCGAGGTTAAACAACAGTGGTGACAACGCATCTCCTTGTCTTACCCCTGTTTTAACGTCAAAAGTGTCTGTAAATTCTCTTTCTATTCTTACTTTCCCTCTTGAGCCTTCAACACACATTTTTGTTAGTTTAATTATCTTTTCTGGGATGTTTTTTTGTCTAAGATATGTCCACAATTTTGATCTCACAATGCTATCATAAGCCTTTCTAAAGTCAATGAATAATATATATAGATTTTTGTTATATTCCCAGTATTTTGAAGCCAGCTCTTTTATATTTATATAATATAAGTATTGTTCTTATATTATTTAAAACATAAATATTTGACCTTAAACTATATTATATATACTCAAATTATAATTTTTTGGAGACCTAAGTTAACTATTTAAAATAACTGTAAAGGTAATAACTACTGTTTGAAAAATAGTAAGTCAGCTGTTTAATCAAGTAATAATCCACACCTAGCAGACTTCCAGGTAATTTACTTTATGTAGAATAATTTGATTGTTTGTTTGATTGCAAAATAGTATTGTAGTTAACAAATTGTTTTCCTTTCATTTTTTTAGAAAAAGCATACTATATACACACTGTTAAATATTTATTTGTTTATCAATATTTAAGAGAAGGTTAGTAAAACTATAAATAACATTTACATATCTTTAAGATTATTAGTTTAATCATTGCTTTAGCCGTATTTTTTTTGGAGGTTATGGCGCCTGGTAGGAACAGTAGTAAATGTAGTGAGTGTTCAAAATACGTTACAAATAAAACTGGTGGCATTCAGTGCCAAGGAATTTGTGGTTTTTGGTTTCATTTTGAGTGTGCCGGCAAATCTAAAAGTGAATATTGCTTTAATGCTGGTGAAAAATCAAACTTAACTTGTAGTAAGTGTGACAAGGAGCCTGAAGAGGTTATGGCAGTAACCGAGAGTAAGGCTTGCCGTATAGGAAATAGTGGCAATGACGATTGTAGTCAGTGTAGTCTCCATATTAATATCTTAATAGATCAAATTTATGAAATTTCTAAAAATCAGTGTGATATGAGAAATCAATTAACCCAACTTCAAAATGAGAATGCGATCCTAATTGAAAAGCTCAATGAGGCTGGTATATTAGAGGAAGCATTCGTAACCTTTGAAAGAAACCAGGTCTCATATGCTGGCAAATTAAAACAAAATGCAGTAAGACAAACTATACATTCCCAGTCAGTCTTAATAACTCAATTGGGTCTAACCTATCTAACGGTAGGCCTAGGCCTAGTCCTAATAACAGCCTAGTTTTGACTTCTGCAGTTTCCAATCTTCCTGCTGATGGTAACTATGGAGGTGAAAGTGACTGTCAAATTCTCAAGACAACTACAGTACTGTTGATGTCATCTAGTGAATTTACCAAGAGACCGGTGAACAAAGAATCTACCATAAAAAAGAAGTCAACCCCTCAGCAGAAACCTGCCTCCTCTGCGCTGGTTTTGGAATGAAAAAAATCTCGGTTCAGTTACTAAAATATGACTGTAATAAATATGACGTTTTTACTATTCACTGCCATTTTTGAAGTTACTGCTAGCGCTCGAAGCGTATATATGCGAAATGTGAAGACAGACAACACGCCGATCGAAGCTAAGTCGCTTGTTGTTTGTTGTGTGTTCCAAACGTAATTACTAACCTTATTTGAGTAAACAACTTTTATAATTTGCCCTTTACCTTATATTTTGTCCAGTTTTATTTATTTAAGCTATAAATAATTTTATTTTATTATCACATATTCTAGTTTTATTCTGTAAGATTCTAAATATTTTCACAATGACTAACCCAGGATGATTTTGATTTCGATGAATAAAATTGTAAAAAATGTGTCTCATAGTTATATTTATTTTTTCAACCTTGCAGTAAACTGGTTAAAATAGAAAAAAAATATAACTTTAGAGAAAACAAAAATTATATAAATACAAAATCAAGTGCTAATTGAAAAATTACAAACAATTACTCAGCGCTTTAAGGGTTAACTATTTAGTAGTTAATAAAATTTTTTTATTTTTTCTGTTACTACTTATAATATATGTATTTATTTAAATACAGTAGAGAGATTAAATCATAATGAATAAGAATGAAGAAGCTAAATTGGAAACTAAAATAAATTATATTTGACATTGCAGATGATTCAGTTATTCAAAGAGCATAACTGCCCGGACCTGGTTCTGGAGCTGGCAAACCAAGCTGTTGCAGAGGCCGGACCTGAGGACCCCAATCTGGTACTAACACAGCTGTCAAATAATTTTTGTAAACACAATTTAACTAAACACACATTTTAATGAAAGATAGTAATTACAAAACATATAACATATCTATGTATGTAAAAGCCAAATACCACTGACTGACTCGCTCACTCTCTCATCACAAAATTTCAAAACCACCAATCGAATTTACAGGAATTTTTAACCCCTTTAGTGCTACAGCGTCTACATAGTAGACGTTGTATTTATGTCTAAAAGTGCTAGCGTCTATATAGTAGACGCTACGTATTTTATTTATATACGACAGGCTATTTTATTTTACTGGCCACTATCAATGTCATTTTATTCCAAAGGTATCAGAGAACCGATATATGGCCATTCGGTTGCCGACAAACGACTTTTTATATTTATTTACCTCGAAAGAAAATCGAGGTTATGTTCGTCTGTTTGTTTTGTTAAGTGTGCGAGTGCGTTTTGTTGTTTACGTGTATAATGTTTCATTCAACAGAATTCCATTTTACATATAAATAGTTTGTTTTATTAGCAATAAAAAACGTTTATTTTTAACTTTAGCGTTCTGTAATAATTATAAAAAATTAATTGTTTTTAGCATGGCAAATAAAAACTTTGCCGGGAACGATTCCTTGCTACGCAATGTTATTGACGAATAGCTAAACAATGAAAGCAGTGCAAATATTACTGATGCCATTTGTTATTATAATAAAGATTTTATGTAAATAAAACATTGCAGTGCCATATATATATATATATATATATATATATATATATATATATATATATATATATATATATATGATTGCATAGTTATTGTAAGTTTGTTTGAAACAGATGTTTCAAATGTGTAGTTTTCAACTAATTTTTGCTTAGTTTAATCTTCAGCTGTTAAACAAACACAAATGAAATAAAAGCATTTGAAATAGGCTAAGTAATACCCTATACTAATAAATAGGTAGCAACGTAAGTAGTTGGAGTGAAATACGGTAAATAAATTTAATATTGTGATTTTACGTTATACAGATAATTTATCATTATTTGTAGTGAAATTCACATCCCGAGGCCAAAGGCCGAGGTGTATCAAGTACAGTGAGAGTCAGGGTTGGCACGCGAAGCGTGCAGGGGTGTCCCCTAGTATATATATATATATGTATGTATGTATTATACATGAGGGTTCCCTCATTGCAACCCCTCTCCCATGGCTTCTAGTGCTGTGCAACATAGCTTCTCCAGATGTAAGATGCAAAGAGGCACTTCACGGAGATTTTAAAAAGACCCTATCTACAGATTCTCCCCATTTTTCAAGACATTCCACAACATGTAGGGTGACTTAAATCTAGAAAACCACCTCTTTAACTAGCTTCCCACTTATCTCAAACAAATCTGCCAAATCCCAACTGGGCGTTAATTTAGAATATGTTTTACGGTCAAACAAGTTTCTAATATGATACTCTATAACCGTCATTCAATAGGAGAAGTAGGTGTTGAGTGGTTACGAAACCTGGATTTAGCTCTGTGACAGGAGAGATCAATATTCAAACACTAAGACACAAGTAGGTCACATTATTTTTTTCATTTGGTCTATAGTAGAATTTTGATGGTTACGCGCATATGTTGAATTTGCTCAAAACGCCGTAAGCGCATATACACGTAATAATTACAAAAACATTATTTTCGTAGTAATGTTTCTAATTTAATCCAGTAGTGCGTTTGGGTTATGGACAGTGACTCATGAGAGACATATCGTTCGACTCGCGACCTTTTGTTGGCCTGTCAATCACTACGAGACTGGTTTTTTTGTGGCAGTGTACATTTCCCCTGCACCGCCAAACGCCACAAGCACATATACACACAGCTACTGTTGAGCCTAGCGGTTGTCATTGTCCGCCGCCTTATAGCTTTGAAACTGTGTATTTAGTTGTTTTATCATTACTTTAGTTTAATATATGTTAGTTATTTATTAGTTTTAAGTGTCAATATAAATAATCCGGCCGATTTTGATTTTGTGGAAGCTACTAAATACATCGTAATCAAGTGCTATTTGTATTTACTTATTTTTTATTATATGTGTTATGTGCAGGCCTTGTCTTTATCAGTTTATGTATAAGTAAATGTACTCATTTATACAAATTTCATTGATAGTAATAATATTTTGTAATGATTCATACTGTATAAGTGATCTATGCCTGAGGCTTACTTTCAAGTAAAAGTTTGCTTATTTACATATTCATATATAAGAAAAAAAGGTAAAGTAAGCTAAAAAAGTTTCAAAATGTTATCATATCTTTTATATTCCTGTACAGAACAATAAAAAAAATGAGCAACAAAAAAATTGTAATTTTGATATTTTTACAATAAATTAGTGCTTCATGGAAAATAAGCATTGTATAAATGGCGCTCTGAGAGTTAAATTTTTTTTAGTTTGGTAGCTGGCTTTGAAAGCCATACAATATATTTTTGAGTGTTAATAGTTGTACATCTTTTTTTTATTTTTCTACTGATAGTACAAAACTTCTCATTTTTTTACAGTAGAAAAATTCTCAAATACTATGAGAATTTCTCATAGTATTTGAGAATTTTTCATTTTTTATGAATGAATGAAAAGTATACCGATTCCACTTTGTGATTAACAGGCAATGTTAAGGTCGGTGTCATTTTTACACCATCTATCCTTGGGTCACTACACAGATGCTTATGCCAGTCTGGAGGCCCAACCAGAAGAGGGTCGTCGCCAGAACTGTCTACGAGAACTGGTGGTGGCGCTGGTAGATGCAGGCCAGCTGCGGCTATTGTTGGATCTGCCATTTACAGGGATGTTAGCACAACTAGAAGAGCTCCTTGAAAGCCGGGCACGAACTAGGGAGCCAGGCTCAGCTGCTGTCTACTATGACACTCTCTACGCACTACATGTTAAGAACATGAATTTTCGTAAGGGTAAGTTAGATTTTGTTTGTAGACTGTAGAATCTCGCTACATCATCCACCTTGGGATTTTAATATAGTGCGTTCTATAATTCTGTATGGCTTGGTTTGATAAAACCAGGCCAGCTAAACTGATATTTTCTGGTGTGGCAGCTCAGTGACTAAGACGTCCGGCTGCGAAGGACAAGTTCCAAGGCTCGAATCTCCAACTGATGTAACCACACAGTAAATAGTGTGTGGACAGCGCATGCGTTGACAGATTCTGTCTCCCACCATGCACTTTCACCTGATGATGTTCAGTCTTTGCCGTTATAAATTCTCTCTCTCTCTCTCTCTCTCTCTCTCTCTCTCTCTCTCTCTCTCTCTCTCTCTCTCTCTCTCTCTCTCTCTCTCTCTCTCTCTCTCTCTCTCTCTCTCTCTCTCTCTCTCCCCTCCCCCCCTCTCTCTCTCTCTCTCTCTCTCTCTCTCTCTCTCTCTCTCTCTCTCTCTCTCTCTCTCAATAGAATTTTTTTGTCTGCTCTTGTACATTTAAATCAATTTAATTTATTGCTCTAATGTAATTGGAAAGTGCAGAACATTACAAACTGTAATCCACATTTAATTAATAATAATTTAAATATTATCTATTTATAAGTTTTACATTAAATAAAAACAGTTTTTATATTTTTTTTAATTTTTTGTTTCAATATTGTTTATGAATTAAAAGTAACGATTTAAAGCATATTCTAATTTGCTTGAGATTCTTATAACCAGAATAATGTTACCGATGACGCAGGGGCTACTGTAATGATGGAACAAGGCCTTCGAGCAGATAGCGCTGAAGTGCGACAACAGTGCTACGCTGTTTGCCTCAATACATTGACGCTGGTGGAGCCCAATTATGCGTGGATAGTCAAACCGACTGGTCAGAAGGATGTATGTGTCTAATTTAATCATTTTGCTGTTAGTTGTGAATATATTAAGTAGATAATGGATATTACAAATGAGACATAATTTTAGGATAGTTTAACCCTCCCAGTTTATATCCGTCTCATTTGAGATGGGTTAGCATTTGCCTTACGGACAATGCTATGGGATGGGCTATGGGGATGCCTTATCAATCAAATGAGATAGGTAGACGTTTGCTTAAGTTTATGCTTATATGATGCTCATTTTTTATCAAATCACTCTATATACTATACCATTTAAAGCAGGACATTCTCTTCTTCCTACTGTATAGTAGTTCTAGATGGAAAAGGGTTGTACTGTCAATCCACAGACAATAGAGTTTGAGCTATAGTCAGTGCCCATTGTGTTTGCTAACTTGAGTTTAGTAGGACAGTAATGTGTATTCATTACATAGAAATATTTTTCGTTACGATATTCTAAAAAGTATATATATTTTCTACAAGTAAACTAAATTTGCAACAATTTGGCTATTTTGAAATAGGTACTGTGATGTTAGACTAGTCTGTGAGGGGGGTGCAAACATTTCGAAAAATTATTTGTGAAACTTTTTCAGATTCCAAGTGGACCTGATTTTTTGTGTCTCATGATTTGTTGATAACTGTTATTTCATATTATTTTACAATTATTTATGAACGAAACAATATATAAAAAGAGCAATTATCATAAAAAAATTAATTTTTTAAAGTTTTAAAGTAAAACTCTACGAAATGACCGAAATAAGTGTAGCACCTAAGGCCAGGAATTGTATATTAGGAGAGATAGGACATCAGCAAACTTACCTAAGAAGACAAACTTACTTATTGTACTTAGGTTGGTGGCTCAATACTGGGTCAACCCACCCATACACGTACAGTGGTATTGACCCACCCACCCACCCATACACGTACAATGGTATTATTTTAGATAAGGGTTTAGATAAAGGGCTAAAGCATTGGCGGGCCACACAGTCAGTCTGGGTTCGATTCCCGATATGACTATTAACAGTTTTTGCCCTGCCACTGTTTTTTCCTGTGGTTCGGAAGTCACATTAAGCCGTTGGTCCCCAGGTTAAGTGTTAGAGAGGGCTTCTTAGTACTAACTCCGCCTGGTAAAATAAAACGTTAACTTTAAGACAAATCCACTAGCACCCCAGTAGTTTCTCTCTCTCTCTCTCCCCCCCTCCGTCCGTCCGCCCGCCCGCCCTGCCTGTCTGTCTATCTACTCATCTTTTGTGCAAAATATGTCTATTGTATTTGTTTACTACTACTGTGATTTGTCTTCTTAGGTAAGTTTGCTGATGTCATATCTTTCCATTATACTAGACTAGCTCTACCTGCCTGCTTCGCCGGTTATAATATTGAGTTTGGTTAAATTAGTTTAGACTTGCAATCTAAATATAAATAAATAGGAATACCGTGGGAATTTTGGAGGTCAGTGGGACGGAGTCCTCAGGTCGGAAAGGACAATTCTTTCTTAGTGGGCCTATAGGGGCCAAGATAAACCTATATACAAAATTTCAAGTCGATTGGACGTTTAGTTTTGGAGAAATAGTGATGAATGGTAAATCGCTTTATTTATTTATTTATTTTATTTTATTTATTCTTAAGACGCCGATCGTCAAGATATGGGCGAATATGGATTTCGAATGAGTGTGATGAGTGTAGATGAGCGAATGTATATATACAGCTTTTATATACAGGGTGTCCCTGAACTCTCTGAGGATACTTTTAGGTATTGATTGTGGGTAAAAAAACAAGACATAATATCATATTTAAAAATTCCAACTCACCTCCGGTACCTGTACAGCCGCCATTTTGTATTTTTTTACAAGTTATTTTTTATTGCAATCCAAAAAAGTAAAGTTGAATGAAATCGGATGACAAACAATTGAAATTTGAGTATTTTTGTATTTAATCATTTATGCGTCAATATGTATAGCCATGGTGCCGTGCCATGGGAGTCAACCATAACAATACATCGGCGATCTATTCTGATTACTTTCATCCAAAACATTGCATTAAAGTGATTTGTGATGTTATTGTAATAAAAATGCCCCTAGCAGGCAACGGGAAAACATTTGCAGATGATTTTCGTTGTTATTAAAATAAAAATAAATTTCAAGCATAATTAGTGCACTAAAAACTAAAATTGTTGTAGATTCTAGGTTGGTAGAATTGTTGAAGGTGTTGGAATTATTAATGAGGAAATTAATTTACTACTTTGTTTGAGCTCACATTTTGAGCATAGTTCGTAATGTGAAAATAAATGTAGTTAAAGTTTCAATTTATATTCTAATGCTTTTTTAAATTTACTTGTTTTATGTCTACTAACTGCTTTGCATCACAAATAAATGTTAAAACAATTTTAGTTTTTAGGGCTCTACTTAAGGTTCAAATTAATTTTTAATTTAATAATAACAAAAATCATCTGAAAATGTTTTCCCGTGTCCTGCTAGGGGCATTTTTATTACAATAACATCACAAATCACTTTATTGTAATATTTTGGATGAAAGTAATCAAAATAGATCGCTGAGGTATTGTTGTGGTTGACTCACGCGGCACGGCACCATGGCTATACACATTGACGCGGAATTGATTAAATACAAAAATACTCAAATCTCAATTGTTTGTCATCCGATTTCATTCAACTTTACATTTTTGAATTGCAAATTTAATTTGCAAAAAAAGGTAGTCCTGTGATTTCTTTTGTTTTCCTTACCTTTCAAAAGTTATTAAGGACTCAACATTTTAAAGTGCTGCCACTTTACATGGTACAACACAAAGTGCCACTTTGTTCATGGTTTTGTACATTTCTAGTTTGTAATTGTTGACTCTATAGCCATTCTCGATGAATGTGTTAATAAAGAAATGATTGATTGATTGATTAACTAAAAAAGGTTTTTGATTTTTTTATTTCAGTAAGAAAATGGTTTTAGTAAAGTGAATATCAAATTTTAACTCTATAGGTTAAATAGTTTTAAAAATAATTTGTAAAAATACAAAATGGCGGCTGTATGGTTACCGAAGGTGATTTGGAATTTTTAAATATGATATTGTCTTGTTTTTGACAAACAATCAATACCTAAAAATATCCTCAGAGAGTTCAGGGACACCCTGTATATATAGAGTAGACATAAGTAATCATTTTATATTTTTATCAGTTTTTAAACAGTTTCAAACTAGAAGTGTGCTGATGTTTATTTACTGGAGTTGTACAACAGTGCAAACTCTTTGCTTTTCTTCTTTATGAAAAAAACTTAAACATTCGCCCGCTCTTGTGTCTTTGTACGGGATTTTCACACTTCATAAATTACTGTTTAAGAATGTACTTTCTTATCAATATAGATAAAAAATATTCTTGTCTATTACAATTGTATTACTTTTTCATATTATTTTTTTGTCTAATACAGTAGAGTCTCGATTATTCGCCACTTGGTTATCCGCCATTCCGTGTTATCCGCCGCACCTTTGGCATTTTATTTAATTAATATAATTTAACAAAAATAGTCAGAGGACATTTTGTAGTCATCAGCGAGTGTACGTGCTCTATTACTGATATGTCACCGACTGTACCGCTCCGCCCAAACCGGTTAGACGCCTTCCCCGCCCCCACTTACCACTTCTCGTGCCGTGCCCGTATATCTCTCTACATATTTTTGTCAGTTGCTGGATCGCTCCCGCGTTGAAAGGTACCGCTACTCCTGTGTTCGGTAAAGTTATTTATATATTTAAAGTTATTTTTTGTGATAAGTGTTTGTAGTGCTGTTTGGTGAAGTGGATTATGGAGAGGAACAAAAGAAAAAAAATTGTGTTATCAATGCAAGACAAGCTCAACGCTTTAAAAAGGCTGGACAAAGGAGAGACGTTGCAGAAGGTAGCCGATGACTATGGCGTTGGTCGTCGCACTGTTGGGGATTAGAAAAAAAATAGATCAGAATTAGAACAATGGTGTGCCTCACGAGTGACTGAAATTGACTTAAAAGACAGAAAAACGATGAAGAAAAGTGACTATGAAAAAACTAGCGAGGCCTTATTCATTTGGTTTACCCAATTTAGGGACAAAGGAGTGCCTATTTCAGGACCTATATTAAAAGAAAATGCGTTGCATTTCCAAAAGGAATTTAATGAAGGCGACACAGAATTCACAGCAAGCATTGGTTGGTTAGACCGCTGGAAAAAACGATATGGAATCCGGCAGTTAAATATTTGTGGTGAAAAATTGTCATCCTTTGAAGAAATGGAAAGGTTCAAGGAAGAATTTCAAACACTTATTGAAGCTGAGCAGTTAACAGGAGACCAAATATTTAACTGTGACGAAACGGGCCTTAATTATAAAATGTTACCAAGTAAGAGCCTTGCAGCTCGGACCGAAGCAGCAGCTCCGGGTTACAAACGCAGCAAAGAGAGAGTAACAATTTTGGCCTGTAGTAATGCTACAACAAACCATAAAATGGAACTGACAATGATTGGAAAGGCGAAAAATCCAAGGGCTTTCAAGGGAATCGCGAAACACGCACTGCCAGTAAAATATTTTAACCAAAAAAGTGCTTGGATGAGCGGGGATATTTTAAAAAGAATGGTTTTTAAAAGAGTTTGTACCATCTACAGAAAAGTTTTTGAAAGAGAATAACCTACCCAGAAAAGCAGTTCTACTTATAGATAATGCACCAAGTCATCTCGATGTAGATGATCTAAAAGACCAGGATATAAAGGCCATGTTCCTACCCCCCAACGTAACTGCAATTTGCCAACCTATGGATCAAGGTGTTTTGGAAACACTGAAGAGGAACTATAGAAAACGGCTTCTCTCCACCCTGATACAAGAAATAGAAGATGGACAGGCCATGATTCCAAAGCTGAAACGTATAAATCTAAAAGATGTTGCTTATTGGATTGCAAGTGGCTGGGACAATGTCGGAGCAGATACTATTGCCAGATCATGGAAAAAGCTGTTGGGCGAGGATGAAGATGCCGGAACCATGCATGATGAAATTCATGAAGATATTTTACCCACATTGCAACGAATTCCTGGGTGTGAAGACGCAACTTCGGTTGAAGTAGGAGAGTGGCTTACAGCAGATGAAGGTTACGAAATAACTGATGCAGAAATCGTCACACTTGTCAATAGCGGTGACGATCAAGATGTCGAAGAACCAGAGACTGTTGAGCCCCAAAAAATTGCACATAAAGAAGGGGTGAAAATCTTTGAAGCGGCCATTAAATACGTCGAGCAGCAAGAAGAAGGCTGTTGACATTATGAAGCTCCAGAGATGGCGAGACTTAGCGGCAAAAAAGCGGGAAACGTCAGGAAGGCAGACCAAAATCACCAGCTTTTTCCACTCACCATAAACTCAACCAGTTTCAATTTATGTGTTTAAAATATTTTTTTCCATTTTAAAGTGAGTAATGAATTGTGTATTACATTTAATTGTGTAAGTAAATAAAAATATACTGTAAACTGTTTACTGTGTACGTAATTTAGGTTTTATTCAACATTCCCCATTATCCGCCATTTACGCTTATCCGCCCTTCCGCCGGCCCGTTTATGGCGGATAATCGAGACTCTACTGTATTAGGAACATATTTATGGCCAAATGGACTGTGCAATTTTATTTCAGAGTAATTTTAAAGTTACCTAAAAAGATTCAAATGAAAAATGCCTATTTTACTGATTTTTAAAATTATTTCAATCAAGGGGATTCGAAATGAGACAAAATTTTTAAAATCACATTTTTAGTTTACTGTACTCCATTAAATTCTCTTTAATTTGGTATGATTTTTTTTATTCATAAGTCACTAATAAGTGTCTGAAAAAAAATATTTTATAAATCATGCTACCAACTTGAGCCTTAAATTGTACTCTGACTAGGACCCTATTTACTTTACTAGGCTAGTTGTCTTTACTTTCATGAATACACAAGCAATAACGTTGTGCTGTATATATCTATATAGTATATCTAGCAATTTATTAGTCGTAGTTTTGTTGTTGTTTACTTTTAGTACAGAGCAAACAATTAATTAGTCTAGGCGGGTGACTTATGACAGCTGGACAGGTGAGGAGTGAAGAGGCGGGGGGAATACAATTTTTTGTGCGACTTAAGTCAGTCAAAACTATACACCTGAGAACCAGTGTGATTTTCAATGAAGCTAACATTTTGAAATTAATAGTACAAAATATATATCTGCTAAATATTGTATATCGGCTCACAGAGACTGGGATAAACGGACTGAAATGTTGATGAGTTTATCCCCATAGTTTTTTCATTAAAAAATTAAATTAAATAAAAATTACCTTTATTTAAGAGGCGGAGTTATGAATAAAAGTCCTCTCTACCACTAAACCTCATACTAATGGGAAGCCAGTGTTGTGTGCAAATAGTAATTACGTTTTAGATGACCCTCATGAATATGTGGCCCTATAAATTTTGAATGCAAAGAAATCAGAAAAATATCCTTTTGGAGATTGCTATATGACTAAAAATGGTAGTTTTGGTTTGTAAGAAATTCAAATTAAATTTTTTAATCAATATTAATATATACTAGTAATATTATTAGTTTCAAATTCTACACAATGTATTTACAGGATATAATAGAAGTGTTGGAGCTTAAGGACATTAGAAGAGAGTTTCATCTAGCTCTCGCTCGTAGCAAGCTCCATAATTGTCCTGCAGGTAATTGTTATACTAGAGCCAACGTAGACTGTAGAAGTTAAAAGATTCACAGCACGGAAAATTAAAAACAAAACGTAGATCATAATGTCAAGCTCATTGATATTAGGCCTTCCCACTCATCTATACACATACATTGGTGATATACTTTTTTTATTTCCTTGCCACAAAACAGATTACAAACTCAATAACATTGGGGGACAACAAGTATAAGATGTGGATAGAGTTGAGTCTGAGTTCATGGTATTGCTCAAAGTACACCTACTGAAACTGTTTTAACTTAAAATATATACAAACACTAGCAGTACCTGCCCACTTTGCCTGTCATAATATTTTGATCATATAATCAAAGTGTGCAGCAAGCTTTCAACTTGCACTGTATCCGATTAATATATATCCAATTTAGAACTGCTGATGTTATGTATCATTAATTAGTGTACTAAATTAATTTTGATTTTAAAAGTTTTAGCCTACTACAAATTTATTCATTTTGTTTTTTTTTAACAGCTGTTAATCAAATCAAATCAAAAACTACTCTCTTGAAGAGTTTACTAACTGGAGGAATAACTGACTCATATAACATTGATATCTCTATGAGAAATATTGTAAAGTAAATGATATTCTTATATTATTTTTAATCTTGACGCCAACTCTGTTACTCTATGTACATGAATAAAGAACTTGTCTATTGTCTAAATAAATCAATCAATTAATACTACAGCCCCATAACAATACCATGGGAATTTTGGAGGCCAGTGGGACAGAGTCCTAAAGTCGGAGAGGAAAATCCTTTCTTAGTGAGCTTCTAGGGGCCAACATAAACCTATGTACAAATGTTCAATTCACTTGGAAATATAGTTTTGAAGAAATAGTGATGAGTGGTAAAGGGCTTTTATACAGGGTGTTCTGAAAAAAGGTGCCCATAAGGCAGGGCGTGATTCCTCACATCAAAAGAAGAAAAAAAGTTCTAATTAACATAGGTCCGAAAATGCTTCGTTAGCGAGTTACGGCTAGCGAAAGATTTCGCCTGAATTTCAGTTCCCCTGCAGAAACGAAGCCCTACGGGTATTTGTTGGCTGTTAATTAAGATGTAGAATTTAGCGTTCTTTATGTAAAATGAACTGAAAAATTGAATAAAACCGTTTCCAGACCTGTAGCTGCAGTAGTTTTTAAGATATGTGACGAAATACGCGAAACTTGGTCCCGAAAAACAAGTTCCTTTTAGGTTTGAAGCAGATTTACTATGTTAAATGTACAATAAACCCCAATTTTTTTTATTACAGAACTTTTAGAAAATTTAATTTCGAAGAGAAAGATGTAAAATAAGTCTATAATAGACAAACGCAACCTTTAAAAAATAATCCTTAATTAGCCTACTTACAAAACGCATGAAAAATAGACAAAATCTGTTAAGCTCTCTACAAATGTAATATTGAAATTAAAACAGCTGTTGTAATAAAACAAATTAATGAGTTACTAACATTTTTTATCAAGTAAACATTTTTAACAATCATAAATTATCATACATAAAAAAGTTATCTGAATTATAATTCAACAAAAAAGTTACACTTGTCCTAAAAAACTAACCACGTCACAGTAGATTTTCAAAATGTTTCCCCTCATTCAAAATACAAGCATCCAGCCGTCTTCTCATAGACTGCCGAACTCTTTCGAAGATCCCAGGTGTCTCACGTATCCTTTGAATCCCATTAATAATCCTTGTGCGCAACTCTTCTATGGTATCCACAGGTGAGTCGTAGACAAGCGACTTTAAATGTCCCCATAAGAAAAAGTCAAGAGGATTGAGGTCAGGTGACCTTGCAGGCCGTGCTACTGGGACTCCTCGACCAATCCATCTGTGGATATGCTTCTTTTAAAAATTCTCTTACTTGTAATGTGTAATGAGCTGGAGCTCCATCCTGCATGAACCACATTTTGTTGCGTGTGTATAGTGGCACATCTTCGAGTAACTCATTCAGATCAGTCGTCAAGAAATGTAAATAATTTTCACCATTGAGCCTATCAGGTAAAAAACGAATAAAAATTTTATCACCCAGAATAGCAGCCCATACGTTTATAGAAAACTGATATTGGTGACGGTTCTCTGAAATAGCGTGTGGATTTTCAATTGCCCAAATGTGGGTGTTAAGAATAGCCATTCTTGAAAATGTTGCTTCATCAGTAAAGATAATGTTATTTAAAAAATGTGGATTTCTGCACCTTTGGATAAGCCATTGGCATAGCTGAACACGAGGAAAGTAATCTCGAGGCAAAAGAGCCTGGACCCTTTGATAGTGATAAGAATGCAACTGCTGCTCATGTAAAATCTTCCAGACAATTGAATTACTAACACCGAAATCCAAGGCTAGTTCTCTAGTACTTCTTCCAGGATGATTCTCTATTTCGTCCAACACGCCCTCCTCCAATTCAGCTGTACACATTGTACGTGGCCGTCCTGATCTACCAACTTTTCCAGGTTTAAAGGTTCCCGTCTCGCTTAGCCTTCTATGAATGGAAGAAAACATTTTATGAGTCGGTAACTGTCTACGAGGAAATTGTTCCTGATAGAGTCGTCTAGCCTCACGACTGTTGCAATGTGCAAGACCGTACATTAAATGCATGTCTGCCATTTCACCATTAGTGTACATAATATTCATATTACCTGCCATGATGAATAAGATATTATTAGCTATCAAAAATTAACTGCAACGGCACTCGCACTAACTTGTATTAAAGTACAGATCAACACACGCACATAATGAGCAATGGAAAAATAGCTGCTTGTCATGTTTATTTAAATTATTATAAACAGTGTTACATTGTTTAAACATATGTTTTAAATAGAAATTATTTTGTTCCTTAAATCGTATGTTTTAATACAACAGCTGTTTTAATTTCAATATTACATTTGTAGAGAGCTTAACAGATTTTGTCTATTTTTCATGCGTTTTGTATGTAGACTAATTAAGGATTATTTTTTAAAGGTTGCATTTGTCTATTATAGACTTATTTTACATCTTTCTCTTCGAAATTAAATTTTCTAAAAGTTCTGTAAAAAAAATTTGGGTTTATTGTACATTTAACATAGTAAATCTGCTTCAAACCTAAAAGGAACTTGTTTTTCGGGACCAAGTTTCGCGTATTTCGTCACATATCTTAAAAACTACTGCAGCTACAGGTCTGGAAACGGTTTTATTCAATTTTTCAGTTCATTTTACATAAAGAACGCTAAATTGTACATCTTAATTAACAGCCAACAAATACCCGTAGGGCTTCGTTTCTGCAGGGGAACTGAAATTCAGGCGAAATCTTTCGCTAGCCGTAACTCGCTAACGAAGCATTTTCGGACCTATGTTAATTAGAACATTTTTCTTCTTTTGATGTGAGGAATCACGCCCTGCCTTATGGGCACCTTTTTTCAGAACACCCTGTATATAGATTGATATTTTGTTATTTAGTTCGAGCACAACAGTTTTGTTTTACAGTAAAACAATGTAAGCCTGCTTTGAGAGGGCACAAAATACTGTATTTGACTCTGAGTCAATAAAATATTGTGTTTCTCGCCATGTTTAGCCATGTCCTATGATCTACTTTAAAACTAAATTGTTAATTTTCAGATTGAAAACAGTTGTTCTCCTAGATAACAAAGTTTCAATAAAATATTGTGTTTCTCGCCATGTTTAGCCATGTCCTATGATCTACTTTAAAACTAAATTGTTAATTTTCAGATTGAAAACAGTTGTTCTCCTAGATAACAAAGTTTCATAGTCTAGAAAAATCTGTAAGTCTACTTTTAGAGGACACAAAGTACGCTAATTTACTATGAATCACTTCTGATAAATGGCACAGAAATTACTGCTTTTTAGTGACAAAGTTTCTATGTGTTGCAATTTATGACAATCTAAAATTTTGACCATACAAAGACGTGTTTTGTAAAAAGTTAAGTCCATGGATTTTTTGCACCAGTTATCGTCATTCTTAGATTCTAAGATTCTATTAACAGCTTATTACAGTATAATTTTCCCCTTATTAGCATATGCTGCTCCCATCTGGGGATATGAAAACACTACAACTCAATTTATATTCATATTGCAGAAAAAAAGTGGTCAGGACCATTTTTAGAAAACCTAGCAGATTCTCGTGAAAACCAGCCAATAAATATTTCTTTCATTCCCTTCTGTTTGTATCTTGTACACCCTGCTGTTCGTCTGTAAAAATGTCTATCTTTAACAAGACCACGCCACTTCTCACGGCTACCCACTAAGAAACCTCAGCACGATCAAAATTCCCTGACACAGAACCAATTTTTTCCAAAATCACATTTTATACAATGGGGACAACCTTTTAATTCACTGCTCACTCTTGCTTGAGCAAGTCTGTTGTAACGTAGCTGAGATTGTGTCTGCTGAGCAGGGATAGTCACATTGTTTGTACAAATTTCATTTTGTTCTATTATTATGTACTACCACAGTTCCCGTCCTTTGTACAGAGTTTGCATTGATTTATATTGTATTCAGTAATACAAAACATGTACCTACTGGCATCTGTATAATGCAAAAATGTGTTGTGGTCACGGTATCTCCTATGACGTCACATGGGTGAAATGGCAACAACAAATACAAAATTGCTTTTCTAATTGCCGTAGTTTACAATTCCAGCTGATAAGTGGTAAATAATTTGCTTACTATTTAACTGAATGCTTCCATGCGATTGGTAAATTTAGTTTTTTATCGAATAATCAAACCAGGTGATTTCGCCCATGTGATGTCACAGTCCTCATCGTGATACCTATTGTATTTTCCATTTACCGTGGTTGTGGATAAGTTTGGTTCGCTTTTACTTCAGAATTATGTATGTTGTGTTTATTTATTCCAACAGCTAATTAATGAAACTATTATAACAATTAATTGTCAAATTGGTATTGCCATAGGGGTTGCATTGATACTTCCTATAAACCTTGTGGTTGTTTCCTGATGGAATTTCAAAATAAAGATAGGCCTATGTGTTAACCAGAGACCCTAAGAATGTCCATGCAAAATGTCAGCTGAATGGGTTCAGTAGTTTTTGCGTGATTGAGTAACACACACACAGACACCATTAGATTGTTTTATATCATGTATTTTACGCTATTATACAATTTATAATTTTTTAGAATAAAGAAGTTTGAATTTACAGTAAATTAATTATCTGATTACAGTATGTTTGTATGTCATACTCACAAACTTCAGATGTTTAGCGTAGCCATGCATAAATTTGTATAATTACATTGCAACTCACTACTTTAAAAAATGATGGGTATCATTAATTACATTGTAGTTAAAGGTGTTAAGAAACTATTAAAATTATATTTATATTACACTAGTCTTTTGAAGGTTAATGTTTAATGTTGCATGGTTTCACTGTAGACACATCAGCTGAGGAGGTGGTTTCCCAATGTGTTGCTGCAGGACACTACAAGACAGCACTACGTCTATGTCATCTCTGCAACCTGAGCTATACAGGCCCTCTACAAGCACTCACTGTTGCTTGTGTACAGATTCAAGACAATGACAAAGCGTGGCAATGGCTATTCCTTAATGAGATATCCGGTAAAGTCCTTAAATTATCTCTTTAACTCTAAAGAGCATTTGACATGTATATTTCATCGTAGGCTATTAATGCAAAAATACAGAAATACCTTCGGTATTGAATCGAACAAGTGGTCTAAGGTGTTGTACTGTGGCCAGGTTTAAGGACCGTTGATTTAAATCCAGCTATGGCTGGTACTATTTTCCATGCACCTAAATAGAGTCACTGGTCTGTGGCGTAACGGTGTAGGGCCCATCACAGACCAGTCCGGAATAAAAAAAACAATGTCCGGAATGAGGGTGGAAGTTGATAAGATCAGTGTTTCTATCATAGTTTTTTTAGTGTATGATAAGAAACACCTTTGTACACTTGTTTTGCTATTTTTTACCAATGATAAGAGGAGGAGAGGGACACAATTTTCTTGTTTTTTTATCTGGCTGTTAATTTTGTTTATTTAGATTTTACATGAGGGCAATGGACATAAAAGGGCATAAAAATAACTCAACGTATACTCAAGGCATTAAAAAAATTAAATGTTAAAAAACATGCAGAACCGTTAAAATTATAAAATAAAACTAGGGACAAAAATAACTCTGGCTCTGAAAGGTTAGTTATTACACTAATAGTTACATCACAGTGACTATATAAATAAATATAACTGTGAATCTGAATTGCTGACTAGAATCTATATGGCAGCAACAATTGATGTTAGGAAGAAAACTAAATTATAAAAACATTGAAAATGAAATGTTGTAATGGCAACTTACCATCCACAATCGTGAAAAACTAATGGGACAAAATAGATCCTAATTATAGTTCAGGGAGTTCAAAAACAAAAACTCTCCAAATAAACATTAAATATAATATCTGATTCTTACTCCATTAAATATTAATTAACTGCTATATGCGCCAAACTCCTTCGTCATAGACTGGGCCGAATATTTTTCGAAGTACTTTATTTCCAAACACTATCAAACGTATTTCATTTCTTTTGGAAAGGACCCATGTTTCACTTCCATACAATAAAACTGGCTGTTTAATGGTCTTGTATAATCTTAATTTTGAGCATCTTGGTAAAAGTTTGGATGATAAAAGTTTTGTACAAGCCCCTACGCTCTTATTGGCATTTGCTAGTTTACTTTGTATCTCTAAATCTTCAGAATTTGAACTATTAATGGTAACTCCTAAATATTTAAAGCTCTCCACACAATTTATTGAATAGTTGACAGAGAGCTATGTGCCCTGTACAAAGAGCCTGATATAATAGTGCTTATAAAAGCCAAAAGAATTAGTTGGTTAGGTCATGTACTTCAGAGACAGGAAGGCACAAGACTGAAGGAGGTTTGTGAAGCTGTACCTACAGGAAGACGTCCGTTAGGCAGGCCTAAATTAAGATGGTATGACCAAGTCAAGAAGGATGTGATCCAGTGCGGAGGAGCAATCCAGATGGTGGAGGATAGAGAAGAGTGGAGGAGGCTAATCTACGAGGCAAAAAATCAACTGAGATTTGTAACGCCCTAGCAGTAAGTAAGTAACTGCTATATCCTAATTGTCGTATCTAATGTCAAGAATAAGTAAGGGGATAAATGTCTAGAAGTTATGGTCAAAAAATAATAACAAAACTAGTTGTAGATTTATTTGTTTTGTTGCTGGTTTAGCTGTTGTTTATTGATTTTGTTATGGATTTAATTGTTGTTTATTTATTGAACCTTATTTACTGATTATTCATGTTGAAAATATTGTTAAAAGAACGTGACAGCTATTTGATATTTTTGGTTGCAAATGATAATATTGTTATTTAATATTAGTGCTAAAGTTTTGATTGACACAACATTCTTCTTTATTTGTTGGCTGATTACCATTGACAAAAACCGTGTAATTGTTATGTATCTAGGTGAATGTGCAGACAAACCTTGTAATGCTTTTGCACATGTAATAATTATGATGTTGTAAAAATGATCCTCGATGATAAATTATTTGATTGATTGATGTCCAGTGGTTTTACATAGAAGTTTTTTTAGCCATACTTACTTTTGTACAGTTCCAAACATGTTCAATAGTTTAAAAGTTGAACATGTTGGTCAATGCCACTTCTATAATTTTATTTTGTGTGTTTTATGTTTGTGTTGTTCTTTAGATTTGGTGGCAGGAGATGCCAATGCCACAACAATCGCCTGGCGTCTGTTGGAATACTTGCTCAATAAGTATGAAGAGGATGGTCAAAGCACGCTACACAAGGCTGTGGCCTCCAAACTCATGTCTCTCTGTGTCTTTCTGCCCCATTGGTTGGAAGCATCCTACAAGGTTTGTCTGAAAATCTTAATTAATTCATAATTAGTAGCATTGAGAATAAAGCTTGACAGAAAACACATATTCAACATAAAAAACTAAATGCTATTTTTGTAACGAAATAATGTGATGTTAAAATGAGATGGATTTTGTATGTTTTCTATTACAGTTCAGTAGAAATATAATCCAACTTTCCAAAACACTTCTTTACAGCAGTTTTTAACCCTTTAACATGTTTTGGTGTATCTGGTACCTACTCTCAAGTGCACTTTGCATCTGACCTCATGCACTTTGCACTTGAGAAAGCATTTTAAAGTACTGAGTACGTCATGGACATGTCATTAATTTGTGGTTATTTTTAATTAAATATTGTAAGATTTGGAATTGTATATTTAGTATGTTATGTCATTGTAAAGCTAGGATATTGAAGTATTGATTATATATAATGATGTTTGTTTAGGACTTTTGTTGAACAAACAACAAAAGTGAAAATTGAACTTACAATCAGATGATGTGAAAGCAGACCGGTCGATTAGATTCCCTTGTAGTGTTGCTATTTACGTCTCATCAGTTTGAGCTTTGTGAGATTAGTTTGTTTGTGATTAAAGTAATTTTGAAAAGTTTTAGTAAATAGTACAGTAAATATTAAAGAGTTTTATTATTTTCAACTTTTCTTCGTAAAAAGGTGAAATATGTTAGGCTTAACCTAAGAATTAAAACTTGTTGTTTTGAAGATTTATACAATTTGTAGGCCTATTCTGTATTTCAAACTGACCCAATTTAACTTTAAATTATAAATATAAATTTTATTTGTAAATATATATGTGTTTTAAACCTTATAATTAGCTAATACAAAACACTAAGCAATTTCTCTGAAAAATACAGAAAAACCTACACAGTAAGAGCGTATCAACTAAAAATAAAATATACTTGTTGGGGGGTTAGATTGGTGGACCAAATATTTATGTTATACTATCATATAGAAACGCAACTGTGCGGAGTTACTGCGGTTGTACCTGAGTCACGGAGCATTGACATTGGCTAGTCAGCTGGGCGTTGAACTGCTAGGAGCCGCCCTAGGTCGTGGCAAGGAGCACTGCGGTCTCACTCATGCCCTCGTTCCCTCTGCACCTCCTGGTTGCCTGCCCCTAAACACCATAGACAGACTGCTCGCCGAGCTGGCCTACTACAAGGTAAACAAAACAAACTGTTTTGGGTACATGTTTTATTCAATTATTTTATTAACTACTTTAATGTAATTAAATAGTCAAATATGTTTGATATGTAGAGCAAACTTCAAGCTATTATTTTTGCCTCAACCTTGATTATTTATAATCATACGATAATTAATTCCAACAATGCATTAATTTTTATAAAAATTATAACAATGGAATTAATCAATAATTAATTCCATTCTTTCGCGCACGAATCCCTGTTTCACTTTTGGTAGAAAGGAAAGAATTTGCGACTAAAGGCGATTCTCACGTGATTAACCATGTGAAAGTGGAATGTGTTGGAGTGTGCGCAAAACACACAGTTTTGCTGTAGCTTCTGTACGCTGTGTTAACATGTGTTTCAGATTTAGAGTTAATTCATTTAAATTAATGAATGTTTTATTTTGATAAATTGTAAATTCGTTTAATTCAAGTACTTTAAATCGGTTTCAAGATGGACATGAAAAGAAAAAAATTGCATTCGCTGGTCTTACTGGTATGGGCTTTAAAAAGAAAAAGCTAAGGTCAGTGTGGGTAAAAACTTAGATGGTTTGGTCACATGCTGCTTATACAAGAATTGCGTGAAAATTATCCAGATGAGTTGAAGAACTTCTTGCGTATGGATGACTAAATCCATATTGTGGCCATTAAAATTAAAAAAATAACATTTAAAAAAGTGAAAAAATAGTATAGAGATATTGATGAAATACACCTACCTACCAAATTTCATAAAAATCTATCCATCCTTTTTTCTCCAGCAAAGTGCACATATACACACACAGACACAAAAACGCTTTTTTTAACCACTTGTTTGGGTTCAGGGGACCCTAAAACGGATTTTTAGACCAACTTGTAAAAACATTTTTTTATGATCACGATACTTTCTCAATGCCAATGCCATGGGAGAAAGTAAAAAGGACCCTTTTTATAAACAAAAGAAATTGCGTCTAACTAAAAACACAGCCCGCACAATCGTGTGGGAAAGCACTTGTGACTGAACTGACTTGCCTGGCGCGCTTTCGCTCACACTCTGATGTCTTTACACGTACGTTGTAAAGAGCCCTATTGTAATTAGTAATGTATTATGACAGAACTATGATATCTGACAATATCATATTTGTTTATTTTAGAGATGCCAACCATCAAGATATGGACGAGTTTAGATTACAAATGAATGTGATAAGTGTAGATGAGTGAAAGTAGGCTTGCTGAACTAAGGCAGACTATTCCTTAGAATATATCCATTAAATTAATAACCCAATGACAAATCAGTTATCAGCTCATCCCTTTCAAAATATATTATGGTTGATTGGGAACTGAGAACCTTTAGTTTATAATGCTGCTAAGCTTTAACAAACTTCGCTGCCGACCAATTTTAACAAATAATGTTTTCAATTTCATCTCTTATCTATAAAATGGTTAATTTTATTTTTTGATCCAACAGATGGATGAAGATTTGCGGAAAGCTGTTGACAGATATGTGGAGACCTGCTTACGGGTATCTGAAGACAAGATTAACGCTGTCACCATGTGTCAGTAAAGGGTTACATTCAAGCTGGAGTCACTGCCTGTGTTCTAATGGAAATTTGTATTTCTCATTTTTAGAAATTCTAGCTTTAAGCATTTAAAATAAGGTGTTTTTTTTTCAAATTATACATTTTAATAAAAGTCAGTTCTTATTTCTTGGTAAACCTTTGACTTGTTGGTAAACAAAATATCCTGCTATTTGTGAGGTGCACTCAGAGATAAGGTTCTTGTTGGCAAAAACTACAAATCAGTTGATTGACATCAATTGTAAATTTTGTAAATACCAAATGAAAGCAGAGTGTGTCAGTGGTATATTAATTTTAAAACAGGCTTATAAAGTGCTGTATGAGGACCACAGTAGTCAGCCTAACCTATCACCTATCATCATTGTGGCTATCAAGGTTGGCTACTAGAACTATATAATAAAATATTATTTTTTTATGATTACTTGACACTGTACCTGCTTGTAAATTACTTATGTAATATGCATAACAAATATAATGTACAGTAAATGCTGTCTATTGTCTAATGAATTGGTGATGACAATTTGTGTAAAAAATGCATGAACATTTTTATTTTACTCGTCTATTAAAGATCTTTTAGAACATTATCCCCTTATTTCACAAAGTCGAGTGCTTGAAGTTGTTAATAAGAAGATTGGATACCAGTGCCAAAAATTTTTCTAAATAACAAACATACCAAAAACTGCTTCATAGCTGACTTTCTGCTGAATGTTGACTGATATATATATATATATATATATATATATATATATATATATATATATATATATATATATATTACACCCTATGGCTTTCAATGCCAGCTACAAAATAAAAGAAGAAAGAAAAAAATTGAAAATAAAAAAGGATTAAAATATAAACTACAAAAAAGTACTTGCATTGTAGTGTTTAAATATTAATCTCCTATGACAGAACTTAGTTAAGGTTTCGCAACTATTTAACACCTGCTTTTCCGATTGAATGAAGACCAGCTAATTCCGCCTGAAAAGAATGCAATTAGAAGTCATTAACTCTTTGATAGATGAAATAGATCAAACTAATTGATTGATAGTTTGAATTTCGGCTCCATACTCATAATAGTAATGTAAGTTAATTCTAGTTAATTGGGGCTGAAGCTATCTCTGACTTAACACGGTCGCTGCGGGTCGCGCCAGGCGGCGCGACCTCGAACTAGCCGAGGCTCTGAACACGCCACGCGGCGCTGGCTGTCCCTAGCAACTACATTCAGTCTGCCGTGCAGCAGTGTTTGCGTATGGTCACAGTGTGTGTTGTCCGTGTTTTCGGTATGGATCGAGCTGTTTCGTGGTGGTTTTCGTTTCTTGATATCTCTTCTGGTTTCTGACGTACATGCTAGTTATTTTGTGGTTTATATACATATTATTTATTGTTGTTTATGAATAGTTTACAGTGTTACTTTGATTAAAATATGGCTTCTATATCCCGTAAACGTCCCCAGCGTCATGTGAGTGATTCTAGTGACTCTGATACTTCCGTCTCACGTAATGAGGAAAATGGTAATACAGACAATGAAACATTTTCGACTGATTCGGAGGACGATTGTGATTATGATATTACACCTCCTGTTTGGTCAATTCATACATCTGGATTGAAACAAATACAGTTTGTGAGGGAAGACAAATTTCTAATTCCATTACCAAGTACAGGCAAGCCTATTGATTTTTTCAATGTTTTATTGGATGAAAATATTTTGTCTATTATTGTAGAACATACTAACCGTAAGGCTGTAGATGTGTTTACAAATAACTCTAAACTGACTCCCAAATCTAGGATTACTAAATGGAAAGATATTACCGTCAATGAACTAAGAACATTTATAGGCCTATTTATTCACACTGGAAGTATAAAGCTCAATCGTTTGAATGACTATTGGAAGTCACATTGGCTTTATTCTCTCACTTGTTTTTCCAAATACATGTCACATGACAGATTTTTGAACATTTTACGTTGCCTACACTTCAAAGATCCTAATGCCCAATATGCTAACGAGAGAATTGCAAAAATTCAACAATTTGTTGATTACTTCAATGCAAAAATGGAGAATACATATTACCCTCAGAGAGAACTGTCACTTGACGAGTCCATGGTTCTATGGCGTGGTAGGCTTCTTTTCAGACAGTATCTGAAGGGAAAAAAACATAAATATGGAATCAAATTGTACACATTGAGTGACCTCCACGGATTGATTTTGAAATTTATTGTTTATTGTGGTGTCTTGGATGATCTTGGAGGGAAAGGCCATGCAGCGAATGTTGTCCTGAAGCTTATTGAAAATAAACTGGGGGTTGGACATAGTCTTTACATGGACAACTACTACAACTCATTTGATCTTACTGCAAAGTTGTTAGCCAGAGATACGTATTGTACAGGCACATTACGTAATGATCGAAAACATAATCCTAAAGATGTTGTGGCTGCAGTATTGAAAAAAGGCGAAACTATTGCCAGATACGCCGAAGGTGTTTGTATCGGTAAATGGAGGGACAAACGCGTTGTTACATACATTTCCTCTGAGTATGAAAATGAAATAGTCCAGTCCATAAACAAGAGGAATGTAATGCGTGAAAAGCCTCTTCCGATTGTAAAGTATAACGGCTTTATGAAGGGAGTTGACAGAGGCGATATGATTATAGCTTATTATCCAGTGGAGCGTAAAACCCTTCGCTGGTATAAGAAGATCGCCATGCATATCATTCATATGCTACTACTAAATTCACACCTGCTATACAACACTTATAATACCAATACTGGGAAACACAAAATATCGTTTTATAATTTCCGAATGAGTGTCTTGGAGGAACTGTTGCCCAAACCAGCTGAGCCGCTAGTAGCTTTGCCGTTGCGTGGCACGGACACCCTCACTACTCTTGGACCACGCCCTGGGAAACCCAACTGGTCACAAAGAAAGGATTGCCGACAATGTCGAGCAAATGGAATTAGGAAACAAACAAAATATGTCTGTGAGGCATGCCCAGGTTCTCCAGCCCTCTGCCCTGGTGCATGTTTTGACACATTTCACAAGAACTAAATGAAGGCCCTTGTGCACTTGTATATATTTGTAAATATATATTTTTTTAACCAATTATTTATTTATTCAAAGTATTAGCCATAGACTTATTAGAACGCATATTAGTGACGATAAAGTGGACAAATAGTAGATTGAAGACCCAATGGACAGTCACGAGAGGGCGCCATGGCCTGACCACGCCGTGTGGCGTGCTACTTTCAACATGGCTGAAACTCATTATTCTGGGGTTTATAAACTGAAAACAACACTAAACACTGATTTTGACACCTCAAGGTATGTTATTATTTAATAAAAATATTCAGGGTGGTGGGTAGGTTTACCATGTATATTCAGCAGTGAACGTGTTAAAGAAACACGTAAAAAGAATTCCAACAAATAGTTATGCATAATAAGTGTGTTATATATCGATTGTAACAAGAAAATATGTGTATAATTTATAAGTAAAATCTATATTTTCCAGTGACAACCTTGTCAAAGTTCTATGTTCACTATTTACAAGATACCACTGAGTCTCAAGGATACTACTGAGGATGCCACATATGTTGAAATATGGGATGTCCTTTTTTATTTTGTACAGTTTTTATACAGCCTATTGACTTCTCTTTCCGTGTTAAATGATGAAATTTCTTTGTTTCCTTGTTTATAAACATCTAGTGCTAGGGCGATTTCACATGCACGGTCAAAGGTAAATGATTTTTCTTGCAAAAGTCTTTCCCTTATGTATGGGTCAATTAATCCTCAAATGAACTGGGCACGTAGGAATTGGTTTGGATTTGATTTGCCACAGTTACTATTTTTACAAATGAAATTGTTAACTTTCGTAAGGCAGTATTAAAGTCTGCTATGGATTTAGCAGCAGATTGCATTCGGCAAAGAAATTTTTTGTTGTTCTGTATAAACATTATGAGTAGAACATAAATGTTTTCCAGTAAGTCAAATAACTGTGGATACAATTTGGTTGCAGGCAGGTCAGGTACTGTTAAGCTTGAAAGAAGCTGGTAGTGTTTTGGACCTATACAATTTATTAAAACTCAAGCTTTTACTTCATTGATTTGTTCTGTATTTGTATCTAATTTCAGCATAAAGAAGTTATCAAGCCTTTCTTTATAGCATTTAAAAGTTTCTTTGGAGTCATCAAAAACGTCAAATGTCATGTTTGATTGTGATAATCTGTCTACTTTTTGTTGTTTGTTCTGTTGTACTTGTTGAGACATTGTAACAGTTTCAAATTTATTGACTAAAGTAGCAATAGCACTAGTTAATGCAATTATATTCTCGTCTGCCATTATGCTCAGTGATTTAATGAACAGTATCAAGAAATAAAAACAAATGTCAACATTTTTAAAACAACAAATATTAAAAAGTAAGCAACATATTCATTTTTAAAATAATCAACAATAGAACATTCAATAACTGGTTTACCTTCGTCGCAAAAATTTTTGTATATTAACTTGAATATTAAATAGATAAATCCTCAAATTAAGTTTGTTGAACATTTTTATTCACAAGAAAAAGCAATCTTATTTACAAATATAAACAATCTAATAATCAACCGCTTGAAATAATTATATTAAAATATTAATACATGTGGTTTAGTTTGTATTACTATATATGTACATAACATATCTCTTCTTACATCATTATTTTATTTTCTTACCACGAATTCGGTTTGCACAAAACCTCAGATTAACATAACTCGAATTATCGGGCTTTAGTGAGTAATATAATAATCCTGAAGATGCTTGGGTAGAACGTGTTGTCATTGAAAACATTGTAAGAAGTTCTTAGATTCAAATTAAAAAGTTATGGATGGTTACCAGATGTTTAAAACTTTTCTCTGGCATGAAGAAAATTAATATTTTAGGTCATACGTTCTATTATTTTATGCTTTCACGTTTTGTGTGTAATGATACTCGTAGTTCGATTTCCCTCAAATACTAAATCTATAAGTGCAGATCTAATGTTAACTAAACTACAAATATACGGGGTTTTCTCTTTTTATAATAGTAGCAAAAATGTGTATTTAAAAAATAGCAAACATTAATATCACAATCATTTTGTTTACTGTACATTAAAAAATAGGGTTATTGATAAAGTGATTGAAATATCTTTCATATCCTGAAAAAATTACTGTCATATAAAATAAAAATTCATACCTTATTAGGTAACTGGCCAAATTTTGCTGTGGCTAAGTCTCATATTAACTATTTTGACTTTAGTTGTTAGAAAAATAACAATTGACTGTCTTCTTAGTCTTATATGAATCTTGCTGTTTACCTATGCCTTGCTACGGGATTAACATATAAACAGTAATGTTTTAGTTTATTTAAATTTTTACATTATCACGGAAACTTTAAAGGCCACTGGGGTGGAGGGAGCCCTTGGCTTGGAAGTGAATGAAACCATGCCAGAAGCCTTCCTGAGAGTGAACTCTACAACTTCCTGAAGTTTCATAGCGATTCGATTAGTGGTTTAGTAGTGCATAAAGGACACACACATATATTCGTTTTTATATATATATCTGAAATAAAGTATCTAAACACATTCAGTTCTGCATGGCAGTAAACTGTCTGACCGCTAGTGGCTGATGGCCGTCTAGTCTGCCATATTTCATCACTCACATTATTAAATCAGTCTTCACCCAACCTTTGCCGGGTTCGCTTACTATTACCTATGAGTAGGATATGGTTTTCAGTTTCTAATTACTATTATTTTTAAAGTTTCTATTACTCTTTTTAATTTTTTTTTTCCATAAATTAGGAATAAAATTAAGCAAAAAAATGTAGAGTGTACTCCAATGAATGAAAAATTAAAAATACTGTATTTATGTTTTACAAACACTCTGACCAACCTGAATTGTGTACTGTAACATGTTTTGACAAATTAATCTCAGATTAGAGTAATTGTGAGAAAATGTTAAAAATGGACCAGATAACTCTAATTTTAAATCTTTTTCGTGTGTTTTATTTAATTTCTTACATTACCAAGTGGTTTATTACAACAGTGGTGTACAAAATCTTTGACATTAATTATTTGGGAAAGTCATTCACCAGGGGCTGATAACCAACTAGACGGCCATACATAAAAATTAATTATTTTTAGCTTTCCACATTTACAGGCTACTTTGGAAAGCCATATATTGACATTACACAATCACAAAAATAAGTTTTCAGCCACTAGGATAAGTTTTTAATTTATATATGCAGTCTCACATTATGAAAACGAAAATACAACCTTAGCACTGAATGTGTTAACAGTTGTTTTGATAAATAAACAACCATGTGGTCACTGTAATAAACTTACAGGATATGATTCAGATATAATAAGCACATAAATCAGCTGGTCACAGTAGCGTTTTTTCAGCATGTTTATTTTCATTTATGAAATGTAGGCAGATTGCCCGTAAATACAATATAAAAACAGTGTTTAGAACACAAAACACATCAAGACAACATTTTTGTAAGACAAAACCATACAATGAAGACCAAGCCTCCAAAAATTGTATGTACAGTATAAAGTGTGAATGTGATAGGGAACTAAACGCCCACTTTATGTGCGCACAAATGAACATAAAAACAACACAAAAAATGGTGAAACACAACATTCTAAATTAACTAAACATACATGGGAAAGTGAACACAAGTTTTTATGGAATGAGGCAAAAATATTACACCTTGAACCACTTACTATAAAAGAAAGTTTATAGAAGGGACTTTAATTAAGTTGATTCAAGATCCAATTAGCCAAAGTAGCATAGAAGTAAGACCACTTTGTTGCCTCTGTTAAAGTTTCATTTAGGACACAAAACATGAACATTTCACACACTAACATCCATCAGGTCCCCGCTCTGACGCCTGTGCCCTAGATCCGCTTGGAGGGAGTTTTTTACCTTGTCCCCCAGAACACTAGCTTGGCTCGTCATGAGGAAATATCAAACAAAAACATACTTTCAAGAAAACAGAGGGACGATTACAACACCCCCTCCTCCCAATCACCTTGCACAGTCCACCTAGGCATCACTTGGAGGGGGCTACCTTCTAACACTCATCACGGATTGGCTTACCGTAAGGATTCAGTTCGTCTTTGACGGTCGTGGTGAATTGATCTTGTGAGTGTAGTGGTGCGAGGAATCTTTTCCCCCGCCTCACTGGAATTGGAAGCTGGATGGATAAGTTGAATATTTTGTTTTTTAACAACCAGCTCTATGCTCTGTTGATTTTTTCATATTTTGCATTTATTTTTATTTTATCTCATTGAATATTTGGTCTATTTAATAACTTAGTCTGTGTTTTGTTGAACAATTTCATATTTTGAATTTCTTTTGTATTTCATATTGTGTATTATATTTTGTATAATTATGTTATGTGTGATATTTTTTTAAGAACGCTTGACTTTCAACAGTAATCTTTAGTATCTAAGCATGTAATATTAAGTTTTTTCTAATTTAGTATGGGTTAAGGGAAAAACAAGTTTTAGATGCAGGCTAAGTTAGAAAGATAACCTGAAGATGGCAGGAGTTTGTTATACCTGTTGAAACGCTGTTTTTGTTTCCTAAACACTTGAAGCATTGGAAGTATCCAAATATTATCTACATATCATGAACTATCCAATGCTAATAAATAATTTTCAAACAACAAATGTAGATAGGTCGGAAAATGCTTGGAACGCTTTCTTCCTGTGTTAAATTTTAGGAACTTAATATATAAAATCAGTCTTGGATATAAATGCATTCACTAATTTTCGAGTTTTGTTCACATAAACATACAAAGTTTGATTTTATACATATAGATAATTCTGAATAGAAATAAAAAATATACAAAATTAAACAATGGTTTATCTGTGAATGCCTCAAACACATCTTGTATACTACAATAATTTAGAATGAAAAAATATAATTTTAAAAATTCAATAAGTAAATGAATATTAGAATACTATGCTTTAGAATAGTCAAAGATAAATTTATTTTTGAATAAGTTATGTGGATAGTGGATACTTCTTAATAAATAAATTTTAACTGAGATTAAATAGAATGATTTTTCACCTCTTGTATAATAGTGACATTAATTACTATTAAACTTTAAGAGCATTTGTTTTGACAACATATTCAAAAACGTCATATTCTGAATTAATTTATTACTCTTCAGTTCTTATATTGTAAAATAGGGTTTACAATGTTTTATAAGGTCTATTCTAAAAAAAGTATTCTCATAACTGTTTTGTAAAACTAATAATTAATTCATGAATTCTATAGTTAATATATTGTTAAATGACATACTTAATAGAGGGAAAGAAAACATAAATAATATTTAATAATATCCAAAGAGTCAACAGAAAAGTAGATAAACTGAGAGATAAGCAAGAGTTACAAAGTTGCCATTTCATGGTTCAGTTGGAAAGTCCAGTCCAGTGTTGTCAACAAAGTGACAATGAAACAAGATATGTTGTGTTTTTCCTTAAAAAGCGTAAAGTCATTTACTTGGAACTAATGAAACGCTCTTGACAGTATCTGAGACTACTAGAACTTAAGTTGTTTAGTGACATCAAATTCAAAATCGTTTATTCACAAAAAATACATGTTATAAAGGCTACAAGAATTGCTGTACTATAAATTTTCTCCCCACTTAGACTATATCTGTGTGTAGGAAGGAGTTGTCAACAGTAAGCCTAGCTATAAAAACATAAACAACAGGTAATAACAATTTTCTGTATTTTTTAAAAATTAACTGTGGATACAATATAAACTAACTTTAACAACAATATCGAAATCACTTAAAAATGTAATATTACTTTGAAATATGTGTAAATCGTTTGTGTGTATTAAAAGAAAAAATATTGTCTGTATAATAAACACAACTTGAAAAATGTCAAATCAATAAAGCTCAACAATGCCTGATTAAATTAAATGAAATAAAAACTAATGAGCATCACTATCAGATTTGATTATGCATTTTTTACAAATAAGTACATACTGCATCAACTGCAGTTGCAGCATTTTGCTGGTTTAATAACTTTTGAGTGTATCCCTAAATTATACAAATTATGTTAAGTAAACATATAAAAATAACTGGCTCTATGCTTATATAGCATGTAATTTGTGAGCATTTAATAAATCAAATCAAAAAATAATTTATTTTACCATTTCTTTGTACATATACAAATTGTTCAAATACAACTGGAAAGTATAATTTGATTGTTTATACAATTTCTTATCTATCAACAAATAAACAAACATCTACATGGAAATTACATCTTTTGGTAAAATAAATAAGCACCCCAGAGTAAAAACTGTTTTCGGGTTGCTATTACTTAAATAAACTAAAACTAAAGGTAGCGAGCTGACTGAAATTCAGATTCAATATTAATAAGACAAAAAATACATACATTTGTTCTACATTTTTTCAAGCAATATTAGAATTTTAGTAAATTTAGTAAATGAAATATTTGTTACCACTATGAATTAGGAAAGTAGATTTAATAAACAAATTAATTATACGCAAACTAAGCCAATATGTTTTCAATATTGTGGCAAGACACAAGCCATTTCTTAACCATTTTTTTAAATTTTGTCCTAGAAGTAGAATTTTTTATTTCCACGGGTAGTACATTAAAAATTCTAGGAGCATTGAAAGAAATGCACAAGAAGAAAGAATAAAGAAATAAAGCACAAAAACAGCTGACTCCATGATAACTTAACACCTGTTACTAAGAGTATGTTTAACAAATACCTACAGCATTGTAACTCTAAATAAAATCTGACTAATAAATAAATAAATACATTAGGTGTTCTTTAATAATATTTTTAATAATTTGGAATATATTTGTTCATAATTCACTACTTTAAGGGAGATTATCTGAACCATAGTAACCACTGTCAGTTTCAAAAAGCAATTTACTTGATTTTGAACCTCTGGTATAAATCTAATAATAATTCAATTCTTAACGCATTTCATTGTGCGTCTCACCATATAAGTTAAACATTTTTATTTTAGTTATAAGTATTTTTATTGTAGTTTGAAGATTAATTTTTAGTATATATTTGAAAACATGAACCGTACAGTTTAAATAGAAGAGCATTTTTAGCCTACTGACGATAAAATTGTATGTCTTCTGTAGGCTATCGACTTCCAATTTGATATGGCAACAGAGCCTCCAGAGACGGTTGTGGGCATCAATTACACTGTAGTACACACTGATGCCTGTTGATTTATCAAGCAATATAGATCACAAGATAATATCACAGTAACCAAAACTGTAATTTTTTATTGTATCTTATATTTGAATTCACTGTTTATGAGCCATATTTGGAAGGTTTACAACTAAGATAGTAACCAATTGTGAAATTGCTAGGTCTTACAATAATTACAAGAATAGTTGAAATGAAATAGAAAGTTACTGAGCATAAATAACAGCTTGAAACAGTTATACTTATGGTATGTAGTATTTTCCAGAAAATTAATTCCTAACATTTTTAAAATGCATTATGTTGTCAGTAAATAAAGATTGTTAGGAGACACCTAAAATATATTTTAACGAGTAATGTTAAACAAATTAAACATATTTCATTTTAACCGCTATGAGTCATATCATGTCCAAGAATATTTTTTGTTTAAATCAGAGGAATAACATGAAATCATTTTAAAGAAAATAAAGATTAAATTATAATTAAAGTTTACAACACATAAATCATTAAAAAAAATTGAAGCAGTAATAAAACATAGTTATGTCAGTGGCCTCATGAGTTACAGCATTTAATCACTTAATTTAAAATACTTTATTAAACATTTAATAAAACATTTAGTGGTCCGTTACTCTACTTGCAGTGTTTTGGGTTTGGGAAGGAGAAAGTAGTCTAGGGCCATGAAGGTTTTCATTCATTTTTTAGACACATAAAAAACTTGGTACATAGATACAAAATTAACTACTCTTATAGACTACAATAATAGACCTTGTAACAAAATTAAATAGTTTACTGTTTTTAAAGCAAAATGCAATCGACTTAGTCAAGACAAAGCCTTAAAATAAGTTGTCCATGCATGTAATGAGGTACAGTACACTCCTGAGATTATGAGGTTTTCACTACACTACTATGAGTTCAGCTGTTTTCGTTATGTGTTTACAACCTGCGAAACGTCATATTTTCAACAGCTGTCTATTGTTTACTACTGAAAGTAACATTGTTTACAACCGAAAATTTTCCACAGTCAACAACACCTGTTTTTAAAACATGTTTCTAATTTAATAAACAGTTAACATTCCAACAATGAGTTTTTATTCCGTAGTGTAGTGAAAAGTATCGTTCAAAACTCGAGTAAAAGTGTTTTGTATGTTCTCGACCATTTGAAGTGCTCGACAAGTCTCGCACTTCAAACATATGGTCTCGAACATGCAAAACCCCACTTTCCACTCTTGTTATGAAATATACAATGCTGAAAAGGCAATTCATGTTGTTTATGTTAATGGTTTCTCTTTCTCTCTCTCTATATAATAATCTTTATAATAATAATCTTTATTTTCCAAAAAAACACAAAATTACAAATTTACTAACAATACAATAAATATAATATATATATATATATATATATAGAGAGATATATAAAATACATTACATAGAATGAGCGATAATAATTGGTTATTAGTTATCTAAATTAATTTAGATTATCTTTGCAATTTATATTTTTTTTATAAACTTGTATTAGAAGGTCAAATGAAAAGCTGGCTATTCCAAAAGCAGATGATTACAATGGAACTCAAGTTACATAACATTTAAATATCCTAATTTATTAATCTAGGCAAACCAGTGATTCCTTTTTTGAGTGCTTGTGTCTATTTATTCATGATTTCCTTCAGTGAAAACAGTGATAAGATTGGCTAGCAACAATTTTCCGATTTGCACAATGTCGGCACTGGTGGTGCAGTGCTGTAACCCAGCTACTTGGGGACAAAGTGTTTGGGAGATTGTAGGCGATAGGTTCCATGCTCGATCCTACCGACACGGCGTCCACTTAATAGTTGCCATCGACGTGGACACTACTAGAGAAGTTTGGGGTGTCCATGTGTCGTCAAACACTAGCGATTACTATACAGTATATCACTAGGGACACGAAAAATAACACACACACAATTTAAGTACACGAGCATTCACCTTGAAACACAATAACACTGAATTCACAACTCACAATGATTTGCACTACCTCAATATCCGAGTTGTTCCACACTAACGAATTGAACAATCACTCACTGACTGAAAACTGAAACTAGCAGCGGTGCAGCCACCTTATTTATATACATTTGTTACAACCTAGAACTTCAAGAACAAACTTGACCCCGAAGGCTCCAGAAGCCATGGAACATATTACAACAAAAAGAAAGTTATAGAACATTCTGTCGTCAATATGTCAAAATACGACAGTATGACATCTTTTATCCTATAATTGTCAAAAGTTTAATATTAAAGCATAAATAAAATAAGTTTATTGTTTTAAGTAGTCTATTTGGTAATATTTACACATAACTATTAATTATAACATAAAAGTTGTATAGCTTCATGAAGCTACTGGAAAGTTCTAATGTAACCTATTTGATTCTACTCATACCTGGTAATTCAAATTATACTATTATGTAATATTTAATATATTTACAATTAATTGAGCCTATTACTACGTAGCCTAACATAAATAACATAATATAGCAAATCTTAAACATGATTTGAAGGTTTTACCAAGTTAGGTTACATATAGGCTTAGTACTAGGCTAGCCTACATACGACACATGTTGGATGGTAGTCAAGGTATAATAGAAGGTCTATGGTCAAGGTAAGGATGTTGTGTAGGGAAGAGAACGTATTTTCAAACTTGTCAGTTAGCTGAAAATCAGACCAACACTACTTGGTTTAAATTCCAAGGAAAGCTGTAGGTCCCTTAGTTGCCCTGGCTCTTGGGCTATTAATAAATTGTCTTTACTGAGGAACAGCTGAACTCAGTTAGTAACCAGACTACACTCATCATCACTCATATCATCATTCATATTCACCTTAAAATACGCACAACGTTGTGTCAGCGTCTCATAAGTAAGAAGACTTATGGATTGGTTTCCATAAGTCTTTTTATGGAAACCAATCCTTGTCTCAAACAACGTTTTCCTTTACCAACAAAGATATATTCGAGTGTGCAAGGTGAAAACTATGCTTAAATCATAGACCTTCTATTATACCTTTTATATTTATATTATATAATACCTTCTACTATTCTATTGTGAATAGTAAAAGAATAATACTATTAAGAATAGATATAATAGCAAGTTATTATTATCATAGACCTTCTATTATAGAAGGTCTATGCTTAAATGAAATAAAAATATATTCATTTCATGTATACTTTTCACCAGGGTTCATTAGTGATGTCAGCGCATGCTCGAACTCCCACCACTGACAACTGTCCATTTTCGCATATCATTCCTAATATGTTTTGAACTTGGCACTCCTCTATGCCATGCTCATTCAACCAACCAACTAGGTCAGCTGAAGTTCAGAGCAGCGTTGTTACATCATCTGTCAAGTTAGTCGCCCGACTCATCCGCCGTCTGCTTCATCTGGCACGTGTCCCTTGTTGTTGTATTAACTTAGGTCAAGATCAATAAGGTTTGTCTATATTTTCAATTATTGATTTATATATTTTTAACAATTGAGACCACGTTTTATTTTGCTAAGTTTTAGTGCTATTAAAATTAAAATTGCTAAAATAACCTTAAACACTTTCACTTATTTATAGGTTACCTGTGTCAATATTTCTCATAAATTTGACAAACCTCTAATTGATTTTAATATTTATTTAATCCTGTTGAAAGCTACCAGCTTATAATTCAAAGGTTATGCCAAAAATATCAGGCCAATATGAAGGGTTTTGCAGACCTTCAGGGAATTGGCTGTATTTTAGTAACCATAAGTTACATCTTATTAAATCTTTTTTTACTTGATAGGCTATAAAACACGCTGTAAGAAAATGTGGCTTTTAGCTGAAAATATCTATAGGTATTTATTTTACCTCACATAACTTTAAGAAAATTTTTAAATTTGTGATGAAACAGACTATACAAAGTTCGTCACTCTTTTAAAACTATTACTTAACTTCCAATATATCGGAAGTTTGCTGTCTTCACTGAGACGATGACTTCCTACATATCGGAAGATGGTCTCAAAAGGATTAAAGAATTTCTAACCCATTTAAAAAATGTCATTCAGTCATACTAAATACTGAGAGTCTAATGTGCTTTATTATGGAAAATTCTTAGCTGGTATTTTAAGTAACAAGCATTTTTAGAGATAATTATCAATGAGGTTGTGAAATCATGAAATCCATAGATTCTGATCCGATATTTTTATTTTTTTAAATGTAAGAAATAAATAATCATAATCATATTATTTTATTCTCTATTTGACATAAATGCATTGACAATTAATTTACATAGGTATATAGGAAAAGGCTACAGTCAGGTATAAACCAGTAATCAATAAAAACTATTATATAATATCAATAATACTAATAAAAGGCAAGAAGAGCCAACAAAACTAACAGGGGTGTAATATTGGCTTTGTGGATAGCATGATTAAAATGCATTAAATAATTTTTCATTAAATGTAAATTAAATAAATATTGAATAACAGAATTAAATATGTTAATAAATAAGACACAGCATTTACGATGAGAAACATTAAAAACAATACAATAACATAATTAAAAAATTGAAATATATAACAATTAGAGTTTACAAATTAGCTATAGCAGTGATACACTCATATAAATATATAAGTTAATAGATAAAATTTACACATTAAGCTATAAAATTAAAATTAATAAATAAAATAAACTATAAAAATTTTTTTATAGTATATAGAAATAGAACATGCTTACTGCCTAAAAAAAGTTTGTTCTGGGACATTTTTTATAGTTTAGACCTCAGTTTGCTGTTTATTTTGTAGTCGGTAGCAGGCATTGAAATGAAAATATTTATTTGTCATACTAATAATAATTTGTCATTGACAAAGTCATAATCACGGCGTTTAAACCATGTCCAAGTTTATTAATATAAATAATATATTAATATTCAAAGTATAGGCCTACAATAATACACATAAATATTTAAACTGTATATAGATAAGAAGTTTTCTAATCTGGTTGAAAAAAGGGCCTTCATACAGTAAAAGGTATTTTTAAAAGCCACAAATAGTCTTCTTTTTTTTATTTGTTTTAAACGATAGATGTTGATTTCCGGTTTAAACTATTTATAAATCTTTAAGGACATAACTATATGGCTGTTGTGAGTTGTACTTACCGGTAACCGATAATTAATTAATTCAATAAAATGTTCTTGCGCAATAACAATGAAAGGATTGTTTGATATTTAGTAAGTATTCAGATTGCAGCAAATGTAATTAGTTAAATCAAATATGTATAAATTGACTATTGTTTGAATTTCTAAGTTAATAAATAGGGGTTTACAGTGATCTCTATTGCCTGAATTGCTGAGATTCTTGTGCCCTTTTTTGTATCAGTAGTAGCTTATGGATTATTGGAAACATTTGCCGAAAAGAACTAGTCCATACCTTAATATACTCTTGAAATATGAAAAATAAGCTGTTTTAACGTAATGTTGTGACACAACATTGTTTAATTTTTTTAAGATAAACAACTTGTGAAAGTCTCGCACTCAAGTAATGTATGTGGTAATACCTAGTTAAGCGGTCATCAATGAATATACCCAACATTTTAAAGATTACTTATATTTTCACTTATATTTAGGAAAGTTGTATCATCTGCGCAAAGAATTGTATTTGAGTCAAGGGAAGAGTTAATAAAAATGGGGATGTCATTACATAAATTAAGAAGAGGAGGGTGGTAAATAATATTACCTTTGAGGTATATTCCATTCTACTTCCACCTTCTTAGATTGTTTACCATTGATAGAGACGATCTGTTTGCAATTTGGAAAATATTATTTTATGAATATAGAAAAGGAATCAGAGGGAATGGACATTTTTTTATTTGACCAAACTATGTTAGGCTGCAGTATGTTATTTACATTTAGATTTTAGCTGAATTCAGTACAGCAGACATTTTCAGACAAATATATAATTTACTACATACAATTCTATTCACAAAAAGTGCAATTTTACGTATCTAGTTTTTATTTCATTTTACTATAGCAAACATGCTTTTTTAAGTGACTCTTTAAGTCATTGGTCATTAGTTAATTGCCTATATAAGACTTAGACAAGCTTAGTTAGTAAAAACGACAACACTCAGTGCCGGATTTACCACTGGCCTAGGGCCGCAAGCAAAAGGGGGGTTTTGTAAAAAAGAACTTGTTTGAAGAATAATTGAATTTTATAAAATTAATAATTACCGCTATTGTATATCGAATACATTATTTTTGTAAACAAACAATACAATCGAATTAAAATAACCACCGTATATTTAAAAAATAAATATTAACGTGTGCCAGGATATAGAAGGCTACAGAATGCAGGTGGACCCTACACTGGCCTGTAGAAAGATTTATAGCTTTCATTAAACTTCAAGAGATCACACTGGAGTACACATGGTGGAAGTTATGTTAAATGCCCTGTAAGAGTTATATGCGACATAAGTGGCCATTCTTATGATAATGCCTCGAATATCTCAGGCAAATATAAAGGTTTACAAGCTCTAATAAAAGACAAAAACAGTTTAGCATAGTACTGCCATGCATTCGTTGAATCTAGTAGGCACATATGCGACTGGTTGTTGTTTGGCAGTAACAAGACTATTCATGATTATTCAAGAATTTTACGTTTTCATAAGTGCTTACATTGAAAACGTAAATAAACGGTCATTGCAGGACTGTTTATTTTGTCTGCATACAATCTCTCATGCGGGTCATCATTTTAGCATAGGAGTTGGACTTGCTCCTCTATTTTGAAACCTCTCACTGTTGCACAAAGATGCATTATGCCAATTATGCTTTAAAAAAAATTACACATACTGACCAGTCAATGTTTACATTAAACTTAATAATTTGAACATCTTGGAGCACAACTATCCAACAGGAATAAAATCAACTATGGTTGCAACAAAACTCTTGTTTATAGAACAGCAATTCATTCTATACATCTCAACTTTTCTAAAGGAAGTTGCCTCAAAAAATTATTGATGTAGAGAGTGACTGTGTATATGGGTGGAAGTTAGGGGTTTGGCTTCATACCCTTGACATAGCTGATGTAGAGACATTTATTTTGCGTAATGATTTTTTTTTTCAAGGCTTTAGTTTTTAAATAATATTACCATATGAATATGAATCCCTATTTTCTGATATATTGGTTTCTTTTTTTGGCTTTTTTGTTGTATTTAAATTTAAGTATAATATGAAATTTATTTTATTTCTAGTCTTTTAACTGTCAGCATTTGCTTTAGTTTTTCTATAAATAACTGTTGTTATAACAACTTTCAAATTTAGTGTCTTTTATTTTGTCTTTTATTATAACGCTCTTGATTGTAGGCCTATAATATTTTTCAATTTTAGTTAACAATGAAATGTTGATACCCTAACTCCTCCCCTCTTACAGATCTGTAGTCTTAGTGGGGTTGGTTTATTCATTTATTGTTGTATTTATTGTTTTCCATGTAATTTTTTGAATAAACATTTTTTTAATTGATTTGACGTAAAATGACACTTATATTTAATCAATGTTAATTGAAGCCTTAGTTAGCATAAGTCTAGATTGCACATTTAAAGTAATTACTGATTTTATAACATATTTGTTAGAGTAAGTGGAGGCAGTTACTGGCTGGTCAGAAGTGTCTAGAAGTTTTTAACCTTGAGTAATTTTTAAAGAGTAATATTTGTGAGATTTTATATGAAAATCAGTCTTACCTCATTTATTAGTCAACTTTTTAAATAAACCGACAAAAGTTCCTGTTTTCATGTCAAATCTTACAAAAATTCTGGCATTTGCCCTTCATTGTTTGCAAATTTTTAGTCAGTAAATTATTCTTACACACAAATTCAGTAATGTTTGATTTTTACAATTAATTAGGTCATAAAAAGCTTATTTCCATTTTGTTTTACAACACTATCACTATTATCATCTCAGCTTTCTACACCTGTGGTAATACAATGGTGAGCATCTTTGTCAGCAATGGTTTGAAGAATTTGGTTAAATTTTATATAGCTGTAGTATTTTTTCTCATTTATTTCTCAATCAATGTTATTATTATTGCTGTATGTAATTACTTTATAAATATATCTGTTTCTATGAACAGTATTTTTGGAATCTTTGGAAAATTTTTAAAAAATTGCTATTACCATCGTAGTGATTTGACTTCAAGCTGTGTCTCCCAGTTGTCCTGGCCAATAGGCTATAAATAAATAGCTTTTCTTCAGAGCAGTCAACCCTAGTCAGTATAAATGACTACACTCGTTTATCTATTCTCATTACAATCATTCACCCCTCATATTCGCCCATATCTCTACGATTGGCCTCTTACTAATGAATAATTAATTCACTATAGAAACAAGAAGCTTATATAGATCCTGTGAGGCTGGTTATCCTGTCCGAAGAAATTAGTTTGTTTGGTTTTCACAGGTAGTGTCAACAGTCCCCCTTTCTCTATCTCTCATCATACCTCTCTGATTTTATCCATCAAATGCTGAGGAGACTAATAGATTGTTTATTTGAAACCACTCACCGTTAGATAGCAACACAGACGTGTGTCTACAGCAAGTGTATTGCCTTGGACAGTCTGCTTGTTGGATAACACCACACACGTGTGTCTACAGCAAGTGTATTGCCTTGACAGTCTGTTTGTTAGATAGCAACACAGATGTGTGTCTACGGCAAGTGTATTGCCTTGACAGTCTGTTTGTTAGATAGCAACACAGACGTGTGTCTACAGCAAGTGTATTGCCTTGGACAGTCTGCTTGTTGGATAACACCACACACGTGTGTCTGCAGCAAGTGTATTGCCTTGGACAGTCTGTTTGTTTAGATAGTAACACAAACGTGTGTCTACAGCAAGTGTATTGCCTTGGACAGTCTGCTTGTTGGATAACACCACACACGTGTGTCTGCAGCAAGTGTATTGCCTTGGACAGTCTGCTTGTTAGATAGCAACACAGACATGTTTCTAAAGCAAGTGTATTGCCTTGACAGTTTGTTTGTTAGATAGCAACACAGATGTGTGTCTACAGCAAGTGTATTGCCTTGGACAGTCTGCTTGTTGGATAACACCACACAGTGTGTCTGCAGCAAGTGTATTGCCTTGACAGTCTGTTTGTTAGATAGCAACACAGACATGTGTCTACAGCAAGTGTATTGCCTTGACAGTCTGTTTGTTAGATAGCAACACAGACGTGTGTCCACAGCAAGTGTATTGCCTTGACAGTCTGTTTGTTAGATAGCAACACAGATGTGTGTCTACAGCAAGTGTATTGCCTTGACAGTCTGTTTGTTAGATAGCAACACAGACGTGTGTCTACAGCAAGTGTATTGCCTTGGACAGTCTGCTTGTTGGATAACACCACACACGTGTGTCTACAGCAAGTGTATTGACTTGACAGTCTGCTTTGTTAGATAGCAACACAGACATGTTTCTACAGCAAGTGTATTGCCTTGATAGTCTGTTTGTTAGATAGCAACACAGATGTGTGTCTACGGCAAGTGTATTGCCTTGACAGTCTGTTTGTTAGATAGCAACACAGACGTGTGTCTGCAGCAAGTGTATTGCCTTGGACAGTCTGCTTGTTAGATAGCAACACAGACATGTTTCTACAGCAAGTGTATTGCCTTGATAGTCTGTTTATTAGATAGCAACACAGATGTGTGTCTACGGCAAGTGTATTGCCTTGACAGTCTGTTTGTTAGATAGCAACACAGATGTGTGTCTACAGCAAGTGTACTGCCTTGACAGTCTGTTTGTTAGATAGCAACACAGATGTGTGTCTACAGCAAGTGTATTGCCTTGACAGTCTGTTTGTTAGATAGCAACACAGACATGTGCCTACAGCAAGTTTATTGCCTTGACAGTCTGTTTATTAGATAGCAACACAGATGTGTGTCTACATCAAGTGTATTGCCTTGACAGTCTGTTTATTAGATAGCAACATAGATGTGTGTCTACAGCAAGTGTATTGCCTTGACAGTCTGTTTGTTAGATAGCAACACAGACGTGTGTCTACAGCAAGTGTATTGCCTTGACAGTCTGTTTGTTAGATAGCTACACAGATGTGTGTCTACAGCAAGTGTATTGCCTTGACAGTCTGTTTGTTAGATAGCAACACAGACATGTGTCTACAGCAAGTGTATTGCCTTGACAGTCTGTTTCTTAGATAGCAACACAGACGTGTGTCCACAGCAAGTGTATTGCCTGGACAGTCTGTTTGTTAGATAGCAACACAGACATGTGTCTACAGCAAGTCCTTGTCATGTGTCTACAGTATAGTCATTGTTACTACGCTTGTTATTAATTTTTATTAGTTCGAGAAGGTAACCAGTTTAATTTGACCTTCAGTTGTTTGACTACTGTATTGAGAACTTCTTCAAGGATTTTCCAGTCATGATTGTGGTGTTTACATTAATTTCTGCTTACTCATTGTTGTGATACAACTCATAATTTCTTTTTTTTTTTTAAATATCGTATTACTAACTTATTTCTGTAGTCAAATAAATTGTTGTATATTAGAAATATACTCTGTTCGTTCTGTTGATTTTAAAATTTGTATTTAGGTAAATTACTTATGTTTTCATTTATATAATTTAATTTCTCTAAACCAATTAATTAAAAAATAATAAAACACATCATTGCAATTAGTTTGAAAAAATAAAAGACTTTAGAAAGAGATTTATTTATTTAATAAGTGAGCATCATTAGATAGAAATGTACAATTTGAAATTTTTAATTTTATATATACTTTATTAACTGTAAATCTGTAATCTGACATGAATTCACTGCAAATTTAAATTTTATTCAAGTGCAGTCCAAAAAAAACTTATGGCTTCAGACGTGGAGAGTTAGAGCTTAAGAAACAACACACTGCCGTTGCAGGAAAATTAATATTTTTCTTCATAATTTTTTAATGTTATACCAGCATGAACTTATACTATACATTATTTTTAATTTTATATTGTTATTTTAATGTTGCATTTTTTTGTGTAATAACAAAAAATGTTTTACTATAAAGTAAATCTGTACTATATACAGGTTTCTACAGAAATCAATTAAATAAAAATCTGTGATGACTTTATAACGATATTTAAGCAAATTAGAGTTGAAAAAAGGTGTCATATATGTGTTTGTTAATTTAAAAAAAAAATTATTCCTAATATGTCAATCATCAAGATATGGGCAAATATAGATATCAGATAAGCATTATAAGTGTAGATGAGTGAATTTTCATCTCTATTTTCTAACTATTCCTTAGCAAGCATAATTATTTAATAGTTCAATGACAAATGAATAGACGGTGGTCATCTGATGGTACCTTTCAACATTTTTCATGACTAATTGGGATCGAACCTTTAGATTATGAAGCTGAGCTTTAACCAACTACGCTACTATAATGATAAAACCAATATTATAGGCCTGATAAGAAAATCAAAGATATATGATTCAATAGTAGATTGAAAGCTTGTCTATATATTGGTATCAAATTAATGTCACCAATGTTCTCAATAGAATTGCTGCTAACTATCACTTTGGCATGATCCATGTCACCGAGTATCATTTTGGCATAAACCTTAGTCATAGTCATAGTCAAACATCTTTATTCATATATCATGTACATTGGTGGTACAGTGAATAGTGTCTAAAAGTAAATAAAATAAAAATATAAACAAAAGAATAAAAAATCTAAACACAAGAAATTCCTCCTGTATACAGAAATTTTAGGGTTTTACATCTGTTTCTGGGAGGTGGAAAACTTGTCAAAAGAATATAATGCTAAATTTATTATATACTCTTTAAGCCTTCTCTTGAATTTTAATAGATCTTTATCTTTCGTTATAAAATCAGGGACATATTTTAGAAAAAAGTTACCAACATATGAGGGCTTTATTTCAAAAAAATTTAATTTGTGAGGCTGAACAATCTCCCTTCTCCTCCTAAAATTATAAGAGTGTAATGGAGTTATGTTTTCCTCTGAATCTTGCTTTTTGGCAATAAGAATTGTTTCGTATATATATTGCCCATAAACTGTAAACATTTGTAATTTTTTAAATGTTCTTTTGCCGAATCATCTCGTTTAAGCTTAAGCATAATTCTGATAGCCTTTTTTTTGCAGCTTAAGAATGCTATCCATATTTAATTTTTTTTTTTTTTTTTTACCCATATAATGCTATACCGAATAAAAGATGAGATTGTACATGGGCAAAATATATACTTTTTAAAGTTTCTACATTACAATAAAAACCATTAACCTTTTCGCTGACTATCAGTTTAGCATAAACTATGTTACAGAAATATTTTAGGAGACAAATAATATAGCGTGTTATGTAATTTGTAGGTATTTTGAGGATATAGATGTATACTAAATTGAAGGGGTAATTTTGTACAAAACTTCTGTAACAACAAAGTTTCTCAAGTATAAATTATTAGCCTAATCAAAGCTTCTGCAATATAAGAATCAAATAGTGTTGAGGAAGGATATCTCCAGCAAAGAAGGATACTTATAAATAAAAAGATGAGTTGAAATAATTAGATTAGCTATTCGTGAAATGCATGTAGTAGATACAAGGGTTTTTCTCAAGTAGTGATTATTTTTCTTTTTCCTTTTTTTACTTACAGTACTTGCTTAATATTTATCAAGATACCTACATTCAAACAGATGATCAGGACAAAATTTACTTTTGTATGAATGACTGAAGTGATGTTGTAACACTTATTTTTAGCAGTTAGACCAGTGTTGTGAATATTCATATATGAATAATACATTAAATCCATTGTCTTTGTAAAGAAGACGCCATAATATACAATTCAGAATGATTAGTTTATGCAGACAGCTTTTAAGTCAACTGCTTTGAGAGTGAAAGGGAACAAATATATTGGATTGTCTGTAAGCTTGAACCAGTTTGCTTTTTAGTATAGACATTTGGTTATTTCAAGGCATTTACAATATTTAGAATTTGAACCTTATTTTAGTATTCGACAGATTTGATAGTAATTTTTTTCAGCTCTTTTATTTAAAATTCCTGATTATTTATTAACAAGATACAAATGATATATTTTAAATGAAATATATAAAATCTTTGGATATCTCAGAATATTGTTTTCTATTAATAGTCATAGCTTGGTGGAGTTATTTCTAAAAACATTTAACTATACCTAACTATCGGCACATGCCTTTTAGTAATATAATTATTTATTTCTATCAATGCCAGTGGAATTTTCTTTTAAAGTCGATAAGTGTTTACAGGATAATGGTCCAAATTCCTTTAGTAACATTTTTATGGACCTCCCTGGATTAAAACTGTGACTCTCTGCATTGAAAGCCATATTGTCAACTATAAGGATAGCACAATGCCTAAAGAAAGTGGTTAATTGTAGTTACTAGCCAACAGCCCTTGCTTACTCATCAATCACATCAATATAAAAGCTCAGCCTGCTGCCGTTTTCCTAGACAAGTTTTACAGTCTAGAAACCCTTCTTTAGTTTACTTTAAGGGGATGAAAAGCAGTAAATCCATGTCAGAGTTAGTTGAATGACCTTAAACATTTTACAATTAAAACAAAATAGGCAAGATTTTGTGTCATGTTAATTTTTTTCATATCAGCTGTTTGAAATAAATTATTAAATTAATGCCAATGTTATTTTATTTATTCTTTATTTATTTTAATTTTATTTATTCCTAAGACGCCGATCGTCAAGATGTGGGCGAATATGGATTTCGAATGATTGTGATGAGAGTAAAGGATCGAATGTAATCATTATTACCAAACTAAGGCCGACTATTCCTTAGAAAGTGTTATTAATTAATAGCCCAATGACAAATGAACAGCCGGTGGTTATCAGCTGATCCCTCACAAAATGTATTACGACTCTGATTGGGATCGAACTGAGAACTGTAGCTTATGAAGCTGGGATTTAACCAACTAAGCTACCGTGTAAGAAAAGAAGCTATGAGAGGCTGTTAGGAATGGAATTTTGAGAAATCCTTTCTTAGTGGCATCTCTATTAAAAAATTAACTTCCCTCCGAATTTCAACAAAATCTGTTCAGTGGTTTCGGAGATTTCTTTTCATTGTTTTTGGATTATGTATTAAGATTAACAAAAAACAAAACAATGAACATCACTCAAATAAGTGTAAAGACCAGTTCCTCACCAGAGATTATCTTACTATTATATAAAACATAATGGTGTCTGTCTGTCTGTGTATGTGTGTTACTCAATCACGCAAACACTACTAGAACCATTTAGCTGAAATTATGCATGATATTCTTAGTGTCTCTGGTTAACAAATAGATCTGAATCTTTATTTTGAAATCCATCAGGGCACCGCCCCAGGGGCTCTAAGAAGTGTCAATGCAAGCTCTATGGTAATATCAATTGTATTATTAAGCTTTGTGTCATAAACAAAGCTGCTGTCATGTTAAATAATATTTGTTTGTACTAAAAAGCAAGTAGATTCATCCATACAAATAAACTAACAAATCTTCTCACGTTATTTCTTAGAATTATTATTATTATTACATATGAGACGCCAACACAACGTTGTTGGTATTTTAAGGCGAATATGAATAGTTATATGAGTGTGGATGAGTGTAGTCTGGTTACTAACTGAGTTCAACTGTTCCTCAGAAAGGGCAATTTATTAATAGCTCAACAGTCAGGCAACTAAGGGACCTTACAGCTTTACGTGAATCCGAACCACATAGTGCTGGTCTGATTTTCAGCTAATTGACAATCCTGATACTCAGTTATCTCCCCCACACAACATCCGCACAATGATTACCACCCAACATGGACACCCCAGACCTCTCTAGTAGTGTCCATGCCGATAGCAACCATCAAGCGGACACCATGTCGATATTAAGAGAACCGAACATCCAACCTATCGCCTACAATCCGAATGGTCAGGCTTTAGTCGGAATTGTGTCATCTCAATTTACATATCCAGAAATAGCTCAGAAGTCAAATAGATAAGAACATTCATTGAACTTGACACTTGATTGCTATTTAAATTAAGTTCAAGCTTCTCTTCAGAGAATCCATATATTTATTTTTCTATGGTTTGTTGATTTTTAGTAGAAATGATTATTCGTGATTTAATAATAAACATATAATCTGCAAATTTGACTTCAAGGACCATAAAAAAATAATACATATTTACACTACAATTAATAACATATATCACAGTGCTATATGGTATTCTTGCTCGGTATCAGTTCTTGTTATATTGTATCCCAACACCGTTAGTTCCTGGGTTCATTATCAGGATATGCTACTGAAATCCTAGCAACACAATTACGGTACCTCAATATGTTGATGATGGTTCAGTCGTCATCCCGGGAATTGAGTCCAGGAAATCAAGTTCAAAGGACGTGTGGCATACCACTCAGACCATCATCCATGATTAATTCATACCTTAAAATTAATATTTGCAACATTATATTGGAACATCAGCCTCTAATTCAAATACAACAAAAATTATTAATAAATACAAATTTGTTTACAATTTTAGTTTTTATAATAATAAATGGTTCCAAATAATTGGCACAAACGTTTCCCTATATTAAACACTATAGAATAAAAACTTTGAAAATTACCAGTTTGATTCCCAAATATGTTTTTTTGCCATAACTCAAAAACTAGTCAAGTTAGAGACATGCGGTTTTTACTAAAATATTTTAAATTGTAATGCAAATCTCCTGAAAATGTGATTAAAATCGTTCAAGCCGTTTTTGAGAAAAGTCTATTTTTGTATGTTTTTTGCCTATAAAAATTTCAAAAAAAGTGAATAAAATGGTCTAGAGATATTAGCTAAATACACCCACATACCAAATTTCATAAAAAGTTATCTATCTGTTTGGTCTCCAGCAAATTGCACATACAGACACTTATATGGACAGAAATTTTTTTTGAAAAAACCACTTTTTGGGTTCAGGGGACCCTAAAATGGATTTTTAGACTAACATGTTACAAAATTTGTTTGGACGGTCACAATACTAAACTTGTTCTATACTAACGCATATGGGTGATTGTAAAAATTATCACTGTGTTAATATTTTAAACTTCACTAGGCTCAACTCAAATTATAGGCAAATTGTGTGAGCCAGTAGAAATTCATATCACAAGATATTTATTATTTGTAAAAGCTTGCTAATCCAGATGTAACATTTTTTCATTAAAGTACGAATTTTGATCAGATAGGTTATCTTATTGTAAAAAAAACTGTACACAATACCCTAACTAGTGTCAAAATTGGTCAAGCGATTTAGAAGTTTCAGTGAAACAAAGATATATACTTACCTAATGCTAAAAACGTTTTAAAAAATCAGAAGTTTGTCTTTATACTTTTACTATAGTTAAAAAATATATATTATACAGTATATATTTAATATACTTTTGTTTTTTTAATTTAAATAAATAAAAAACTGTTTGGTCGTTAGATTAAACACTTTAGGTATATACTAGAAGTGGATTGCTGGTCATGAGTTAATTTTTCATGCAACCGTATTACAATAGATGACTAGTTTAGGATGATTTTTATCAACAAATTTTTATAACCTATGACACTTCTGGTGGTGTGAAAAGTCCAAAGAGCAGTCATACCACACTCAAGGCGAATTGAATAAATAACTACTCAACACACATTCAGTACACTATTTGATGCAGCCTCTGTTTATTTCTGCTCTGTGCCCTTTATTGATTCATAGTTAGTTACATTACATTGTTGTTAGTATGACAAGATCTGTGGTTACTGATTAAGATAAATTCAATGAAGATGTACATTAGTTCCAAATTTAATTATAACATAGTCAAGGTAATCAAGTTACTTTGAAAACACAGATCTAGGATTGAATAGACCTTTATTATATAAATATTGAAGTATTAGTCTGTAAAATGATCCGTTTTTTTTTTTTTTAGTTAAGTAATATTGTAGTTTTATCTCAAATCTTGGTATGACTGCTGCTTATTCACTGAGCTTTTTAGAAAAAAAGTTAAATAAGCCACTTGGGTGAATATTTAGTAGATGTAGGCAGAAATAAACTAGGGAGATTCCTATCTTGTACAGAATTGCAAAGTGCAGAATTGTTGAGAAGTAGTTTGAATAATGCTTACTCCTAGTTTACATAAATGTCTAACATTTGCAGGCCTGTTTGCTGTGTGAAAATTATCTAACTTTTGCTATCAATTTTGAATTAAATTTATCTAGTAATTTTATTATAGAATATGTTCACAAATAACGGTTTTGAAGAAGGATATTGGGAAATAACTAATTGTACATAAATAACAATCTGGATGATTTAAATTGAAAATTTAAGTCTGGCGACAAATATTCTTACATTTTTTTGTATAAAAACAGTTTTGCATGTCAAGGCAAACAAGGGTTCATTGCAAAAAATGCTCTACGATATCTACAACAGAACATATATGAAAAACTCTTTAGTTCAAATTTGTAACATAGAATTTTCAAAAAGTAAGTAACCTAGCTTTTGTAAATATATACTTCTTTACATAAGAGATTTATACATTGTTGAATTTGCTTTTTACTATTTTGAAGCACTTCTAGGAAAATACCCCATTTAATTCAATTAATTTATCTTCAAAACACACTGGTAAAAATGTAATGCAGCCAGTTAATAGTAAAAACATTTATTTAAACCTAATTTTAAATGTTTCTGGGAATATTTCAAACATTTAATATTTTTAAAATTATAATTGAACAATTAAGCTACTTTTAAAATACTGTATAATTAAATATCACCCAACATCAATTTATTACAATATAATTAAAAGTGTCCAAATATGATGATGATCGATATCAGTAAACCACGTCTACCTTCCTCATACCAGATATAGAATCCTTATAATTTTTTTGTGGTCCGAGGAAGTTTAGGTTTATTGAAATTGATCACCATAATACGTGTACACATAATGTATTGTACACCATGATGTGCTGAACATAATATTTGTACTTGTATTGTAATATTGTGATGTGTGATGTTCACTTGTATTTTTACCAACGTGTAATAATTAAGAAATATTACTTCCAGGTAATTTAAAAAAAAACTCTTACCATAGCAATAGTAAAGTCATGTTTCAATTTAACACATAGTTAAAATAGAAATTACACGTTCATGGTTGGAATCACGGTCATCGATTTACGCCACTTGTATGGGTGGGAGAGATTCCTACCATATTTTCAAAATAGCTGCATTAGGGTTTTCCAGCTTCTGACGACGTTTTCTATTCCAATTTTGCCATTATCACACTAAATGTAAATAAAATTTACAATAGTATGGCCACTGTAGCACGTTGTATGATATATTGCATGATTTTAAGCTTTGAATGTGTTAATTACATAAGTTAGTCTTGAGGGTTACATATTTAGGTTACACATGATACATAAAAGAAGACCCTTATACATTTCATCCAGTTATTCAATTATTTTTTATCTATAAAAATGCATTTCACAAAGACTATTCATCCATTTCCATATTTTCTTGTCCACCTAGAGACTATGTATACCTTTGATCAACATAAAGCATGGGTCCAAGTAAGCTTACCTCAGTTATAAATAAAAACCCACCTCTGCATACTGCTTTCCAGTTTAGCAGATAAAATATCTTAAATAACTAGCTGGGCCATAGCGTGGAACTGTTTTGATGCATGAAATAAGTTCCAAATTATCGATCCGTCAATACTTGTAGGTAGGATGAACCTTGCTCGTAGAATTGCTTCTGAACTGGTGTGGCCAGATGTAACTACTGAAAATACAAATGGGGATGGACAGTAGATCAGTCATGTGGTTGTGGGGAGTCTGTCAAACAATGGATCACATAGTTACAGAGTGCCTCTAGGCTCTTTTAGAGAGAGATTAACTAACATAAATAGAATCATTAAGGCAGGTCTTAAATGACTTGATGGATTGGATTTAGCTTTGTGACACGAGATCACTTTGTTATATATGTTAGTAAATAACATGACTGTGGATCTTATTCCAAATATATATTACTGATTTTTTAAATAATAAATGATAGCTTACATCAAACCATACCCTTGTTACTCTGGTAACAAGTTTTACAATTTTATTATAGATGGAAAATGGAGTGGGAAATGGTGTGGAAAATGGCTATATGCTTAAAAAGGACATTCACTTCTCAACCAAGGCCATCCACATAGGCTCAGAAGCTGAGCAATGGGAATCAATGGCTGTGGTCCCTCCAATCTCTCTCTCAACTACATTCAAACAGCACGGGCCAGCTCAATTTAAGGTGAGACAACCTTAAATTTAGTGAATGGTAATAATAATAGTGGTAATAATACATATATACATATCCTCTTCCGGTCCAGCGTCACCGCCAGGTCTGGACGCCCACTAAGCCTCTCCATCTTCTTTTGTCCATCCACCATTCCTCTCTTTGTACCACATCCCAGCACTCTCCTCTCACTTCCACTTCTTTCTTAACATCTTGTAACTACTTTTTTCTTGGTCTCCCTCGTGGTCTCTTCCTGTTCAGTCATTTTTTCCATTTTTCGTGGGATTCTTTCCTTCCATTCTTCTCAGATCTCCAAACCACCTTAGTTTAAACTTCCCCAACCGTTCCCTCAAACTCTCCTCAACCAGTCTTTCTCTATTTCTACATTTACTCACTCGATCACGCCTTATCTTTCCTTTCACTGCTTTCAAGAATTTCATTTCTCCTGCATGGATCCTATTTCAGTCCCTTAACTTAATGGTCCAGATTTCTGTACCATATGTTATAATTGGTATAAAATACGTTTTGTCCATTGTAATTTTTACCTTTTTCGGCACATTTTTATCCCACACCAAATGTTTGACTCCTTGAAAGAACTTGTTTCCCTTCCCTAACCTAACCTAACCTATTTGTTATTTCTTGTTTTATTTTTCCATTGCTTGTTATGGCTGTTCCTAGATATATGAATTCATCTACTAATATCAGGGGTTCTCCCTCTAACATGATGTCCTATCCTAAAATCTCGTCTCTACCTACTACCATTACTTCACTTTTCATCTAACTCATGTTTAGTCCCCTCTCTTTCATAGGTCTATTCCATGTGTTTATTTGTCTTTGTATCTCTCCGACGTCACTACTCCATATCATTATATCATCTGCAAACATCATTACGTTTACATTTACATTTTCTTTCTTAACTTTCCTTAGTATTACGTCCATTACCACATCGAACAAAGTAGGAGATAGGACACTTTTAGAGTGGTAATAATAATGAGTATGAAAAGGACACTTTTGCTTTATTAAAGAAGACAGTAAGATATTTTTACTACATGAACTTATTTATTTCTTAGGATGCTGATCATCCTAAGAAATAAATAAGGATGATAAACAGGATGAGTGAATGTGGATTTTGAATGAGCGTTTGTAGTTTTTTTAAAAAACTAAGGCTGAATCAAGTATTTCTTAAAAAATGTGTCATTAATTAGTAGCGCAATGATAAGTTTGAAAGTCATTTGTTGGTGTTGGATTGTTCATGATTGGTAAATTTGTTGGAGATTTCTAACACTTAGTGTTTAAAAAAACTAGTACAAACTGTCAGGTTTTGACATCTGTTAGATTATTGTTAGGTTTGTTTATTTTAATTCTTGAAGAGTTGAAAATCTTTCTAGCCTTGTGGTTAGCACGTCTACTTCATATGCAGATGGTCACGGTTTCAAATCCTGGGAAGTCCACTTCAATTTTGCCATAGGGGTTTGGATCGTTGTCCTTAAACACGTTTGAACATCACGTTTAAAATGCCACTGGTGTAGAATAAAATAAAAATGTTTTAAAATAAAAATCTTCAAAAGATTTACCAATCATGAACTTAATGGTGGTATATTAAGCTTTTTATTACTTAATCATTCTTTTACAACTTTCCTCAGATCAATGAAAGTGCAAAGCGAGACTTTCAATACAAAAATAAAAAGAATAACAGTTTTTAAAAGAGTAAAGATAAGGTATTGTAGATAATAGCAGTGCCTCACAGGAAATGCCTGTGCTATGATATGTTAATATACATTTTTAATTACTATCTTTTTACTTTTAAAATGGATTTGACCCTCTTGATATTCTATATTATTTTAATATTAAGGCAGCATATTATAACAAATTTATGGTTTATGTAATTGTAGAAGCACTACAGCTGAGAAGTTCACAAAAATAAGCTATAAAAATTATAAGAGAAGTTTATTTTAAAGCTTTTTGTTTGAGTTGAACCAAAGTTGGTTCTCCTCAACACAAAACATTTAGAACCACTCAAACGTAAAACTTTTTAAGGATTGGATGAGTTCAAAAAGTAGAGTTTGGAGAAAATAGACGAAATGTCACATATTAGAAAAATTTATAAAATTGTTTATAGGCAAGACAATGAGATAAGCTACAGAAAGTGTTGGTCGTGGTTAAATTGAAGCCTCTAGAAAGTGTTAAGTAAAATAAAATATTATTAATAGAATACCTTAAAATCACTTCTTAATAATTTGTTGTACGATGTACATTTCAACTTCCATGACGTCATCTTCAGGTACATGTAGATTATAAAATTTCTATGAAGATTACTTCATAGAAGTTGAAATGTACATCGTACAACAAATTATTAAGAAATGTGTTAAAGGTATTCTATTAATAATATTTTATTATGTTGGTCGTGGTTTGAATTTAAAGTTTTCTAGTAGTTCTTAATTTAGCATACAAGCATAGAGTATATAATCACTATCTAAATATTTATCAGTACAAGAGCATTGTGTTGTTGGAGCTTTAAGTTGGATTTGTTGATCCTAATGGCACAACGCTTGAGATTAGTGTTACACATTCATATCTAAATCTATGACTGGCACATGTTAAGAGTAATTGATGTAATCCAAGTAAACATTGATATTGAACTAACTCATTAGTATTGTGGTAGTTCTTTGATATGAAAGATATTAAAACATGGGTTTATTATTAAAAAAAATTTTTTTAATGAAATGAAAACACGACTAATATGATTTTGTGAGTTAATTTTATTATTTTTATTATTGGAGAAAAAATATGAAATTAAAAAATTTTAACTATTGGTTTTTTGATTGGCAGATAACAATTTCTAAAGAAAGAATTATGATTTGATCATGGATAAATTTTGTAACTATTTATTTTGTAAATTTATCTTAAGTATACACTTAGCTTTGTACTTGAGTTTCTGATGTTAGCTGATTTTTCCATGATCTTCTTTTGGTGAAGTCTTCTTGTGATTAGTTCTTTTAGATCATTTCACCGTTAGTTGGCACTCGCTACGTTTGTAACGAAAGTACTTGAAAGAACTTCACTTTTATAAATTGCACAAAACTTTGCTTGCTGGTAATAAACGACTAATAAACAACCATGGTGGTTGGTGTCTACGTGACACTGCACACAGCAAGAAGCGTCCATCCATCATGTATTTGCAGACTGGGGGTGCAGATGAGTCCCTTGCAATTTACCTTAGCGTCTGAACAAAAAAGTCCCTACAATTATCTGCCTCTGGGAATATGAGGGGGGAATAACTGTAGTCATTGTTACTAACTAAGGTTGACTGTTCCTCAAGAAGAGCTTTTTATTTATTAATAGCCCAATAGCCAGGCTAAAGAACCTGCAGCTTTACGTTGAATCCAAACCAAATATTATTGGTCTGATTTTCAGCTAACTGACAAGTCTGACATTCAGTTCTCTTCTCTACTCAACATTCGATCCTTGACTACCACCCAATATGATAGACGCCCCAGACTTCTCTAGTAGTCTATAAAAATATTAGGTTAACTTAAATATTTTTATTGATTGAAAATTTATAAAAATAAAGTAAGAAATATAAATAGTATTTTTTTTATTATTACTCTAAAACACAGTAAATAATGATATATTTTGTTTTCCCCTTTGTGATGAAATGGCACAGACTAAAAAGGCAACTCTAGTATCCACTCAATCAATCAATAAATGCTACAATCCCTTCTCACCACTCAGTCTTCTGCCCTTGTAAGACTTTGTTCATTGTTGTGGAATTCAATATGTACGCACATTGTAACATGTGGTATGAACACTCAAACCTTTTGAAAAGTGATTTATTAACACTATCTAATTGTCAGTTGTACATTTTTAAGTTGCCAATAACAATAAACAATATGATGGACAATTTACCCAACATAGACACCTTAAAATTAAATTTTATAGTTGTAGTTTTTAAAATTTGCATTTTTTATTATTAAAAATAAGTATAACTGTAAAATATACTTTGTTCTCAATATTAAACCCAATGGAAATTCTTCAATAATTATTTATTATTGAGTCTGTAGGAATAAATAAAACAATAGAGACGGTGTAATTATTTGTAATTGCAACTAATGTTGAAAAACTTCAACATGAAACTGTTTACTGGCAGTTATTTTGCAGATTAGACAGAAAACTGATCATTTATTGAATGTAATTTATTGGCAAACAATGAAAGTATAATTTACCCATCATTAAGCATGTTACGAAAGAAGTGAAAGAAGTGCTGATAAAACTGCAATAAATATCTATCATAATATTCGTAATATCCCAATTACCTTGATTAACTAAATACATTTTGTGATGGAAATTTGTACAAATTTTAGTTTTTCTTATTTCATTTCTGATAGGTGAGGTTTTCGATTACCAAAATTCTAATAATTTACATTTGTATCATATTTTTACATATTTCCTTATAAATGCTTTAAAAACATATAAAAAGATTATATGGTGTTTTTGTTTAAAACAAAATTAACTTGGTTTGATAAATCAATTTATATAATTTACTTATTTATGTAAGTCAATACGCAGATGAATAATATGATAAATTTGGCCATAGCAATACGAGTACTCTCGCAGCGGCAATCCAAATAGAACTTCTCTGGAGCGATGCCTTGCTGCGTTGGATGATGCAAAACACGGTCTCTGTTTCTCATCTGGCCTAGGTGCCACGACATCCATCGTCAGTCTGCTTAGTGCCGGTGACCACATCCTCAGTGGGGATGATATCTACGGCGGAACTGGCAGGTAAGAAATATGCACTTAACACATTGTGTGCGGGTCACACGCCCGCGGGTGATAGCAGTGCTTGCGCGAGCAGCGGATAAGTCGCCGGCGGTGGACGGATCAATACCGGCTTGTACGCTTCAGTGTCGCCTAGCCCTTTGGCTTAGAAGGGTCGGATTTGCGCCGCATTATAGCCTGTTTCTCGCGTCACATTTCCTTGTTCTTCGTTCGTGGATCGCGCCATTTTGAGCCAGTTGGCGGGGGTTAGCGTGCCTGTGCACGCAGCGGAACTGTTGCCGGCGGTTGACGAAGCAATGCTTGTTTGTGGAATTCAGTGTGGTCCAGCCACTTGCCTTATAACGGTCAGATTTGCGCTGCATTGTTGCCTGTGTCTCGCGTCATGTTTTGGTGTTCGCCGTTCGTGGATCGCGCCATTTTGAGCCAGTTGGCTTGCATCGGAGTTTTACCATTTTATTATTGTGTATAATAGTGAAACATTAGTATCGTGTTGTGTTATATTGTATTGTGATTTGTGTTATATTGTAAATATATTTGTATAGTGCGTTTTATTCTTTTCTGCAATGTTTCAACCAACTCCTGGGCCATCTTCGGCTCCTGACTTTGTCCTGCCGACAGTTATGGTGAAGTTGATGACCCAATCCAACATCAGATAATGGGAAATGCTTCAGATGACTCTGATTCTTATGAATCTGATGATTCTGATATCGGAAATGATACTCCTGTATGGCGTATTTCAACTTCAGGAATGCGACCTGCCGCAACTAATTGCGACAGCGTCTCGCGGCACGCATGGGTTTCTTTGCGATGTGCGGCTCTACCGCCGGCGGACGATCACTTCGGAAGCCCCGATCTACCAGAATTGAGGCCATAAACTGGATTTGGTGTATCAACCCTGTTTCCTGACTATATAAGGTATTGTTTTGGTACAAAATATTATTTTAGTATCTGACATGTTTTTAACAAATTTTTTCAGCATCGAATGTGTTAATCAAACTGATATAATGGTGAGTAGAGCTAATCTACTATTGACAATTGATTGTTGTCAATACTGTTGAATACTAGCAAAACTAACAAAATAAAAAAAAAAAAAAATAAATAAAAATGAAATGATAAAAATAAATTTTGTTTTTTCTATTAATTCTTGGATTAATGAACCATATAAAATAAAGCCTCATCATAGCATAATTTTCTTTAGTATAGTTACAAATTAATGTTTTACAAACAAACAAAATCTGTTTCCATTTCTAGTCCCGTACAAGAATTCATCTTAAACTTAAAAAAAATACAGCACAAACACTTAAATATTTACTTTTATTAGTATGGAAATCATGATTTATTTTATCTACAATCCTAATTTATCATAATGTAAACATGGTAGATAGCAATAAAGAAATACAAGAACCAGAAGAAACAACTGAAAAATGTCGCTATTGTAATTTTACTATTTTTAGTAGAATAGAAGAACTTTCTCAGTTCCAAATATGTTTGTTTGTAAGTGAGTGGAACAAATAAAGTAAATATTGCACGACAGTCCAAATGTCATGTTGAAAAACAGTTGGTATAAAAGTGGGTTTGCTGATAAAGCATATATATAATACCTGCTCAATGTATATGACAAGTGCCGTTGTATCACTCATGGTTCTACATCGCCAATATGTAGCGTTAACCCAACAGGTTGTCTCATTCTCATATGGTCTATATAAGCCGAGTGTTGATGTCAGAAGGAGACCTCCAACTACAGAGTAATTGTGCCTCCAACATAGCGAGCTGAACATTTAAAACTATATAATAAAAACCATGACTGTATTGTTTAAAAGAATTTTAGAATTATTTTAATTTCTGGTATTTTAATATTTAATGTTAGTTTAAAGCAGCAAATTATATCTTTTCATGTTTTGCTGAGTTATACTTACTTAGTAACTATTAAATAATATCAAGATTAAAATCAGTTATAGTCACATGAATTCACAATTCAAAACAAAACCATTCATTTGAGGTGTCTTGTGAGAATTGTATGTTAATAGAACAAGTAGAAAAAATCAAATATTTAGGGTTAATATTAGACAGTAATTGTTCTTGGAGAGAGCACATTCAGTCAGTAAAAAAATATGTTTATATGTCCTTAAGAAAATTTTATCTTTTGAAATTCATTTGTCCGACAGAAGTTTTAAGATCAGTATATTTTGCTTTGGTAAATAGTAAGTTAGAATATGGGTTAAGTTGTTGGGGGGGAGCGTATAAATCCTTTTTAAAACCAATTCTTGTGTCACAAAAATGCATTATACGACAAATATTTCGTGTGCAAAGAAGGGAACAGTCCTTTCCTTTTTTTAAATATTTAGGTGTACTTCCAATTAGGCATTTATATGTGTATAGAGTGTTGCGTATTTTTTTTGTGAGGGGAGGTCAAAAAATAGCAAATGCTGCAGTTCATTCAATAAGACTAAGAAATTTGAATCGGGTAGCTTTGTTGAAACCGTCGTGTGAAGCTTTTAAAAGATTCTATAGTTACAGTTCTTTGATTTTTTTCAATAAACTTCCTTACCAAATTAGTACTGCTAATTCCATAGCAAATTTTTCTAAACGTTTAAAAAAATGGTTATTTACTTTCAATTATGATGAACTTGAAACTTTTTTGTTTTAAATCAATCTGTTTTTTGCTTGACTCTCCTTCTTGTAACAATTTTTAATTTTATTTGTGTTTCTATTGTGTCTTCTGATTTGTTGGTAAATTGGGCCTAAGGTTGGTCCTTAGAGATAAGAAAGCACTAATATGTAAAATAATAATTAAAAATACGTCTTGATTTTAATACAAATTTTTGCTTTTAAAAAGTTCTCATTTTTATTTTCTGCAACTGATGTACTTGAATTTGTTATATTTTGAGAAGGTAACCTCAAAACAGCTTCATGCTCAGAGGTACCTAGCCATATATCACATTAGTAAATTAAATAGATTAATTTGTTTAATGTTACTTTCAATTAAGTTAAAATAGTGTTTTTAAAATATCTTAAATTGTGTTTTTGTTTTTATAAGCTAAATATTGTATTTGGTTATGTGTGTATTTGATTATTCAAACTGTTTTTTTATGTAAAGCACATTAATATGTATTGTGATTTATGGTAATAAACTTTCTTTCTTTCTTTCTTTCTTTCATATTTAAAATTAAATAACACAGACTGAAGTGTCATCAAGAGTACGAAAATCAGATGTTTTACGTGTCGCGTTTTGTTTACAGCAGTGAAGGTAGAAAAAACACAGCTGAGGCCTCGCTATGACGTTATTGCTACCTGCGCGAATGAATGCTTACTTGTATGAGACAACCTCTTCTATAGGAACCTTGGGCGTTAACCATCAAATGCAAAGAAGTGAACATTTTCACTGGCAGGATAATTGTTCCAGGTTCTGGGTCTTGATTCCAACGGAATCTTCATCTTGCTTATAACTACAACTCCTTTAAATGCTTAATTTTGGTAATTTTAGAAGTTCTGATATCTAAAATTATTAAAATGGTTTGGTCAACCATTTATGTTAGTATGAACAAGTTGGAAGTTGAGGTGATGAAGGCCAATTGTATAACAAATAGCCTTATATGTATTATAAACCTATCAGAATGGGAAATGAAGATGTAAATCTTATTTGTTTATACGTTTCTGACATAGTGGAGAAACTTTGATGAAACACATTTATAATATGTCTCCTGAACCACCAAGTTGAAGACTACGTTGATTTATAGATGATTAATTTGTTTTCGGGAAGTCATGTTATTTGATATTGGCCCATTCTAGAGTGACAATCAATTAAGAACATTCAAGACTAACATTAAAATGTTCATATGTTAGAATAAATAAGTTATTCAACATGATAGTTTCGAACCTATTAATGTTGGATACCCGTCCTATGTCATGGTAAGCGTGAGTTATCCCTCAATCTAGTTGATAGTTTCAAACATATTAATGTTTGATACCCGTCCTATGTCATGGTAAGCGTGAGTTATCCCTCAATCTAGTTGATAGTTTCAAACCTATTAATGTTGGATACCCGTCCTATGTCATGGGAAGCGTGAGTTATCCCTCAATCTAGTTGATAGTTTCAAACCTATTAATGTTGGATACCCGTCCTATGTCATGGGAAGCGTGAGTTATCCCTCAATCTAGTTGATAGTTTCGAACCTATTAATGTTGGATACCCGTCCTATGTCATGGGAAGCGTGAGTTATCCCTCAATCTAGTTGATAGTTTCAAACCTATTAATGTTGGATACCCGTCCTATGTCATGGTAAGCGTGAGTTATCCCTCAATCTAGTTGATAGTTTCAAACCTCTTAATGTTGGATACTCGTCCTATGTCATGGTAAGCGTGAGTTATCCCTCAATCTAGTTGATAGTTTCAAACCTATTAATGTTGGATACCCGTCCTATGTCATGGTAAGCGTGAGTTATCCCTCAATCTAGTTGATAGTTTAACTGAGTAATTTTTCCTAGAAGCAAATGTTGTACTTCGAGTATATGGAACTACATCATATATGGTTCAAACAAGTGTTATTCTCCTTTGGTGTGTTATATGTTATAATACTTCATGCAGATTTAAATTTGATATATTTTTTTAATTTATCAAGATGTTTGTTGGATGGGAGGGCCTGTCTGGATGTTCGCTGGTGGATGGGCTTATCAGAGCATTTACTGGGGGAGTAGGAGGCTTCTCAGAATGTTTGCTGAGTGGAAAGGATTATGTATATTATATAATTTACAATAAATGTTAAGAAAATAATTGTGAATTGATGGTAAATCATTATCTACCAACATTTGAGTAGATAGAGTTTTTAAGGGGCACCCGTGTCATCTGTAAATAAAATTTATATGTTAAGGAACATAACATACAGTAAATTCTATAAAAGTCACTCAAACTATAAATACTCCCTAAATGAAATTGAAAATTTGTCATTTGTATTTAACAACCTTGTTTTCTATGATCTTAAAGTCCTAAAAGTAGAGTTTAAGTTTCAACCAAAACAGAATGCAGTTGAATTATTTATCTCAAACATATGATAGTATTCTAATTATTATCCTGAATCACACATACCACACGGTATCTCTCAGTTGTGAAATTGATTAGTATTTGTGATAAAGGAACTCTTAAAATTTCTCTATTTGATTTATAAAGTTTCAGCTCGTACTTTCAGTAAAAAAATTTAAAACTTGTTGAATACTGATGGATTTCAATTTGTTCATTTGGTACATGCATGGAACTGTAAAATACAATAGATGTTTTCTATTGTTTGGGAATGTATTCTATAGAACGCTACCAAACAATAATGTTTTTCTTATTATGAAAAACACTATCTCATAGTGTCCCAATAGTCATTGTTGATGCAAAATTCTAAAAACACATATTATAAACATAAGTACAGTAAACCTCGTTTTATTCGGACTAATATGGTGGTATTCCGATCCGGATAAAAAATACAAGAAAAAAATTGAGTAAATATCAGTAAAACACACCTAAATTTTTTACATGGGCCTGTAGGCCTGTGCGTGAATTTTATTCAACAAGTGAAGTACTGATTGTTAGCTCAGTTTTGCATTCGAACCTTCAAATCTTGCTCTCTGCAGTCCAAAATGTAAGCCTCTGAGCCACCATACTGACAAAAGATAAGATCTAAAATTGCAAAAATGCTATGGATACGTTTATGAAAATTAATTTAATTTTAACTCCTCTAAAGCCAACCCGATAACCTAAATCTTTGAGCTAAATACTAGCAGATAAAATTAGATTTTTGTATCTAAGTCTATACTATTTTATTTATCAAATTTTACTTTAAAGAATATTCATTTATGTAAAATCTATATAGAAAAGGGTGAAGTAAGTAAAAAAAACCTTGATTCCATCACGATTTTATGAAGTTCTTACTGAAAAAAACACCTTTTTAGTAATCCAAAACAATTTTAACTGTTTTTCTTTTTATAAAAATATTTCAATGAAATAGTATTGTAACATGTATGCTTGTAGGCAAGCCCTTAGTTGCCCTGATTTTTCAGCTATTACTAAATTATCCTTTTTGAGCACAACTCAGTTAGTAACCAGACTACACTCATGATCATTCATATTCGCCTTAAATTACACATATAGTTGTGTCGGCATTTCATATCCGAAAATAAATATAAGAACCCTGTTTTGGGATTAAGCTTGGATATTTTATTTCAATATTAAGTAGAAAATATTAGAAAATGTAAAATAAACTCTGGTGGTATGAAGTAGTAGTGAATTCATCAATGCTATACAGCGATGGTATTTGTAAGAGAAATAAAAACTATCGTAAAGTCATGTGTCAAGAGATTAGTGTGTACATTTATGGGCTGGCACTGTTATCTCTTGACGTCGTGTTCAGTCAAACGTGCATTAGCAGTTGTAACCTTGTGCTTGGGTCAAGATAAATGTGCAATAGGTCAGCTGTTAATTGAAATATCTCATGTGTTTTCAGCTGTCATAGAGTGTGCTATCAGCTGATAACACTTAGCGCTACATAAACGTTAATTTACTATTAATGGTTGCAATTATCTAGCTCTTGACCTTCCTTCTTCAGATCTTATCAGCCAATTTGTCAAACATATTACTGGCAATTTAACTAAATTATATGATATTTGTGATAATCAGATCACTCATGAATCAATGCAAGAAAGTTTAGTTTATATTATAATTAATACAGTACAGCTTCATTATAAAGCCTAAACTATGCACCAGCTAGAGTACAAGATTGTGTTTTTTATTAATATGTGTATAACTTTATGATAACAAATTATAAAAGAAACTATATATTGAGCAAATCAATCTTTGCAGGATCAATAAAGTGGCAGACTCCTTAGTTGTTCTATCTTCATCAAATTGCTATAAATAAGAAAGAAAATGGTAAACAGAACCCCCAGCAAATTATCCATTTTTGCTCCCGTCAAAGCCCCTGGAGACTCCTGATACCAAATTCCAAGTTTTTTCATTTGCCTTATTCACCGATATTCATTGCCTGTTAGTGCCATCTTACAGTAATTTTTAGTAATTCTTAATGATTGTTGTATAGCAAAATTTCCTTGCCAAGTGACTTCCTACTTTTTGCCACTCACTGAGAGAATATAATGAGGAAGATTTAAAAATTTATTTTTTCTGCTGTTTAACAATTTCATTTCTACAAGAGCCTTTTAATTTGGTGTTTCTAACTTGCACTTTTATAAGTTGTTACAATTTCAACTTTGTTATAAAGTTTACGATTTTCTTGCATTAATTTCAATCAAACTAATATTTTAACTGGCAAATAAAGTTTCTTTAGCTAAACGGAAATGGCCGCTCAAATATGGGACCTGTGTGATAGCAAAATTTTTCCTTTGGTCAAAATAGAAAAAACACATTCTTTAGATATGTTCTAAATACTTGAGGAAGACAAATTTTAGAATGTTTAAATTTAGAAACCTATATGTCAGTAAACTAATTTTACTGTTGGTAAAAGTTCAAAATGTTGGTACTTTAAAATTTAACTTTAAATTACTACAAAATTTTAACTCACAAATGTCCCTAAACTATGTTCTCCAACTTTGGGATAGGGTTCATTGTGTCAAATAGAAAAATAATGCACTTTGAAGATAGATATCAAAATACGTTGTTTCCTGTTTTTTTTTTATTATTTTTTTGTAATACAAATTTTAACCTAATAACAACTAATGTCACAATGCATGAGTACAGGATACAGGTTAATAATATTAGATTTTTAATAAGACTATATTTTACAATAGCTTCACATTTTTTAAATGGCAGTATTTTACAGATTTCAAATTTTAACTGTAAATTACTCCAAAACCTCAATTTTCATTTATAAAATTTACCAGACATAAGTGAATGGAGAATAATACTTTAACTGTTGTAAGGCATGTTGTGTGTCTCCTTTCACAATGGTTAAACATGTTTTTCTTTTAATTATTATTGTTTATAACAGATTTACTCAGACAAAGTCTACCATTACATTTTACAAATTGTCATTAATTTTTATCTTATAAATAAAATATTTAGTATATTGGAGAGATAAGACATCAGTAAACTTACCTTAAAAGACGAGTTCACTAACACCAGAGTAGTAGTAACAAACACAAAATAAACACAATCTCACAATTTTTCAATACCACTGGCATTTTCTTCAGGTGAGTAGAGAGAGAGAGAGAGACCCAATATTTAAAAGACTGAATTGAAAATTTAGTCTTACATACCAAAGTACCTAATATTATTTATCTGTTTATCATTGTAATATTAAAGTTTTAAGTAAATAATTCAATTTCTTATGGCTTTAATGGGGAGAGATACCCAATAAAGACACAGGTTCCATTCCTGTTAGACGAGCACATTTTTGTTCTGTAGGCTTGTTGGACCACCGGCTGAAAGCGACATTTGAACTAAGAGAGCGGCGGTTAAAACTTATAATGGAAATCGAATCTAGACTGGCTGAGTGGCAAGCAATTGCCATAGCTCGCTACACTTTTTAAGTCAAAATTGTTTAATTGTAACAGACGGGAATCAAGGGGTTTTACATAAAAAAACTATTTTCTCAAGTTTAGGATTGTAGGTAGTTTGGGGATAGATTGTATTAATGTATCCCAAACGAAAACACAGCTCCAAATGGAAAACAGTTAAATTAAGTGTACCACAAGGCTCAGTTTTGGGACCTTTTCTCTTTTTAATATATATAAAAATGACATACATATGGCAATAAAAAGCGAGTTGATTCTATTTGCTGATGACACCACGGCAGTTATAAAAAATAAAAACCTATCAGATTTAACACAATCGACTTCCAAAAACTTACCGGAAATGGATTCATAGTTTGCATCAAATGAACTAAAATTGAATATTGACAAAACACAAGTAATCAAGTTTTCTGCCACAAATGAATGAGTGTTTAAACCAGGTGTCATATCATAAATTTCTCGGTGTCTGGATAGATGCCAATTTGAGTTGGAAACATCATATAAATTATATGAGACGTCAATCAATTTCATTTTTATACTTAAAGGATAGTGCTCGATTAGAAACAAATATAATGGTTTACTATACCTATGTGGAGTCAATATTGTGGTACGGTATAATGTTTTTGGGAGCTGCTACAGACATCTCTTCAATTTTTAGGTTGCAAAAGCGAATTATCAGATTCATTACCGAGTCTGGTCCAAGAAGCTCGTGCAAACAACTTTTTAAAAACCTAAAAATTCTAACCTAATCTGGACTATACATTCATGAATTTTAGTGTTGGGTTCATGAGAATAAAGACATTACCCTATCAAATTACAAATTTGAACATAATTATAGTACCCGCAAAACTATAATTTTCTGTCATCCATGGCATCGTCTTAAATTATTTGAGAGGAGCCCACTGTATATAGGGCTTTAACTATATAACAAATTACCTCTCGATTATAAAACATTAAATACAGGTCCCTTTAAAACTAAATTAAAAGAAATATTAGTTGAAAAAGCATACTATTCTGTTAATGAATATTTTGACTCTCCAGTGCTGTAACACAATAGAATTAATTTTGTTTGTCTCATTTTAATATATAAATTGTACAAGTTTGAGCTGACAAATATCAAAGAATGGTCAGTCTAACCTTTGATTAAGTATTGATTATTTTTTCTTCAACAATTTTGTTAGCTATAACTTTTAAATTGATTATTTAATTTTGTTTGAATCTTTTATTTGATTGTCACTTAAAACATAATGATAAGAAGTTAATTAAGATTAATTAAGGTATCTTTACAGTTAAGTATTATACATGTACCTGTTCTCTTACAGCCATAATGTAATACTGAACTTTATGTACAAATAAACTATGTCTGTCTATTAAAAAATTACTATTCTATAAATATTTTAAACAATTGAGAATTTATTATGATTATTTATGAACAAAATGGCACACAATATATGAAAATTTCTAGTATAATTATATTAAAAAACATTAACTATACTATCATTTCACCTCCTGAATTATTCCTGCCATTCAAGGGGTAAGACAGGATCAGGACACAAAGTACAGGATATGTAAAAATACAAACAATTAATTAATTAGTGTTATTGTGAAAATGTATTACTAAGCATACTGAGCAAGTAACCAATTGGCCTGGGCCTATATGATTGTATATTTTAAAATGGAACCATGCTAGTATTTAATTTAAATTTATTTATAGAAATGAATTTAAATATTAAAAATATTGATCAGCCAAAACCAATAAACTCAACCTATTTTAATTTCTAGGTATTTCCGAAACGTGGCTGCAAGATTCAATATATCAACTTCATTTGCTTGTAGCATAGATGCTGAACAGTTCTGCACACATCTCCAACCTAACACAAAGGTTGGTTAACTTAAACTATAGTTGATAATTAAGGTAATTAGAATAATGTGTTTTTTATTTCTAGTTTTTGTTTTATGTAATACTGAATTAAAGCTTGGTGATTTCTATTTTTCTGATAACTCATAATCAAATGTCCCTCAGTTGTAAATAATGCAGTTGAAATGGTTTGTGGAAGTCCATCTGTTATTTCTTAGAATTCCATAGAGTTTTAGTTGGTTTGCCTAACATCAGTAAATAATTTAAAAAATAAAAGGAATGAATGAAAATAAAAAAATTAAATTTTAAAAACCCTTGAAAAGTTTTATGACTGTTTTTTTCTCTTTTTTTCTACAAATAAATTGTGATAACATGAGCAGTTTGTGCTAAGACTTATTGTTTTTTTGTCAGAAACAACTCGTCATTATTGATTGGCAAACACAAACAGATAAGATTGCATTATTTTGTCAGAATATATGACATCATAATTTTTAGTCAGTTATTTTTAATTAATATTTTGTAGAAATTCTTAGACTTCAGGAGATGACAAGTCAATAAATCCTGTGCATTATACACAGGATCAGCCAACGTTTTGGCCTCGATACAGAAAGCCATCATCAGGCCGACAGACTGCTTACACCACTGACTGTCTGATAATGGCTCTCTGTATCGAGGCCAAATCGTTGGCTGATCCTGTGTATAATCAATTCAAATTTAGCAATATTATAACATATTTTATTTTTTGTGGATTACTTAAATCCACAAACAATAAAATCAAAACAAAAGAAGAAATAACAGCTGTTCTTTTTTAATATTTTCTAAACTATTCGCACATGCTGAAGCATAGAGGTATGCCGCTACAAGACTGTGTTCAGTAGCTCCCAGTCCCAGCCAAGTAGTTCAATTAATTTTATTAGAACAACATTAATTTTAAATGTATGCCAAGTTAGAATCACATATTTATCAATTAGAAAATCTGTTTTGAGTGTAAATAGTAAGTGATTAAGTAATAAAAATATTGCATTACCTGATATTCTTATCAGTGAAAGGTATCAATATAATTACAAATTAAATTTTAATATATTTATAATCTGACCTTTGTTTTCCTTTAGTTAATAGCATCCTTTACTAAATCAATAATGATATTGTTCAAAGTGTATTTATTTAGTGGCTTATATACTGTCTTATATTTTGTACAGTATTCACGTCTGATTCAACTAACAATTGTTAAACATCTTGTAAAATGAAAAATGTTACATCAATTTGTTTTGTTTAGCCTTAAAATGCTAGTTGAATATTTTTACACTTTGCAGCTAATTCTGTGTAGTTGTTGATTTTTTCTATTTAACTCAATTTTTTTAATTATGTACATACAGTAAGTTCTTGGTAATTCTAATATATTTTTCACAAGAGCCTATTGGGACTGTCATTTTATTAGAACTATCAAGGTGTGAGAAAAATTGTTCCATAAAATCCCCATTTAATGAAATAGTAAACTAAATTGTAGTATTTATAAACACAATAATCACCTAGACACAGTAATGAAAATACAACTATTAAAATAAGTATTTGTTGTTAACTTATTACTGTTGAAACTTCTGATTTCACTTAGAAGGAAATTTTTATATCTTTTAAAATTGTTACTTACAGTAAGTAAAAAAATCAAACAATTTAAACTAACTGTCGGCACTGGTGGCACAGTGCTGTAACTCAGCTACTTGGGGGACAAAGTGTTTGGGAGATTGTAGGCGATAGGTTGGATGCTCGGTCCTCTTAATACCGACATGGCGTCCGCTCAATGGTTGTCATCAAAAGACACTACTAGAGAAGTCTGGAGTGTCCGTGTTGAATGGTAGTCAAGGTTCGGGTGTTGTGTAGAGAAGAGAACTAAGTGTCAAACTTGTCAGTTAGCTGAAAATCAGACTAACACTACGTGGTTCAGATTCCACGTAAAGCTGTAGGTCCCATAGTTGTCCTGGCTATTGGGCTATTAATAAATAGTCCTTTCTGAGCTAAGTCGAACTCAGATAGTAACAATGACTACACTCGTTCATCTACACTCATCACACTCATTCATGTCTCATATTCGCCCATATCTCTACGATCGGCGTCTTAGAGATGAATAATAATAATAATTAACTTGTACTTAATTATTAAAGTCATCTGTAATTTTAAAGTTGTGTGTTTACGTTTATTTGATATTTTGACGAGTAATTTATCTGTATCAGAACAACAGTACTGTCAGTGGTACTGTCCGTATCCAAAGCTAACAAGTCGAGACTTGCAATGAGAACAGCTGTTTCCAAGTGGCTGTGATGTTGTTCGGATTACCGTGACCATACTGTACTACAGTATTATATTAGCAAAATTTGCTCTTGTAACGAATTGATGACAGTATTGTTCTATTCTGCATTTTTAGGCCTCTTAACCAACTAAAAACATGTTTTTTAAAATGAACCATATTCAGAGTTTCATCCATCCAAAATGGTCTTGGTCCTTTCAACTACGGATCATGTCTCTTGTGTTCCAATTAGTTTTCTTTCTTTCTTCATATTTTGATATGAAGGTTGAACAAGAAGATAAACAATATGAACAGAATATGTACTGGTTTTGTTTTATATGAGAAGAAATTACCGTCTAGTTTTCTACGCAGAGTAGCTTAAACTGAATAGTTGTAAATAATTATTAATTATGATGATTATGTTTGGGTGGGTGATGGAGCCTTCATTGCCTAAACTGCATCATGTTTACTGCTTCCAGATGGTATGGCTGGAGAGTCCCACTAACCCCCTGCTGAAAGTGACAGACATCCCTCATCTGGCCAAACTCGTCAAGGCATACAACAAGGACATCATTCTTGTAGTGGATAACACGTTCCTTACATCTTACTTTCAGGTTGGCCAATAGTCAGTTTGAAAATGTTAACTTTAATTCACTATTTCTCTGAATTTCTCTAAGCTCCAATTTGTTAAATCATACTATAGAGGTTATTTAGTGTTAAAAGCAATTATTTGTAATTTTTTTCTATGGAAATATTTTTAATATGTTAGACTGTAACAGCAGTTTTTTCATGTTAACTCGGAAAAATATTTTTCCAAACTTGTGAACATATTTCTTAAGTTATTGTAACATAAAGGTTGCCACCGATCGAAAATGGCCAAAATTCTGAGTTTTTGTATAGTTGACAATTTTTTGATAACTAATACAAAATGCCTTGTCTTGTGCATATCTGAAATGTATGTGTCCTTTTTTATATAAATTTAAATGTGCATTTTTACAGATCTTTTACTTCAGAGGTGAATGCTTTATGAGTAGAAAAGCTTATTTAATATTTAAAAAGCTCTCTGTAACATTAATTATTAAAGTCCTTGTGTAACGAATTTTGAATTTTGCACCTTGAACAATGCTGGTGCTTGCTTTAACTTGTCTTGCATCGCTGGTTGTCACTGCGTAATACGCCTGAAAATCTGAGCAACTCGACAAGTCCATTCTAATATGGGGAATTGGAAGAGTTCATCACATAAATACCTTTATGTTTAAACAAGTAGTATGTTTAAACACCTTTATGTTTAAATTAAACAAAGTAGTTACTGTACATCCTTTTAAAATCACTAAAATTATATTGAAAAACAAGTTATAATCTAAACACTACATAAACTTAACATATGGTGTTAGAATTTTAAATTATTACAAAACAGTTATTAATAATTATATGTTAATTTACACATATATTTGATTAAATTATTTATTAAACAAACCCTTGGTCCAACAAGCTATACATAAATGATCCAAAACACACGTTCTGTCAAACTGCCATTCAAATAATGCAAACCAAAACCCTTGGTTCAGGAGAGTGGGCAATACAAACAAAAGCAGTCTGTCAAGACGAAGTTAAACAACAAGTGGTAAGGCTACTTACTATAAGGCAGGAGGAAGTTATCACAGGAAAGAGTCACCCAAACAGTGTTGCCAATAGTAAAAATGGAATTTTCCCAGGGACCTGTAAGACCAAGGGGTAACTTCATAAAATGATAAAGTAAACCTCATTTTATCTGAACCCAAATTATCTGGTTCATACGGATCAGTGATCGATTCGATGGACGGTGAATATTTGTTTTCTAAAGTTGTTACACTGCCGTATAAACATTAAATGTCGTTCTGTCATGGCAGCGCCAGCGATAAACTAGCTAAGAGTTCACTGTACAGTATCTCACTCATATTACTTGCGTTGCTGCCCATTTATTAGTATAAACATCTATTGATATTACTTAGCCTTTTTCAAACATTTTCATTTAATTTGTGTTTTTTTTAACAGCTGAAGATAAATAAAATAACTGCATTAGATTATCATTTAAAGCTTCAAGTCCATTAGAGCAGAGCTCTACAATTGAATGTGAATAAAACCATGCTTACAACCTTCCCTGGTGTAGCATTATGAAGGAACTAACCTCCTCAATATTAAAACACATTTTAATTATTACATTCCAATAGCTGTTAAAACTCTTTGGAAATCATTATTTACATTTGAACAGCTGTTACGTTTTGATTTATTTAAATCTCTCCCCATGCTATTCTAATGACGGAGACACGTACTTTGAGAGCTTCTCATATTCTTCAGGGTAAAAAAATTGAAGAAATATTATTCTTCAGGGTAAACCCTTATTGCATAGTTACGATCAGAGGCAAACTTTTTGACATCTCAATCGTTTAAATTGGTCAAGAAATAAAGGAGGAGTTGTGTTGACAAAAAACGGCTTCACGTATTATATATAAGGATTAAGAAAACTCAGTTTTTGTGTTTTATCTAGCTTTAAATGTATTCAGCTTGATCCACCGCCACATTACGTTGTATAATCAACTATGTATTTTATTTTGAATACTGTATCATATCTTGTAGATACAATATCTTCATCACTTTCCTCTTCTAAAGCATAACATTGTATTGTCAAACAATTTTTTTTGTAAATGTCAGACAACATTGGACAATCAATTTGTTTCATTTTATCTGACTTGAGTGAGCTGCCATTATTATAAAAATTCTGTATTCTAATAAAAATACTAATATTTGTTCCATTTAACTTCTTTTGAAACATCACAAGAGCAATGTAAACACTTGATATTAGCATCTGAAAGCAACTTGAATTAGGTGGCAATTTTGCTGCATACATTTTACCATTTGATAAAAATCTGTAAGATTCAAATTATGTTAAATAATAACCCATAAATGGTCTCTAATTTTTTATTTATTTATTTTAATTTATTCTTAAGATGCCGAACTTAAGATTTCGAATGAGGGTGCTGAGTGTAGATGAGCGAATGTAGTCATTGCTACAAACTAAGACAGACTATTCCTTAGAAATTGTCACTAATTAAAAGCCCAGTATCAAATGAACAGCCGGTGGCTATCAGCTGATCCCTTTCAAAATTTGTTATGATTCTGGGAGTTAAATTATGAACATTAGCTTATCAAGTTGAGCATTAGATAACTAAGCTATCGATACATTTTGTATACTAACTGAATATAATTTGTGAGAAGGCTGTGAAAAGGCAGCTGGTGACAGAATATGGCGTACTTTCTAAATAACGTCACTTCAGTAATTAATAACATCAGCCCAAAATAGCTCCTCATAGCAGCTAAAACTACTTGAAGTACATCCTCAGAATTAACCTTAAGTAAATTGCATAAATACTATGCTACATTTACTTTATGTGCTAATGAAAACAAAATCACTTTATTAGTTAAACATAAACGTTTATAGTTGGAGTCTGATGTTTGTGCTAAGGGATATACTTAAATAAAAATAACATAAAATAATCTATTTATTACTATTTATGTTCTTTGTACTAATAAAAAAAAGATGGAGAAGTTGACTTCTACATCAGACCAAACTTCCTTGCATCGTAATTAATGTTTCTGAACTGAAAATTGCTATTATTGTCAAATATTGTTTGTGAAATATCTTACAGAATAGGTTTTGGTAAATTGAAATGTAATAACATTTTTAAAAACTTAATAAGGGTTAACCATATTATGATGTTGTTACCAATATCACCATCCTTGTATGAGTCAGTGGGTGGGTCAGTAATAATGTCTGTGTATAGGTGGGTGGGACAATACTACTGTCTATTTTTTATTGTTTAACCCTATTCATTATTTAGTTTGTAGTCAGATAAATAAAATAAGATATTTAAGATGTTACAATAAACTTGTATTTCCCTTTCTTCATTGTTGCAGAAACCTCTTGCGTTGGGAGGAGACATTGTGATTTATTCTGTCACCAAATATATCAACGGCCACTCAGACGTGGTCATGGGTGCTCTCACCACCGACAACAGTGACCTCTATGAACGCCTCAAGTACTTACAGAACTGTGAGTTGAACGAATATATCTCGTAACTTTCTTGAAATTGTTGTAATAGAGTAAATGGTAATACATTCGAATTTGAGACATTTTTTAGATTGTATCACTTAAAAATAAAAAAGTTTCTTATTTTTTATATTTAAATAAAAACCTTTTGCAGTCAACTTTCTTTTTGAATAACTCTTGTTTTTGAACTCTTTCTTTTGAATAAAACTAATTACTTCATATCGACAAACTCGTTGAAAAATATTTACATTCTCTCCTGAATTCTGATCTAAATTCCATGGGAGTTTTGGTAACATATAAAAATACAGCGTTAGCGCTCAACGTGTTAAATAACTGGACATTAGTGTCACAGTATTTTGGTTAGTGCTTAAATACTGCATGAACTCCGTAAAATGGTTGGTCATTTTTATTGCTTGTATAATAATGGCTTTATTGAAAAAGATTTTGTACAAAAAGCGAATATAGGACTAAAAAGTCCTCTCTTACTATGTATCTTACCTGTATTGATTGTATAGTGGACTTGTATTTTTGTTTATATTTTAGACTTTTTACAAAAGTAAATAAATAAAAATTCAATTTAATTAGGTAAATTGTAATATTAAGGCTTAAGTTGTTAATAATTGATATCGTTTTCACCAAAATTCTGTTTGTAACTACACCCTTTATAATTTTTATAAACATAATTTCTTCTATGCCTTATTACATTATGCAGTATCCATAATGATGGTAATTATAAACAAGGATTATTTAAACCTTCTTCTTAATTAGCATTATTATTTTTCTAATGACATGTGTTCAAAGTAAAAGTTTGTAGTATAGAATTTTAGGCAACATTGAAGAAGTAATGTGTCAGTTAGTTAGGTATTAAATAATCAATACTGGTCACCAAAGAACTAAAGCATATGTAAAATACCCTATGCCTCTTGCTAACCCAAAGGTTAGCACTCCTGACTTCGGTGTAGGGAATCACGGGTTCAGATCCCAGAAGGTTCACCTAAATTTAGCTTGATGAGTTTGGACCGTTGTCCCATAACACGTTGGAATAGACTGAAAAAAATGTCACTGGCGTTGAAATAAAATAAACAAATCAAATATAAACTTATTGTATACAATAATTGAAAATAATTAATTATGATCTTGTCATAGCTGCTGGAATTGTACCATCTCCCTTCGATTGTTACCTTGTGATGCGAAGCCTTAAGACCCTCAAACTACGAATGGACCAACATATGAAGAATTCACTGGCTGTAGGAACTTATCTCGAGGCCCATCCTTTAGTGGAAAAGGTTTTTCATCCAGGTACATACGAACATAAATGCATGAATAAAATAATTAATTATGTTTAACTGTAGGCATGCAATTCAAAGCATATGCATGAATTGTCTGTTTTAACATGAGAGTAATAAAAGTTTTAACAAATAGTAACTAGTAGAAATAAAACTGTTGCAAATTAATTCATTACATATTTTCTGTCAAAAGAGGAATGATTTTTAAAAGGGTTCAATAAGCATAATCATAAGTTCTTCAAACATAATCTGCTATGTACATTTCGAAGCATGGAGCTTCATCATCTGGCTTTCCAAAAATGTCACTATTTACATTACGCTAAACATTTAAAATATAAACATTTAAACATATTAACATAGCACATTTGCCGGCCGGCGATAGACAACAACTCCAACACCAACCAACAAGGAGTTGGTGTCTATCGCCGGCCGGCAAATGTGCTATGTTAATATGTTTAAATGTTTATATTTTAAATGTTTTTAATGTTTAGTGTAATGTAAATAGTGACGTTTTTGGAAAGCCTGATGATGAAGCTCTATGCTTCGAAATGTACATAGCAGATTATGTTTGAAGAACTGTTGACAGGAAAAAAAGGTAATTTAATCAGTATTATTTCTATAATATAACAATTCTGGAGGCTAATAAAACAAAATGAATAAATAATCATAAATTGGTTGGTAGTGTAGTTGGTTACAAATTGGTTGGTAGTGTAGTTGGTTACAAATTGGTTGGTAGTGCAGTTGGTTACAAATTGGTTGGTAGTGTAGTTGGTTACAAATTGGTTGGTAGTGTAGTTGGTTACAAATTGGTTGGTAGTGTAGTTGGTTACAAATTGGTTGGTAGTGTAGTTGGTTACAAATTGGTTGGTAGTGTAGTTGGTTACAAATTGGTTGGTAGTGTAGTTGGTTACAAATTTAGCTTCATAAGCTAATAATCCTCAGTTTGATTCCAATCAGAGTCTTAACAAATTTTGAAAGGGTTCAGCTGATAACTACCGGTTGTTTGCTTGTCATTGGGCTATTAATCAATGACACTTTTTAAGGAATTTTCAGCTTAAGTTTGAAACAATGACAACGTTCAGTCATCTACAATCATTACACTCCTTTTGAAACCCGTATTTGGCCAAATCTTGACTATCGGCGTCCTAAGAATAAATAAAGAAACATGTCTGTTTATCTGTGCTGTGATCCTTTTTTTTACCTTTCACATCTCCATCTTTAGTTTGAACTTTGTTTTCAATTTTTCTGCATTTTAAAATGATTAACAATTTTTCTCCTCATACTACAAACTCATACTACTCAAGTTAAATTCTGCTACCTCTCATTTTAAAATCGTCCGATAATTTTTTATTTTCTCCAAGTTCTACATTGCATGCTTCTGTTTTTGAGACGTCAATATTGTATTAGTATACAAAATTATTAAATATTTTACAATAGATTCTTGAATACATACACTAATTTTAAACAAATTCACTTCAACTTTTGTTAGCAAAATTGAATAGTATTCTTAGTTGTTGACTATCTATGTAAACAATATAATATTACTAACATAATGTGAACCAGGGAGGACTGGAGACTAAGGAAAGCTATGGAGGGTGGGGCTGGGTATGGGGCCTATTGTCCCTCTACTGGGTTTATTGGGCAGTCTGAGTAAGTGCTGTACGATCTACCAAGCTGAGATCTTTGCCATACTTGTTTCCACCCAACAAGGGCTTGAAAAACAAGTCAGGGGCACACAGATCTGTATTGTGTCATTCAGTCAAGAATCTCTAATAGCAATTGACCTCAAGACTCACTTGGAAGTGCTTTTAAACTCTTCTTTCCCTTGTTCTGCCTCAATAATGTTCTATTGATGTGGGTTCCAGGGCATAGAAGCCTAATAGGCAACAAAGAGGCTGATCCCCTTGCTAAGAAGGGAGCAATAACTTCATTTGTAGAGCTTGAACAAGTATTTGGCATTGGATTTACCACTGCCATGACTGAAATACAAAGTAGATGGCGGCGGTTTAATGGCCAAGTCTGTGCAAAATCTTGCATGAGGGGACCCTGCCCTACGCTTACCAAATCACTTGTCACCATGAATCGAAAAGACATCAGTTTTGTGATTGCTTATATTTCTGGATGTAGCCACTTCAGAAAACACTTGGCAACAATTGGTATCTACAGACAACACTAGTTGCCAGCTTGTGAGGCTCTTGAGTTTTCCAAACCTCTTGACTGATTGCAAAGCCTTGAAACTCAGGAACTAGAATTTTTGGGATTGAAACTTGAGGAAAAAAATGGTAGCTAGTCTGGAGAAATAGATTTTGTAGCTGGTCAAGCCGCTCGGAATCGTTATCCCATTCTAGCAACAGCAGGGGGTCTAATTAACTCAAGATCGATGTGTAATTAGGAATGGCCTCTTAAATGGGTCCAGATAAATAATTGAGATTTAGTAGACCTCTGTAGAAAGTTTTTTTTTCTATCTTTTGATGTAGTATGCGATTTTTTCAACCTAGAGGGGAGGGCCAATGGAGGATTTTGTAAAAAGTTTAAATGAAAGACTATGATGAGGTGCCCATCATTTTAATGCCTATTTTTTCTGTATAAAGCGCTATAAGTTTCAAGTCAAGAGAGCCACCCTATCAGAAATGGCGGTTGATTAACCTTTCTTAGCAGTGATATTCGAGTGGGAATTCAACTTGTTGTAAAAGCCATATATGAAGCTAGCTGTTTGATTAAAGAAATAGAAAATTACTTTTAAATGGTATTATTGACATAATGGTAAAAAAACTCTTAGAACAGTACTGGCTTCTACAATATATCGAATTCCCACTAAAATATCACTGTTAAGAAAGGTTAACCAGTCGCCATTTCTGATAGGGTGGCTCTCTTGACTTGAAACTTATAGCGTCTTATTCATAAAAAATAAGCTTTAAAATGATAGACAACTCATTATAGCCTTTCATTTAAACCTTTTCCGAAATCCTCCACGGGCCCTCCTCTCTAGGTGATAAAAGTTATAAACTGCATTAAAAGATAGAACAATATTTTCACCAGAGTTATACTAAATCTTAACTATTTATCTGGACCCATTTTAAAGAAATGAAAGTGGTTCCATACTTTTTCAAGACCCTCTGCTAAGAAAGATTCACCAGTCGCCATTTCTGATAGGGTGGTTCTTTTGACTTGAAACTTGTGGCTTCTTATTCAGAAAAAATAGGCTTTAATATGATGGGTAACTCATCATAGCCTTTCATTTAAACTTTTTACGAAATCCTTCACAGGCCGTCCCATCTAGGTTGAAAAAACTACAAACCGCATCAAGACAGAAAAAAAACTTTTTACAGAGATATATTAGATCTCAATTATTTATCTGGACCCATTTAAGAGAAATTAAGGTGGTTCCATACTTTTTCAACAACCTGTGTATATATAAAATAGTCTATTATGTAAACGTTAGCTTTTTGAAACAAAAATACAGCATGTAAACATTGTAGCACTGAAGGGGTTTTAGAGAAAATAATTGTCTTGATTTTGAGAAAAAGAACTATACAGTAAACATTCTTCAAGCTCTCTCCTTACTGGATTTATAATTTAATGTTGTAGATGAATCTCCAGTAATTTAATGTTATAGCTGAATCTCCAGTAATTTTGTATTTCATAATCCTTTCTGTAACAAAGTTATCATCTTCAGACATAAATAAACAAACTGAAAAAAATAACTTGGTTACCAAAAGGCCTTATGAAATAAAAACTATAGTTACTGGTGTGTTTGATTCATCTATAACATTAATTATGAAGTAAATTTATGTTCAGAAGAAATAATGTTCAGTTTATTATGGACATGATGCCATCAAGTTGTTATTTTGTAATGCAATATGAGTCATTAATTTTAGGATAACCTATATGTTGTAGGACTGCCGTCTCATCCCCAGCATGATGTAGCACGTCGGATCTGGTCTGGCTGTAGCGGTATGCTCTCTTTCTACATATGCGGAGGCGTTGAACAGGCTACTAGGTTTCTGAAGGCATTAAAAGTTATCACATTGGCCGAGAGTTTAGGTGGCTATGAGAGTCTGGCAGATCACCCGTGAGTCTTTTATAAAGATTTATATGTTTATTTGTAGTATACTTTTCTGTATTTTTTATTTGATAAAAAAGGAGTTTGAAATTTATGGATTGTTTTATCATTTGAAGCTTTTTTAATGCCATAAATTCCATCATTCATGATTAAGTTACTAAATGCTAAACAGTTTATTTTTAAATTTTACTTATGTTTAGTGTTGAAATTAAGAAGTAAGATGCCAAAAAAACTCTACTCTTTTTAATGTAGCAGGGATACTCGCCATGCACGCCTGAGGTGATTTGTCTTCAACCCTTTGCAGTCAATATGGTGTATGATGCTTTTTAAAACAATTTCTTGAGTATAGTATAAATATAGTAAAACAAGTTTTAAAAAATAATGTAAAACTAATAACTTTGTTGTTCTTTTTATACCGTGACTAACGATACAAGGCCAGACCTGATTCCTTTTCACTAGACAAGTAGAATTCTTGTTTTTTATGTGGATTGGACTGAACTTGCAGGACCACAACGGCATGTTGGCTGGGACCCTGCCACATTGAAGTCTACATGTTAAATTAAAAAGAAGAAGAAGAAGTTTATGCAACATAATAATACACAGTAATGTTTAAAAACAGAACAAATTATTCTCTTATCTCTAATGGCAACTCATTGGTTTTATAATTTAGCAACAGTCAACATGTTAATGAGTTTTATGTAATAATTTCTTAATAAGACACGTAATTTATAACTAAATTTTTGTTGACTTGTATTGTGATTTTAAAAATAAGACACTATTTTAATCATATCAATGTTTGTCCTATCTAGTGAATTGATGACTCATGCTTCGGTACCTGAAGATGTTCGTAAACAACTCGGAATCACTGGAAATTTAATCCGACTGTCCGTTGGTTTAGAATCTATTGAAGATCTTATCAGCGATCTTGATCAAGCTCTAAAAGCAAGCAAAAAGTAGAAAGGAAGAAATACACCTAGTGGTTACCAAATTAACATTCCTTATATTTTTAATATACCCTAATTTACAAATGGAAGTGCCCAATGATCGGAGAGTTCCCCGCTATAAGGTAATGTTCAATTTACTACTGTGATAAATTATGTAAATTTAGAAAATGTTTTTAAAACTTTCAATAATTCAATAGGGAATTTACAAATTTAACACTAAACAAAATACACTTAACAAAACTACAAGATAATACTGAGCATTCTTAATGTAAGTTTGAAAATAAGTGTGTTTAGTAAAGTTGTGATTCTTATTTAATTAATTCCTGATCTAGCTGCTTCCCACAAAATCACTTTGTCCGGATTGTATTTACTCTTTTAGTGGTAGCGTAAACTCTATCCATTTTGATAGATTGTTTAATTTTATAAAGTTACAATGCATTTCTCTCAACAATTCTGCTTTAATTTTTATTTTATTTTTTAGACAAACAAGTAAAAGTCACACAACACTAATTTATTATAGTATAAATACATAATATTATGGTAATTAATTTTGACAAATCATATTTACCTACCTTACCATAATAGTTTGAACTTGTAACAAATTTGTTTTGTGCTGTTTATTATTTCCACCAACATGTTATATGCTAATTAAGGAATTACTTTTAAGGGAAAAATAGAATAAATAAATGAAAGTGCCCCCAGAGAAAACAAGTTTACAATCTAAAATATATATATTTATAAGTTAGTTTGATCTACTGTACATACCATCTGTGATTCATCATAACATAATTTTATATCAATATTAAGGCTATATTTTATTACTTTTATTTCACTAAAATGATCTCAAGTAAATCTTGAATGTGATTACAGAAATAAATTTTATGTATATATATATATATATATATATATATATATATATATATATATATATATATATATATATATATATATATTCAATAGTATATGTATTAAATTGAAACCAAAGTTGTAGTTTTTACTCTAATTTTACTTTGAATACACCATTCTTAGATAAATATATATTATTCTAATTAAGAATTGTCGTTATAAACTTGTTATTTAGTAAAAACTTACTTTTGTGTATTGAGTATTAAATATAATTGTATTGTTTAATTTAGTACGTAAGCACTGTTTACATTCAATGTCTCTAAATTAGATTGAAGAAGGAATTCCTACAAATTTCTCACCTCTGGACTTAAATCTTAGTTCTATTATAAATTGTTATGTACATTGTTACGGTTGTTGTTGCCAAACAATTACTGTTATTTATCAAGTATTAAATGCAGTTGTTTAAAAATTGTGTTTTTAATGCCTGCTTTGATTTCTTTACAGTATTATTTATTCATTTTTATTAAATTAAATACTATTTGGCCTTTCATATTATCAGGCCTAGCCACTGAGTAGCTCTCGATAATCTGATACGCATGGGACCTTGAAAATTATGGAACAATATAAATGATAATTACCAAATTTAAATCAAATACCATGCCTAAATGGGAAAAAATGTGAATTTCAATTGTTTGTAGCAGACTGACTATTTAATACAGCTGAAACTGTAATTAATTTTAATGCTAAAATATCTAAATAAATAGAAGTGACCAACCCAATTTGTCCGTTTTTACCACTAAACTAAAGTAAAAACTATAAACAGTAATTCAATCTTAATGATGCACTAGTAAGAAATAGGTTTCCTGAAGTATAAGAAAGTGTAGTAGTTCCTTTTAGAGCAGATGTGTAGCAGCACCATATGGACACAATCAAAAGTGTAGTAATTCCATTTGTAGCCGATGTATGGTAGCACCACAAGTTTACAGTCGATAAGGTAGAGCATGGAGATCTGTGGCATTTGACCTTCAATGGCTTTGAGCAGCACGAGGCTTATGAGAGTGAGTGAGTGAGTGAGTGAGTGAGTGAGTGAGTGAGTGAGTGAGTGAGTGAGTGAGTGAGTGAGTGAGTGAGTGAGTGAGTGAGTGAGTGAGTGAGTGAGTGAGTGAGTGAGTGAGTGAGTGAGTGAGTGAGTGAGTGAGTGAGTGAGTGAGTGAGTGAGTGAGTGTGAGTGTGTGAGTGTGTGAGTGTGTGAGTGTGTGAGTGTGTGAGTGTGTGAGTGTGTGAGTGTGTGAGTGTGTGAGTGTGTGAGTGAGTGAGTGAGTGAGTGAGTGAGTGAGTGAGTGAGTGAGAGTGAGAGAGAGTGAGAGAGAGTGAGAGAGAGTGAGAGAGAGAGAGTGAGAGAGAGTGAGAGAGAGAGTGAGAGAGAGTGAGAGAGAGAGAGAGAGAGAGTGAGAGAGAGAGAGAGAGAGAGTGGGAGAGAGAGAGAGAGAGTGGGAGAGAGTGGGAGAGAGTGGGAGAGAGTGGGAGAGAGTGGGAGAGGGAGAGAGGGAGAGAGAGAGAGAGAGAGAGAGAGAGAGAGAGAGAGAGAGAGAGAGAGAGAGAGAGAGAGAGAGAGAGAGAGAGAGAGAGAGAGAGAGAGAGAGAGAGAGAGAGAGAGAGAGAGAGAGAGAGAGAGGGGGGGGGGGGTTAATAAAAACTACAGCAAATATTATCAATCAGAGAAATATATATCACTTATTAATTAACACACAAACAGAATGATAAATAATATAATGAGCACTTAAAAATAAACAACCATAGAATAAAAATAATATATTACCAATAAACATTTTCCTTCTATTTATTTGTACTATGTACATTTTCAATAGATAATTATTTATCAAATAAAAAGAAGAAAATTGTTACAAGGAAAATATTATTGATATTTTTATTCCATCATATACTTTCTGGAGGCTTCAACTATGAAAACCATTAGCATAAATAAATATTTTACTGTAGAATAAAAATGATCATAACTTTCTTCAAGATGTGTCAAGTGCAGGTAGCCAGAAGAGGGCTACAATAAATTGCATTGTGGCAACAGTTAGTTATAAATAAAGGTTACTGAACTTCCCTTGCCGGTCCACTTGCATAACCCGCTATTGCCTTTAGCATTTTCCTAGCCCTTAAACGTAACTTCTTGGCTGTTGGATTATGAAAGCTTCGGACTGACAACAAATAAAACTCATTGTTATTGTAATATTCAAGAACAGTAATTGACACAATCAAAATTTAAACGCTTAATATTAACTTATAACCTAAGACATTTTCTGGAACTAGTGACAAAAGTAAACATTACAGTAAAACACTTTTGTTTTTAAATTACGAGTCCTCTTCAGGATCTGATGGCTCTTCAATTAATCGAAGCCATTGGTTCCTGATTTCCAACATACGAAGAATATCACTATTCCCAAATAACCATGAAATTTGAAATTGTCGAAGTCCAAAATCGAGATATTGTCGTAAAAAAGAGTCTGACATTTCACAAAGACGGAGAAATTCATAAGTTTCCCCCACTTGTTCTGCACAAGCACCACAAACACAGGTTGGTAATCCATCATCTTTTCTTACCTAGAAAGAAAATTTGTATTAAAACAACTAGCTAAATAACCAGGGTAACGATAAAGACCCTAACCCCCACATATTGTTTTGAGGAGTTGGAAGACGTTCATTTATTTTGGGCGATGGTAAAACCTTATTAGGAATTATTTTCTCAAACATTAAAAAATTATTTATGTCTCACAAAAAGAAGGGTTGGGTTAAATTTTAAAATGTAAATCCCAATTAAGTAATCCCTCTTTTAAAGGGCTTGTAAAAATAAGACTGGTGAAACTGGACATTGCTATATCAAACCTTTAAAATATGGCAGCCATATGAAGTTGTGCTAAAACACTCTCATCACATTTAGGTTGACAAGATCACTACATATTAACAGCAAATAGTTTAACTGTGAATATTTTTTTATACATGTTACAGACATATTCTGAAGCATAAAAGAACTGATAAGAATTTGGTTATCAGTGTGTAACCTTAATACTGCAGGTTTTCCTATTTTATATTTAAAGAAGTAGTTTCCAGGGGGTGGTACACAAACAAGAAGATAAAACTGCAATAGTAGATAGTTTATATTAAATGTACGTAAATAGATGGCTGTTAAAGTGTGTGTTTAGATAAAAATGACCTAACACACCTAACATCATATAACTTGAGCAGTGGTACAGCTTAATTTAATGTCTCCTGAAGAAAATTAATTTTTTCTCTAACTTAATTAAAAATTGGGTGGGGGACTTATAGACACCTTATAAAACTAAAAATATTACAAAGGTAAACTTAAGTATTGTGATTCTCAGTTATATTTTGGTCAAATGAAAAGTTATAAGCAATAATGGAAGAAGGTTAGATTAGCAATAACAAAACGACAGCTAGCCTCTCCAGCTGACCTAGATTCTTGAACATCAAATTGATGCCATGGAGGAGCCTGGGCTACTAAGCATTCTCGTTGCTCGTCAGTTTTCTGTTAAAGGCGATAATCATTACACCACTCTGCATCATAGCACTGAGAGTTTTCTTTACTCTTACTTGCATCAAGTATACAGTGAGAACAATTCATTAGTATTATAGGAGATGAAGAGTGGAATCAAATTTATTAGTTTGTACATATTGGCTCCCAGGCAAACAACTTATCAGTTTCCTTTAATATACAGATACTAGCGCTCCTACCATATCTCCAATAGATAGCATGGTAAATGTTAAAAATACAACAAGTTTTATACCACAACTATTAACATAAACAACAATTCTGTGTGGTACAACAGCTGCTTACCGCACTAGCTAGGTCTTGCTTTAAGAGCGCTAGCATTGCATGGTTGGCAAGTAAAACAGCTGAGCTTCGCTACCGTGGTAATACAGTAAAACAATGCAAGATGGACACTTGTTGCCCTGGCTATGGCTCAGTAACACCCCAACTCTACCAGCGTTCTAATCTGTATGGTGCTGAGAGTTGTAGGAACGCATTGAATGATTAGTTACACAAATTTTCAGATAATTTGAACTTTTAGGAGTCTGTCTGAACTTTTAGGCTGTCCTCCCAATTGATTTTGATTTGCAGGGTTCTACTGTACTTTATAAGCGTTTCTTTTTAGGTGGGTTGAGACAGTATACTTTAGTTTATTTTTTTCTTAAGTACTGTTTTATTCTAGCTTGATAGAATATAAGCACAAGATTAGTTTTGCTAAAAGTTTAAAATTGTTCCTTTTTCAATAATATATTTTTGGTTTAGATTGGGTGAATGATATCATTATAGCATTGTTACTATAAACACTGTAAGCTTATCCAGTTTTAGCTGTTTTTCTGATTAATTTCTATGAAATAAATAGCCTCAATCTACACTACAACAATCAATTATGATTTAATTGAGCAATAGGAGTTTGCCTTGTGTTTAGCTATTTTCCTATTGTGCTATAATTGCTGTATGGGCTTCAACCAATTTTTATATTTCCTGACTTAAGCTACTTAAATAAAGAACATAGCTGCATTTAACACTGTCAACATAGTGGGCCTAAACAATTTTATCTATTTATAATTGATTTGTATGAACTAAATAGCTGTGTATTTTATGAGTCGATCTGCACTGTTGCATAGTCATCAGTACTGTTTTCTGGTTTACTTGCAAAAACTACAGTGCTATGCATTGTGCTACAGCTCTTATATTGTTCAAAACTTGTGTCAAACCAATTCTCTGAACATATATATGATCCAAGATCAGGAATACCACCTTGAGTAACCGCTAAAAACAGGAAAGCAAATATAGCGATAAATAATGATGTTCAACCCTAACATCTGACTTACATTTCTCTAAGGACTTGTTACTATACTAATATATCATTCTCTGAACAAATATTTTATTATTTTACTTACATTTATTGATGTACAAAGTTTAAATGATTTAATTTTGGGGAATTATAAAATACAGAAGTTTGAAATATGAAATTTAAATCTGTTTATTTTAAAACAAAGATATATAAGGCATACAATGCAATATTTAAATCCGTTTATTTTAAAACAAAACACTTCTCTCGCACTTGTTTTGGGGCTTGTTTTCCGCTCAATACAATGAAGAGGCTATATGATTCCTTAATTGATAATGACGTAGATATACTTTTCAATTCACAAATTGAATTTCGTAATATTATCTCAAAATAGAACAGTTATTGTCTTTAATAATAATTTTTAATATTTTATTCTCTTTGTCATTATTTGTTGCTTTGTTATGTTTTTATAGTGATTGTGTTGGAGATGTTCATTGAATCAGATTAAGTTGATTTTGCATAGTTTATCCCTTGTTATTATTTATTGTTACCTTATGCTTTATATTTGATTCACTTTATTGTATTATTGTTGTTGTACTTTGTTATATGATTGTTATTTACTATTTAGTTATTATTGTTCTTAGTTATTTCAGTTACTGTTATTACTGTTTTACATTTATTATAAGTTGTATTTTGTATTGTTTTGGACGATTGTTAAATTTTTATTTTATAATTTTTGTACGTTTGCTGTTGAATTATGGACTCTTAATGCATGTTAGTTTCGGTTCTCTCCATGGTTATTAGTGCTGCATTTAATTTTGTAGTTTAATTTATTAATGTACATTGTAATTGGGTATGTTGAGTACTGTAATGGTACAGTAATGAGCCAGTGCTCAAACAGTAAACATCGTTATCAGTGCGTGCTCCCGCAGACTGAGTTAATTGATAAGAGTTGAATCAGTGCGTGTTTCAACAATTAACAAGTGCACTCATGTTTTGTTATTTAATTTTACTATTTATTGTATTGTTATTTAAATATGGTGAATTGCGGAGTATGTGTGAAATCTATTAGTAACAAGCAGCAGAAAATGGTATGTCACGAATGTTCCAGTGAGTTTCATGCTTCGTGTTTCAAGCTTAGCAAGGCTGACATTGACTGCATAACTGCTGACAGCCTGGTTTGGCGATGCAAAGGCTGTGCGGTAAAACGCAGAAAAAGAATGCGGTTCGACCTGGAGGCAAGTGAAGGAAATCTAGCTTTAGAAGATATTATGGTTGTGATCACTGAAATACGTGATGGTCTAAAAACTTGTGAAAAAGGTTTCAACAATTCATTTGAAGTATTAGATAAAAAGCTGGAAGAGAATACGAAGGCATTGAAGGAGCAAAATGATAATTACAGTAAGGTGTTCGACTTTGTGGAAACCTTAGCCAAAGAAAATAGTGATCTTAAGAGGAAGGTGAAAGATTTAGAAGAGCATGTAGGAGATATGGAGCAGTATTCCAGGAGCAACAGCGTTGAGATTCAGGGCATCCCTATTACTCCTTCTGAGGATGTCTTGTCAATTGTAAAGGACGTCGGTAAGGCTATGGATATGGAGATCACTGAGAACATGGTGGACGCATGTCACAGACTGGGGACGAGTCGGCAAGGGGAACATCCACCTGGAATTATAGTAAAGTTTGTCCGGCGCTTCGATAAAGAAGAGTTCCTGAGGCGACGACTTGTGAAACGCACCCTCTCCACCAGACACATCGGCGGAGCTGACGATCGACCGATCTACATAAACGAGTCGCTGTCGCCGGCCCAGAGGAAGTATTATGCCATGGCGAGAAGTTTCCAAAGAAGTAACAACTTCAAGTTCCTCTGGGTTCGCAAGGAAAGATTTTTCTAAGGAAGGAGGAAAATGTGCCAGTCAAAGTCATAACGAGTCAGGAAGATGTAAATATATTTGTTGAGTTTTCTATTTTATATATAAGTACAGTTATTATAAAATTAATAATATAAGATTAATATATTGTTTGAGACATGAAAAGTTCTGATAAACAGAATAATCAAACGTCATCCGACCACAAGATATTAGTTTGGATCTATATTACTGAACATGAATATAGATCCAAACGGTAATCCCGTCCCCATACACATACAGTGGTATTGACCCACCCACCCACTCACACACGTACAGTGGTATTGACCCACCCGCCTACCCATACACATAAAGTGGTTTTGACCCAATCCCCCGCCCATACACGTACAGTGGTATTGACCCACCCATACACGTACAATGTTATTGATACAATGTACATGTATGGGTGGGTGGGATTACTGTACGTTTATGGATGGGTGGGAGGGTCATTGCCACTGTACGTGTATGGGTGGGTGAGAGTGTCAATACCATTGTACATGTATAGGTGGGTAGGAGGGTCATTACCACTGTACGTGTATGGGTGGGTGGGAGTCAACTCAAGCAAATTGAATGACTGTATAAAATAAATGCAGTAGAACTTGAAACAGTCTTAAGATGAATAAATCAATGACAGACATCACAACACTCTTGGGTCTTGACTGTTTTGACCGGTGTTACCACTTGTTCACTTCACTTTCTTGGTTTACAATATAATAAGTACTTTAGCTTTAATAATAAATAAATTAACTTTAGTTATTAAAATGCATTTTGTTATTATTTTTAATAGTTTATCTTTGTTATGGTCATGTTTATGTTACTGTTTGATATTTGTTTGGATAGGGATTGAGCATAGCTAATTTTAACATGGAAAGGTCAAAGCATGAACAAGGTTAGTTTAGTTTACGTTCTACTAATTGGCAATAATAAATAAATTTAGTGAAGATATAGTTAAATGGAATAATTTTCATGTATTTCACCAGAATATTCGTAGTATTAGAAGCAATTTTGATAGTTTACTGGTGGAGTTGAGCAGTGGTATGTAATATTATTACATTATTATGTAATACAGAATTATTATTTCAGCAGTTCCTGAAATAATAATTCTGACAGAAATATGGGTTAGTAATGAGGAACAACAATTTTACACTATACCTAATTATATAAGTTTTATAAAACAAAATGAAGAACATAGAGCGGGAGGTGTCATGTTGTACGTTAAGAGAGGCATTGATATTATCACTTGTGATTAGTAATTTTTCAATCTGCTGACATTTTAAAATTAGAAATTAAATTTGATTTACAGAGATTATGCATTTTAGCCATATATAGATTACAAAGTTATGATAAAAAAGTTTTCTTAGATGAACTATAAAATTATTTTGACTCTAATAACAATTTTAAACAATACAAAAATATGCTTTTTATTGGAAATATTAATTTGCTAGACGATACTTTTATAATATGGAATTATAATACTATTTTAGCTTCAAGTGGTTTTGAATGCTTAATACGAGAACCAACATGGATTACGGACGAAACAAAATCCTGTATTGATCATGCCTTTATAAGATTGGCTGATAAAAATATTATGGATTTATTCGCCGAAGTAATACACGCCAAGGTTACTGACCATTCGGCAACAATGGTGAGTGTACATGCGTATTCGGCAACAAGGGGATCGATACAAGCCACTGAACGTCCCAGTTTGGAAGCTTATTGTACTAATTACAACTGTTGTTGACAATTCTTGATAACATAGACTGGTCAGACCTCTACGCTGATAACAATCCTTCAACAGCATTTCATAAATTCCACTCTCGATTTCAGAAGGCAGTATTAGATAGTAAGGTTGTAAAGAAGCATATTAAGTTAGATAAAATGAAACCATGGATTAATAAATAAAAAAATAAATAAAAAAATAATAAATAAAAATGCATGAAAATAAAAATGAAAAATATGATTTACGATAAAGTTAAAAAACGTCCAAACAATATGAAACTCAAAGCTTATTTTAAAATATTTAGAAATAAATTGCAACTTGAAGTTCAAAAGCTTAAAAATATGTATTATGAGGACCTTTTTAAAAAATGTAGTGGCGACTCAAAGGCCATTTGGAGAATTGTGAATGATATAACTGGTCAAAAAGGAAGAAATATGCCAATAAATAAGTTAAATGTAAATGGTTGTGATATAAGTGATATGACACCAATATGTAATGAATTTAATAATTTCTTTTTGTCCATAGTAAATAAACTAAATGTACAGAAAGTAAAGCCGAATGATTTTGAGACATGTAGTTTTAAAAATATATTTAAGATTAATCATTCGTTGAATTCTATTTTCTTGGATCCTGTCATAGCTGAAGATTTGAATAAAGTAATTATATCTTTAAAAAATGGGAAATCACCAGGAATTGATAATATTAGTTCCTATGTGATTAAAATTGCATATCCAAAAATAATGAATGTTTTATTATATTTAGTTAATTTAAGTTTTGAAATGGGTGTTTTTCCAGACATGAAAAACAGCTATGGTGATTCCTTTGCACAAAAGTGGACCTATCAATATATGCAACAATTATAGACCAATATCTCTTCTCTCTACATTTGCAAAGATTTATGAAAAATTAATGAAAAAAAAATTAGTTACATTTCTTGAACATAATAACTTTTTCAGCCCTAGACAGTTTGGTTTCAGAGAGGGGATGAATATTGAGGCGGCTTTAAAGCACTTTATGGATGATGTTTATATATCCTTAAACGATGGTAAGAAAGTTAGCGCAATATTTCTAGACATAAAAAAAGCTTTTGACACTGTTGATCATGAAATTTTATTGGAAAAGCTGTTCTATTGTGGGATAAGGGGAAATGCCTTCTTATGGTTTCAGAGTTTTAACTTCCAGAACACAACTTGTTAAAATAGCATACTTAGAACATTTTATTTTTTTAAAAGTATATGGACAGAAAAAAATCTAAAAATGTTATACTATTCACTTGTACATAGCAGATTAGATTACGGAATATTTTGTTGGGGCGGGGCTTTTGAAACCAATCTGAAGTCCTTGTTAGTTCAGCAAAAGAAATTCATTCGAATAGTAAAGAATAAAGGCAGAATGGAACCATCACACCCTTTGTTCATAAGCTTAGATATACTTCCTTTAAAATATATGTATATTCACAAAGTTATGAAAATTTTTTTTATAATGAGTGGCAATATACCGGAAAGTAGAAATGTTTACAAAAATAAATTGAGGAGGAAGGAATGTATTTTGGTTCCTAAGCCTAATTTACCATTTTTTACTAAAAGCTACTGTTTCTTGGGACCAAAAATATTTAATTTAATCCCAAAAACATTGAAAGATAGCAAAAATATTCATTTATTTGCAAAAAATTGAAATGTTGGCTTTTAAATCACGAGTGCATTAATTTTTTGACTAATATACAAATTTAGAAAATAACAGAACTAATAATAACTTGTTTTAAATAATGATTTGATGTTAATAATTGAAATATACAGAATGTATTTGTGGGCTTTAAGATACCTAAAGTATAAACTTTCTTGCGCTCTATAGAATAATATTAAAATAATATTGAAGGAACATCAATACAGGCTCTGCCTTATGAGGCCCTAGATTTTTTGAAAGACTGCTTTATCTCAGTGAAACCAAATTTATGGTTCCTCTGTGGATTAGTGTAGCCATTTTGTTGTAGAAGGAATAATATTAATAATAGTAATAATGATAAATAAAGAAGCTATATATTTTTATGTTTAATCAAAAAGAAGAATGTAAAACTGGTTGTATTTAGTTAATATGTAGTTTATTAAAAATAATTTTTTAGCTATTATTATGATTACCGTATGTATACTATGGTTATACTTCTATAACAATTATAGAAATAAGACTCAATGTATCTTTCTTCCTTTCAAAAAATAAAATATATTCTATTCTATTCTGTTAACCTGTTATATTGCATTATTATTATTGAAATAAATAAATAAAACAAAGATATAAATGGTAAGACATACAATGCAATATACAAATCAAAAAGTAAACATGACGTTTCCCACAAGGGCTGTGGTTGGGGAACTAGTCATATACTAATTCAAATGATTAACCCTTAAGTGGGCGCGTGGTGTCAAAATGACCGCAGAACCTAAACTATGTGTTGTAGTTTTGGTAGCACTGCTTCCTTGTCGCTCCGCGTCTAGGACATCTATCCCCAATCCATCCCCCGCCTGTGCACCGGAAAACACTCAGTTCGGCTCAAGCATTGCCCCGGTATTGACGTCTGTTTACGGCCTGCGGTCATTTAGACGCCACGCGCCCACTTGTGTTATTTTGTTTGCGGTCATTTGAACACCACGCGCCCACTTGTGTATGAATATTTTGTAATTCTTATTGCAAGTTTAATTTATAAACTTTTGTACATATTTGTAAATACATTAATTACAGTCAATTCTAGTGTTTTTTTTACTTTATATTGTGTTTTATTGTAAATTTTGTACTAAATGTAGATAACTGACGACTAATATTGTGCCATTTATATTACTTTATAATGGATGAAAGGGCGCAAATGAGACTTTTAAAACTATTGGATAGTGTAGAAAAAGAGGATCGTGAAGAAGAGAATCGAGCTTTAGCAGACAGGGATTGTTTACGGAGACAACTCTTTATTGGAGGCGAAGAGGAAGATAATCAAGACAACGAACCAACCGTTGAAAGAGAAGGATCAGAAGACTCTGATGATAACTTAGAAGAAGATGTCACTGACCGTGCTTCTGTAGTTTCTTTGGAAGATATTGAAGATGGAAGATTAGAAAATGATGGTGTGGGTATAGAAAACAATGATGATGGTAATCAGCCAAATATTGAAACCATGAGAGAAAATGTATATACAAACTTTGTTCTTTCAAGGGATGGTAATACAAAGTGGAATACACATATATGGACATTTCCAACTTACGTGGTCGAGTACGTCATCAAAACATAATTCATGGGGAGAGATCCGGTGTCCGTTTGCCTTGTCCTAGAGGTGAAGCTTCTGTTGTACGCACCCCAATTGAATCATTCAAACTATTCTTTCCTGATGAAATGGTGGACCATATTGTAGATTGTACAAATATCTGGATAGATAAAAATCGAACTGCATATGTCAGAGAAAGGACGGACAGTTAATAAAATAACTTATACTTTATAGTTTTTAGATAATATACAGAACAATAAAGGCGCGGTCAAAAAGACGCCACGCGCCCACATGTGTTACAAACAACTACGCGCCTACTTAAGGGTTAATGTTATAAATTACATTCCAATGAAATGTACTTTATAACATTACTTAAAATGGGTTAAACATACTTTAAGTAATGCAAAGAGTATTATTAGTGACTTTAGTTTTTGCTTAAACTGTTTTAACCGCTTTCCAATATTGACCAATACCTTTCGAAAAATTAAGTCTAGATTGTGATGTTAGTTGCAATGTCTTAAAATTAACTACTATTACAATTTGTATTATTAGTTATAAATTACTATTAGTGTTTTTCTTTGTAAAAATAATGTGCACTGTTGGTACAAATAAATAAAAAAAATATAATAAAAAAAGATGACATGCCCTATTAATTTTCCCATGAGAACAATTAAGACTTTAACAGACAAAATAAATAAGAACCAAATATTTAGGAAAAAAGGAAGTTATGACAAGACACATTTGATTTTGTCAGAAGAGTAGAATCAATGTGGTTGGTCATTGTCATTGATGAATGTTTTTGGGTCTCAACACCAGTGACATTTTTTACTTAGTATTTCAACAATTAGTAGTTATGGAATAACAATGCAAAACCACACAGCTAAATTTAGTTGAACCTCCTGCGATTTGAACCTTTTACTTCCTGCATTGAAGTCTATGAAGCTAATCTCTAGACTAAAGAAAGAAAGAGAGAGGCCCTAAGTAATTTCCTCTTACACTGCCTAATGTGCTATTGTAAACCGCATCAAAATAGTCCGATGACATTTTAGGCGGTGTTGCCATATCGTTTCTGAGAATCACCAAACCACATGTTTCATCTATGACAAGTATGTGTATGTTCAATACTGTCAATTCATATGGGCGAAATCAGCTGGTTTGTTTATTCTATTAAATACTGGTAACTAAAGTCACCAATTACATAGAAGCATTCAGCTGAATAGTTAAGCAAGTTATTTACCACTTATCAGCTGGAATTATAATTATGGGAATTAGAACAGTATTTTTGTGTTTATTTTTGCAATTTCGCCAATGTGACGTCATTGGAGATGTGCGTGATACCTACCGTCTTCTTTTCTATGTACCGTGGTTTGTAATAACAAATGATAGTGTTTGTTTACTGCAACAGATTTTTAGACAAATCATCAATATTTTCAATGAATTTATATTTGACAACATTGCTGGGTGAGAAGTGTCTTCATATGCCACAGCTGTCATCGGACTATTTTGGTGCAGTTTACATTATCAAGATCTAAGACTTACAAAAATTAAAACTTTCCTGTTTTGAGTGATGTTCACTTGTATTACATCTGTACCAACACGTAATATGATAACTAGCAAACTATAACAAAGTTATAAGTGATAGGCCCTGTTTACAATATTAGACTACAGAAATAAATACAGTCCAAGGCAGTGCATTTGCTGTAAACATGTATATAAGCTGTTATCTAACAGTGATTAGACAATAGACATGATTGGTTTCAAATAAGCGCTCGGACAACTGTTTGGTATACTATTAGCTCAGTTATTAGTCCCTTCAGCATGTGCTGGAGAGACCTGGAAAACCGAACATGAGCTAATTTCACCGAATAGGAAAACTGGCCCATATGAGAGGACTTCTATTTGTTTCTATAGTCAATGGTATTAGTTTACACATAATATACTAGGCCTACTCCACAACAGCCTATATGTGAAACTAGAGATTGCCATATAGACTGACCATAAAGTATTCAATATGCCTTAATCAAAATCTGGTTTTCAATGCTTCTTTAAATCCTCTCTGAACAATAATTTTCTTTTTCCTAATTTATTTTACTTTTTGATGAAGCCTGTGACTGACTAAGCCTATTGTGTATTGTTAAAATAGTGAAATAAATTATCCCAAGGCGATTAGGGTATTTAAACAACAGCCATTTATGTTTTAATCTTGAGCCTTGCCAATTATTTTTTTTTTATAATAAAATTAGGAGACTCATAAATAGGCCTGTAAATTGAAGTATGTGACAGCCAGTATAATGGTCCATTGTTGTCGATACCTCAGTATTTAACTCTATTCCCTAATAGGCTAGTTGAAACCACAATTACTAACACTTAAGTGTATGCCTACGTATATTTTCTAATAACATCGATAAGTATTGGTTTTTCCATCACATTTTAGGAAAGTAAGTTAACCTAAATGTGGTTGTTATATTTGACTACAATGAAAACATTGGAACATATACATAAAATACCTTACCTGAATGTTTACAGTAGACATGATTTTACATACTAAGGGAAGATCACTGTCAATTTTAATATTACTATCAGGGAAAATTGGCACAGTGGCATTTTTTGACATACATAATCTACAAACGTCATTTTGAGAAGGCTTTTTATCATTGCATTGGTTGTTTACTTCCATTCTGTGTGAAAATACCACTCTTGCTCAAAGTTGGCTTTGATTTGCACGATTTATTCTTGAATTATATGATTGTAACTTGTACAGTTTTACATCTTAAAATCTCTTACAAGTTCTAATTTGTCTTATTCTAATAAGTAAGAAACATTAATCAATGTTATGTTATAGATACATCCCAATCTTACATTTACGTTCTGTATCAGTATTTGACAAAGACAAGACACACGAACAGCTGATAGACAAACACATTTAAAGTTTGTTCTGTCAGTTTAGTTGTGCGTTATTTAACTAATTTGTTGGTGTTATGTAGTCTGTAGTAAGGCTAGTTGCAGAACTTGCTCATATTAATATATTCACCTCTTTAAAAAATAATATAACAAATAACAGTATTTTTTTATTTATTCAGCCTGTATTTTAATTTCACTGCAGTTATCCTTCATATTGCTGTTTCATATATTGCTTATTTTACAATTATGTATGTTTATATATATATATATATATATATATATATATATATATATATATATATATATTTGTTATAATAAAAAAAAACAATAACTTAGCACCCTTTAATAGTTTTTTATTAAATTATCACCGACCGGTTTCGGCATTTATGCCATCTTCATAGGTGAATATGTGTTTACAAAACAAATAAAATTTAGTAAATAATTATCATAAAGGAAACATATGTTAAATTAGTAAATATTTTTCTTCTGGTGGTTAGTTGTCATTTTGTGTGTTGTTTCTTATATGTATAATTGTTTCGAATATTGGGTCTCTTTTTTGTGTTAACATGGTGTTGATTAAATTATTAGGATTTTCTTTGTTGTGTTTATAAATTTCAAGTTCTTCTTGAGAATCTAGTTTTTTGCTTTTAGAACCGAATTTTAGAATTTTCATGTTGGTTTTCATATTTGTGTAGTTGTGATTATTGTTTAGTAAGTGTTCTGCAAAGGAAGATTTCATTGAAGTTCTGTTGTTTGATTTTAGAGCTTGTATGTGTTCATTAAATCTTCGTTTAAATGATCGTCATGTTTGTCCAATGTAATAGTTTGAGCAGTCTGAACATTCAATTTTGTAAATTCCTGATTTGTCAAATATATCTTAAGTTTTATGTAATTTGGAAGTGGATTTCTTTTGTATTATGTTAAATGCGTTGTTATTTGTTTTAAAACCTATTTTGAATTTTTCTTTTTTAAAGGTTTTTCTAATTGCTTTATTAAGTATTGTGTTGTGGGGAACACAGATGAATTTTCTATTTTCTGGTTCTACTTGACAAATGTTTCTATTTTTAATTTTAATTTTATGTAATATTTTGTCGATTGTGGAAGGTTTATAACCATTAGCTATTGCTATTTGTTTGATTATTTTGAATTCTTCATTGAAATCATGTTTGTCCATTGGTACTTCTACTAGTCTTTTAATAAAAGATCGAAATGAAGCCATTTTATGACACCATGGATGATTGGAATTTATTGGGATTATAAGATCTGATTGAGTGTTCTTTCTGTAAATTTTAAATTTATGTTTTGATGAATTTTGATAAATTGTTAAATCTAAAAAGTTGATTTCATTATTTTGGCTTTCCATTGTAAATTTGATTGTTTTAGAGATGGAATTCAGATAGTTTAGAAGTTGAATTTGTTGATCTTTTGTTCCTTTGAATAAACAAATAATATCATCAACGTAACGAAACCGATAAATTAAGTTGTTTCTAAAGGGATTTTTATCATTAATGATTTTTGATGATTCTAGATTATTCATGTAAATATCAGCAAGAAGACCTGAAAGAGGAGAACCCATTGCCAAACCTTCTTCTTGTTTGTAAAATTTATCATTAAATTCAAAGTAGTTCTGATTTACACTTACTTTTGTTAGGTTGATTATATCGTTGATGTTGGATTCAGTTAGGTTATTCATACTTTTTTCTAAATTTTCACGAAGAATTTTTATTGTTTCATTAATTGGAATGTTTGAGTACATATTTTGTACATCAAAAGAAATAAATGAAGAATCTTTCGGAATGTTGATGTTTTTTATATTCTCTATTAACTCTAGTCTGTTTTTGATGGTGAAATTATTTGTGTATTGTATGTTGTTTTTGATAAATTGATTGAGGAACTTGCATAATTTGTATGAAGGGGCATTTTGTATATACAATATATATATATATATATATATATATATATATATATATATATATATATATATATATATATATATAGTATCTTTATTGTTATTTTTATTGTTTACTGTTGATACTACGTTAGTATAAATTAAATTGTTTAGTTATCGATCAATTTTACTCTTAACCATATATTTATATTACTGTTACACTATATACATTTGTTGGTGTTATTTTAAAATGTATCTATTGTTCTATCCAAATGTAAATAGTAACTGATTGCTGAATTCCTGGATATAACTGAAATTCTTCCTAAAGGCCCTCCTGTCTCATCTGAGACAGTTTCACAATTTTATTTTCCCCCATTAGCAAAAACTGATCAATTTAGTAACTTCGTTAGATGAATTTTCCAGAAGGATGCTTAGTTGAGCACTTTGTAAAAAAAAAGGTAATAGGAACAACTATAGTAACTAGTAATTAGTGTCTTTCGTTTCCAACCTCTCCAAGATACTAGAGAGGTATTTTCTTGATATGTCGCTGTCATGCTGTCAATAAAGGTTCTGATTTCCCCAGTCAGTTTGACTTCACGAAAAGGAAATCAACAACTGATTAACACGTTCGCTGCGTCACGAGATCTCCGGGTCTCGTGTCGCAAATATACTTTAAGTCATTAATAAATTTGAGGTGTGTTTGGTTTTTTACGATTGCAATATTTCTGATTATAAAAACGGTATTTTTATTAGGGTTGTATTCTCTCGAATAACTTTTGTTGTGATTGTTTTTAGTTATCTAGAAGGTACGCGAGATCTATAGATATCGTGCCGCACCAGAATAATAACGTATTAGCTGTGTGCGGCACGAGACCTCTAGGCCTCGTACGTGTACAACTAAACGTCTGGAGCTAAGCGCTACCCAGCCTAGACCAGATGTTCTTGTAAAGGGCGGGAAAATTATTGTTGGTTTGCAGGTTATTTGTCTGCTGTTCATTCTCTCTCAGAGCTCTATTTATCAGCTGTTGTTGGAAAACGCGGGAAAGTTTTGCTTCATATGACACACCACGCTTTATGAATCAGCTGTTGTTAGAAAACGTGGGAAACAGCATAACTTTCCTTCAGTTTTCTGCTTTCTTTCAGCTACAAGTAATATATTGTTTATGATTTATATGCGTTCTGTGGTGTTACTTTGATACTTCCTGTATATTTTGTATATATTTTATTTCCGACAGTTATCCGATTGTACCCATTTTCCCCCTTTTATATACCATAAGTAGGGCTATATAATGAAAAACAAATGTAATCATAACTATATTATAATATAAAAAACATTATAAGTTCCAAGAAGATGAATGATTCACTTATTTATAACGATTATTTATCGATAGGAATTGATTTTTTACTATTCTTTCACTTGGTGCGGAACGAGATCCCGAGGTCTCGTGTACATATGTTATAATCAAACACTGCTCAGCACTTATGACGTCAGAATCCTGTTAGTTCCGAAACAAAAACCTAGAGTGTTCTATCTGCACTGTGTGACGTGTTACCGTGCGCGCAATATCTGTTGCGCAACGAGACCTCGGGATCTCGTCCCGCACTGAATTAATGATAAACAACGAGGCCTCGAGATCTCGTGACACTAGAGGATTAGAGGAATACTACATTCTTGGATTTCTTCTTACTTGTGTGATTGGGTGCAGTACGGTACAGTTACCTTTTGTGGATGGCCATGGTTTTCAAAGGCTAGACTCCTCAAATCAACTAAGATTACCAGAGGTGTTTCACCTCTGATTGGTAGTAGGATAAGTTCTAATCCTCTTGTTCATAAATGACCTCCTGAAGTGTATTTAAAATTTCAATGCCAAAATATTTCTATTTGCAGACAGCACATACCTACTGACTGAACATTTAGTCTGTGCGCCCGGTAATGTTGCTACTAACCACATTAATAACAAATATTACAATAATAAAGAACAGTTGATAGGAATAATAGATATGTAACTCTTATTCAAGAAAAATGTTTGTGTAGCCTAATGTTTTAAAAAAAGAGCCCCTCTTCACTCCTCGCCTATGTCCAGCTGTCACTGGCCGTGCGCTCAGAGACTAATTGTTTAGTCAGTAATTTTTGAAAGACCAAAAATAGTTTGGATGTTCAAGCATTAGTTCATGAGGAGACAAATGAAGTAGTTTACTGATGTCGGCTCAATATGTGTTTGGTCAACAGCGAGAAAACAGGGATAGTGCACTTTATCTTAAGCAGTTCCAAATGTACAGAGCCAATCATATTTTGTTTGTGATAAGTTTTTTGGCCTTCAGCTCTCAATTATGTTTTATATAATTTTATGTGTATATTTTAATTTTTTTTTTAGTTTGTAAAATATATAACACTTAATGACTACAAACATTCCAGAAAAATAAGGAATTTATTCATGCAAATGAATAATTATTTGTTTTAGAAAATATATTCAGAGTTGATGTCCCAAAGTCAACTTAAGTTGTAATAAACATATATTAGGTATACATTTTAAAGTACACAAGTTGAAGAAAGGAGTTGAGACAGAGTGATAGCCAAATTCAAAGACTGTATGAGAATGTGAGAGCTGTAAGTGATAATCGAAAGTGTACTATCGTGATTTTTTTACAAAGGCTTATAGTTAGTGGTGGTGTTTCATACTGTTTACATTAGATGGATTTAATATTCATTACTTATAAGAAAGAACTTGGTCTTCCTATGAGACCGAGGATAGGTCTATGGACGAAATCAATATCCCAATAGAGGGATGTCCCTTCATTACGTAACACTAAAATCGAGCTTTTCAGATCCCCCCCCCCCTCCGTGTAACGTACTTGTAATGATAATACCCCCCTCAAAAATTACGGAACGCTGTCATCAACCACCCTCCCATTTTTGTCATCCATTTTCATGCATACCACTATTTATGATAGTCATTGTTATGATTTTTATGTTTTTTTCTAATGGGAGGAGAATATAATGCTTACTTTAAAATCTTTTGAAAAATCTTGTATTTTGGGTAAAACGGTCAAATTTTGTGAATGAATTCAAAAAAATTGTTGAGATTTAGTAGTTACGTAACGCTGCGTATAAACCCCCACCCTCCCCTGCAACAGTGTATAACACTGCCGGAAACCCCCCTCCCCCTTAAGGTATTACGTAATTTAGGGACCAGGACTATGTGACCAGGAATTATGTTGGATTACTAAGGCAAGAACACTTTAGTAAAATCACATAATGAGAATAAGAGGCATTCTCCATTATTGAACTGCCACTGTCGAGAACCAATTTTTCATCTAATTACAAACTCTATGTTATCATACTGAACGCATGGGTGACAGCTATCAAATATCTTTTGTCACTTGAAAGTGTTGGATTTTATTAAACTATTCCAAAGAGTATTAAGAAATCTAGATCCACTTTATTAAGCTAAACTTAGTTACTAATAGAGTATTTACACCACTTAAGCAGAGGGATAATTTGTTTTCTTCCAGGTAGCGTGATCACACCATTCACAGTCTGGAGTATTCTGAAACAAAAGGAGAGATAATATGCATAGTCCTATGGTGTATACAGAATACTCATCAAGTTTAAAAGGTAATACCCTGTTCATCAACACTTATTGCTACATCAGTCATTAGTCTGACAATGATTTTTTCCAAAAGATGAATCCAAATGATGAAATTACCTGCTCATTCCATATCAAACTTACTTACAGAGAGTAAAGACAGTGTAAGCCATATCTGGCTAATTCTTATTTTTGTACATTATCTAAATAAATCATACTTTTCTGACGGTAGTTCTTAAAACGAGGCAAAAGCCACTGTCAGTCAAACGTAACTTACATGGCAGCAGCGGGAAGTGTTATTAAATTCTTTGGTAATTAAAATATTAACAATAAACACATTAATTCTACAGACCTGATCATTTACTGCGGACGTTATTCACTCTTCCGTCATATTGTATTTATGACGGAATATATATTATATGACTTTCAAATCCAGCTACCAAACCAACAAAAAAAAAAAAGAATTAAAAATCAGACCAATGAATGATAATTAAATGAATAATTTTTTTTTTTTTTTTTTTTATATAATAAAAACTTCACTCGCCAGTTGACATGGGCCTACAGACCTGTGCGTCAACTTTATTCAACGAGTGAAGTACCGACCGTTGGCTCAGTGGGGATTCGAACCTTGGACCTTGCCCTCCGCAGTCCGAAGCCTTAGCCACTGAGCCACCACGCCGGCAATATTTGGACTCAATCCAGAAAACCACCTCTTAGACTAGCTTCCAGTTAATTTAAAACTAATTTTGTGATAAACGAACTGGGAGTTAACCTAGAATATGTTTGATGGTCGAAACAAGTTTCTGGGACAGAATTACCATAGTACTAAGTAATTCTGCCTTATTGTTTACATATTGATCTCCCGTCACAGGGCTAAATCCAGGTTACGTAGCCATTCAACACCTACTTCTTCTATTGAATGAAACCCAGCTAATCCCCTTGAAAAGAACGCAATGGGTAATCATTAACTATGTGACCAATAGTTTGAATATCAACTCCACAATCACATGATTGATGATTTGCCATTCCTCACTTTTATTTCCATTAGTTACCTCTTCCCTTAACTGTGTGAAAGCTATTCAACATAGTCTACTCCTTTTGAGTAGAATTCATTCCACCGATGACAGTAATGGGGTCCGATACCAGAAACTTGTTTCGACCATCAAACATATTCTAGGTTAACTCCCAGTTCGTTTATCACAAAATTAGTTTTAAATTTTGCTTGTAAGCTAGTCTAAGAGGTGGTTTTCTGGATTGAGTCCAGATGAGATCTCTATAAACGCTCTGAGAAGTATATCATTGCATCTTATATCCAGAGGAGCTACGTTGCACAGCACTGAAGACCATGGTAGAAGGGTGCTATGAGGAAGCCACTGATGGGCCTCATCGCCCTGTTTAGTTGGACATCAACCTCTTGTACATGTGTACTGTTAAGTCACACGGGAGCACAATATTCAACAATAGAGTAAACCTGGGACAAAGCAGGATTATCCAGCAAGTTACTGCATGGAGTTAATTTTATTCTTTATCTTTATTGAGTTTTATGAGACGGATTATTTTATAGAAAGATTTGAACCCCAGGTTAGTAAAGCACTAACCACCACTGTTCTAGCTTATTTATACATGTTTGTGATGAAAAAGTATATTATCCTTCATCCTGAAGCATACAAAATATAATTGTCCTCATTATTATAATATATCATCTGATGACAATTGGTCAGTAGCGTAGTTGGTTCATGAGCTAAAGGTTGTCAGTTTGATCCCAATCAGAGTCATAATACATTTTGAGAAGGATCAGCTGATAACCACCGGCTGTTCATTTGTCATTGGGCTATTAATTAATGACACTTTCTAAGGAATAGTCGGCCTTAGTTTGTAACAATGACTACATTCACTCATGTACACTCATTCGAAATCTATATTCGACCATATCTTGACGATCGGCGTCTTATGAATAAATAAATAAACAATGTGGTGACATGATAAGATTACATAACAAAGCTATACAAAAGTAAATTAAATCATAAGTGATCGGATTGGCTTGGCTGCATAAGAGATGCAGAGTTATCTGATATTTTTTCAATTAATGTAATAGAGCACATTTTTAGAGATCAAAATAATTTTTTACTCTTTACTGATAAATTCAATCATAAATTTGTTCCACCTAATATATCAAAGATACATTTGTAGATCATACATAAGCCATTAAGTTTTGTGTGGCTTATGGCAAAATTCTATTTATGTTATAAAATGTATTTTACCATTTGTCATATTTTGGGCTGTTATTGTTTGTTTTGTGTAAAATATAATATAATAGAATCAAATTAAGTTGCTATTTTATGTTTTAAAAAAAATTTTTTTCTCCACTTTTAAAATAGGAAAATAAAGATGTTTTTACCTTGACATATTCAATTACTTCTGAGCGTTTCCCCAAGAACTCTGTGCCCACAGTACGTTTGTCCCCGTACTTGCTTCCTTCACAGGTTCTTGTCAGCTGACAGAGAAGTTGTACAGGTTGTGGCTTACTCCTTGTTCTGCGTTCAAGTTTGACGACACCTGATTTACAAACAAAAGTGAAGTTTGATTACAATTAATTACACACATTGTTTGATGACAGAAAAAGGAGCAAAAATATAAATATATTTATAGATGGTTGTGTCTGGTTAGGGCTCAAAATATATGAATTAAGTCAGTTTGAAACTAAAACATCTTTTATAAAACCTACAGCAAAAAAACCTCATAAAAGTATTCAATAAACTATTGATAAAAATGTGTCTTCCATCAAGTGAAAATCCTTAGATTATTGAACTGAAGTTTAGCCAGAACTGTCCTTTTTAATCTTCACCTGAAACAAACAAATATTTTTTAAAAATGAGTATTCAACTGTTTCTCTTTAAGGTACTGTAGTATAATAGCATTACAATTTTACTAAGGACTGTTCACACTCTTCGCCATGCTCAGAAATTATAAAATTGTTAATGGAACTTTAGTATTATGTCAAGTTTGAGAGCTACTGAAACATTAGTTGACACTGGAAGACAAAAATATACATTTTCATGTATCAGACAACCTCACGTTGCTGTCTGGTTTGGCCACTATGACTGTAAACATACTACCGCACAGATAACAAATGAGTACCCACCACATGTAGGTCTCACCTAGCTAATGTATGTCTTTCCAGAAAATACCTATCATGACAAATGTCGGATGAAACCATCATCAAGACAGTTGTTGTATGGACCCATTAAGAGATATGTTGGATGGTCCTGTCACGTCAAATGTTGGATGGATGGTACTACTCGACTCATGGTTGATGATGACCTGCGAACAGCCGCATGCCCGACAGATTTTCCCCCACCACGCACTGTCATGTGCTCTTAGTACAATCATTGCTAGAAATATGGATTTGTCATAACAACAATGATCCCACCTGCCACAGTGTTTACTTTGTATTTTCTATTCTGTTGTTTAATCAATTGAGTTATAATTGGGATATTCTTAATGGTTTAAACGATAGAATAATTGCAAGTTTAACCAACATAATTAAATTTGTTCTAACCATATTTAAAATATTTTACCATAATTATGTATTGTACGGAACTGTACCTTGCAGCTGACTGCCGCTGAAGGGGGACTATGGTGGGAGAAGTAAACAATCTCTCCCCTCTACATGCCATTTAGTTTGAGTTTATGAATATTTTGGATGTAACCATCAAGACGTATGTTGGATGGACCGGTTAAGACGTATTTTGGATAGAACCAATAAGACATATGTTGGATGGACGGGTTAAAATGTATTTTGGATAGAACCATCAAGATATATGTTAGATGGACTTAAATTTATAAACCTCAAAGCATAATAAAGATAAGTCAACTGTACATATTAAACATATGTTAAAGAGATAGCTACACAAACATCCTGAATATAAAAACTTCTACTGCTGCATCCAGAACTGACTATGACAACATGCAAAACCTGTTGAAATCCAACTCTGGGACTTTTCCCCGCTTTGGTACCAATACATAAGTCCATTAATGTGTCTCAGGGGACATCTTCCCACATTGGGAAGAATAGACGTACTGTAGTATAGAAAATACACATAGCAGTATGTTATATATTGACTGTTTGGTTGTTATATGTAATATACTGTACAACTAAAAAATCCAGTGGCAGCAATAATTATTGCACTTGCAGTTGTAAGTTCAATCCAGAACTTCTTCGACACCCACCATGTCCCGGTTTGTCAAATCTGCAGATTGGCAATCAGGTGATGTGTTGGGGTCATGACAGTTCATTGCTTCCCAAAGTTCACGGAGTTCGTGTGACACTTTCAAGGCGGCCAACATGCTTCAAGACACATCACCCTGGCTGGCTGTCCCTGACATATCACGTTGGATAGGCACGGGTGGATGTGAGAAGAAAGTGTGATGCATGGGGCATTCGAGTGTGAAAGTGGCGAAGAGTGGTGCTTCGTTTGGTGAAGAGTAGCTATGTAAGTTAGAGAAAGAGCTCTTTCATATTAAGTATAGAAATGAGCTCTAAGCTTGACAAAGTCATAAATTATTTTCAACATTTCTAAAAAAAATATAATTTCTGTATAACAAAATATAATTTAAATAACTTAATCAATATATCAAGCTTATATCACTGTAAACCTAATTTCTTTATTTCACTGTTGAATGATTTGTGAAATTTGTGTCTGGTTTTAAAATTGATTGTCATTTAAAAATAACTTGAATTATTCAATTCATATTGAAATAAATTATTTTGGTTCAGAAATGCGATCCTGTATTCTTTCATTATTGCCAAGCGAGATCAACCCAGTAGAATTTAGAATAATAGTAACATAATTTATAATCACAACCAGAAGATACAAATGTTGTATGTTGGAGGTCATTTAAAGTTATGCAGTTAACAATCAACATCTCAGTTAACAAAATAAATTAAATATTACAATTCGAGCAAATATATTTAAGAAATAATAAATACATTACATTGTACTCAATCTAAACTTACTTTTTGTTTTAGAAAACTGTCCAATTTTGATTATATAATAGGATGGATTATAAGATATTGTAAATTTAAAAGTAAAATTCATAAATATTTGTCAAACAATCCTTTTAATTTAAATGAATTTGTGACAAAACAATGGACACTAGAAGATGAGGTTCCAGATTTAAATCTTTCTGATATTATAATAAATGTCTTGTCTTAATGTATAACTATGTATAAGTTACTTATCATTCATTTTATAATTATTATTGATAAGCCAATACACATGAATGAAATTGTATGTTATGGCAGAATAAATCTATTCTACAGTATTCTATTCTAATGTTTTTAAATTCAGAGGGACTACTTATAACAAAATATAAATATTGAGGAAAATAAAAAAAAGTCTGTACTTATCATAAGAATCTCCTCTTCAGAACAAACCTCAAAGAAATACATCCAGACTTATATACTGTTGAGAGGAGAGACCCTCCCCTTTAAAACGATATCATATTACTGCTTCTGAAAAGGGGTAGGAAATATTATAACAAGCTTCTTTCTTTGTATTTCTCATGAATATTATCCACCCTTCAAAATATATCTTATCAGTTGTCACAAAGTCCCTCAATTTTATTGAAAAATGTGTATTTAGCAATTTAGCATTGATATGTTTGGTAGTAAATGACTGCCTTCAGTAATATTATCATATTTAGTAGAGGTAGCCAACTCTTTTTGATTTTTCACCTGTATTTATTATTGGATAATTCTTATTGCAAACACCATTTTACAAAAACCAGAACAAATATAAATTAAACAATATAATGCAATTTTTATAAGGACTGTAACAGTAACAAAATAAAATATGAAAGGATTGCCGATATCTTCACAAAAAAGTAAAATAACAAAAAGACAAAGTTTTAAAAACTGATATACATACAGAAACAGAATACAAACATGTAGACTTTGCTTGTGTCAAAGAAAGAATGAAAAAGAAAATATGACAAATAGCTAACAATAGTTTAATCTTAGATAAAATTTTAGTGTATGAAAAGTGAAAGGTTAATTATATAAAAACGAATAAAATTATATACATATAGGAAACAAAACATTCTTTACACTAAACAAAATATTAACTAAAAAATGTAAAAAGAAGCAGACATGAATAAGTTTTTAGCATATATTTTTGTAACATAGAAAATTCCTGTCCACTGAAATGAAAAGTTAGTTTCTGTCAGAAAAATTGAATATGATATACAAAGAAACACAGTTCTGAGAATTAGTTCAGTTTGCTGGATGATAAAAGGGTTGTTGCAATTTTGCAACAGCTTTCTTTGACACACTATTCCTCAGTGTAATTCAATATCAGGAGAAGAGAGGGGAATACGAGAAATGGCAATGCTCACAAAGGAAACTTGATAATGAGAATGAAATAACCTGTTTAGCATTTTGTTGCATACTTATGCTTTTAAAATATGATAAACTCATATTAGCTATGTAGAAGTACAAGCATATAAGTACATTAAACTTGTTAAATTACTTGAGTAATTTTGACCTACTAATAAAAAAAATCACTGATTGTTATGTGTATTATGAGTTAATTCGATAGTTAACAACTGAAAACTTGTATTATTAATATATTATTGAGGCAATAATCTATTTTGCAATAAAATAGTGTTTGCAATAAAAATTATGCAGTTGGCTACCTCTACTAAATATGATAGTATTATTGAGGGCAGTCAATTACTACCAAACATATTCATATATTATTAAGGCATATCTTGAATATATGAATAATATTCATACTGTACAGGGTGTCTTAAAAGTCCCACCCCCCCTATTAACTTTCTTATGAATACAGATAAAGTGATTTACTTCTGGGAATGTTTATATGACCAACTAAGGAGTTTTCTTATGTATGCAAATTTTTTACACCCCCTCTCAAAAGGGGGTAGTTTGGGGGTAAGTCAAAATTTTTAAATAGAACCCCCTATCAAATGACACATCATTTTAAAGGTAATATTAAAAGAAAAAGAATGGTGGAAACTAGAGGTCTCTAACATTAGTCTATCAAATTTGGTGGCAGTTTAAAGTTGGAATTATTTCATAAAACCCCTGCAGCTTATGTTACATTTAAAATTGTTGTAAGGCAGACAAAACATTCAACCACCAGTTAGTTTTGAAAACTGATGACACCTAATCGTAAAACAAGTTATTACAAGAATCAACAAACACCAAAAACCACAAATAACATAGCATTTATTTGGTTTTGGTTTGTCTGGCCGAAGTCCAGTAGGGCAACCTGGGATTCCAGTGGCTCCTTCCTTATCTCTTATTAGGTTACTAGTTAGTACGTGTAACACTTTCAGTTCAGTTACTGTGTTAGATTTCTTTTTATTCGTATTTAATAAAAATGGCTCGGTCAAATGAAGATAAAGTAGAGATGATATTGTTCTATGGGGAAGCTAGGAGAAATGTTCATGAAGCAGTTCGTTTATTTAATGCTGCCTATCCGGATAGACCAGTAGACAGGGCATACATTAGACGTTTAGTAAACAAATTCTCAACAAACTTTAGTGTCAAAGATGCACCACGATCAGGGCGCCCTGCCATTGCGACAGAAGAGATCCAAATTCAAGATTTAGCAAATTATGCTGCAAACCCACATGAATCTCTGCAGTCCACTGCCCTTGATGTTGGAATTTCAAAAGATACTGTTCACAAAGTGTTAAAGTGTCACAAGTTCCACCCGTACAAAGTACAGTTAAATCAAGAATTAAATGAAGACGACCCTGACTGAAGACTTCAGTTTTGTGAGCAAATGTTGCAGAAGATTGAAGAGAATAATAATTTAATATCACAGATATGTTTTAGTGATGAAGCATCATTCTCTTTGCATGGGACAGTCAATCGGCACAACTGCCGTTGTTGGGCAAACAGTAACCCCACTGGATGGTTGAAGCCCATACGCAACAGCCACAAAAATTAAATGTTTGGCCTGGAATTTTGGGAAACTCTGTTATTGGGCCATTCTTTATTGATGGTAATTTAACTGGCGTTAAATACTTGGACATGTTACGGAACGGCATTGTCCCAGCAATAAATGAGGTAGTACAAGGTACTTATGAGCCTATATTTCAGCAAGATGGTGCTCCTCCACATTACAATATGCTTGTCCGGACATTCCTAGACCAAATGTTTCCCGATAGATGGATAGGTCGACGTGGCACTTTGGTAGAGTGGCCGGCACGTTCACCTGACCTTTCACCTCTGGATTTTTTCTTTTGGGGTTTCCTCAAAAGTAAAGTTTACGACACAAAGCCCGCAAACCTCGATGAATTAAGGACAAGAATCGAAGAGGCCTGCCACCTTATCACGCCTGAAATCTTACAAAATGTGAGACGTGGTTTTCAATCCAGGCTTTTTTACTGTCAAGAAGTTCATGGCAGCCATTTCGAGCATCTCATCTGAGTGAAATTGAGGTGAGAGTTCAGCATTTTGACCATTTTTCCCGTTCTAAAATTACTTAGGGGGTTTTATGAAATAATTCCAACTTTAAACTGCCACCAAATTTGATAGACTAATGTTAGAGACCTCTAGTTTCCACCATTCTTTTTCTTTTATTATTACCTTTAAATTGATGTGTCATTTGATAGGGGGTTCTATTTAAAAATTTTGACTTACCCCCAAACTACCCCCTTTTGAGAGGGGGTGTAAAAAATTTGCATACATAAAAAAACTCCTTAGTTGGTCATATAAACATTCCCAGAAGTAAATCACTTTATCTGTATTCATAAGAAAGTTAATAGGGGGGGGGGGTGGGACTTTTAAGACACCCTGTATATTCAAGATATGGGTAGAAAAATGGTTTTTGAACTAAAAATTATTGTATTGACAGTAAATGAACTAGTGTAGTCTTTGTTACAACAACTGATTTTTAGAAAGGGTATTAATTTTAGGCTCGTATGATTATTAAAATAACACAAGTTAGGTTAACTAAGAGACCTAAAACTAATTGTTGAAACTACACCATGTATATAATAATGCCCTGAGTTTCGTCTAACTAACCATCTTGTAATTCATGAGTGTATTTATAGACTTTTTACTGGAATAGGTTACACATGATGGAGGTTACGGAAAGCACTCAGGCTGTTGGCGGAGTATAAAGCTACATTCAACTATTTACATTAAACATTATTACATTATACTCCTATTTAGGTTTTAGAGTATAATGTAGTATAAAGGAGTATAATGAGGATGCCACATTAGTGAGGAAATGCGCACCTGCAGGATCAAATGGCATCACCAATAACGTAATAATACAGAAAATATTCTCTTATTCTATTTGGGGTTAAGTGTTAGAGAGGACTTTACAGTCCTAACTTCGCCCCTTTAATTTTCATTATTTCATTTCATCCCAAAATATTTAGTGTTTAATTCTTGAGTTATTGGAAAAAAAAACAGTAAAATAAAATATCATTACACACAATTGAAGAATAAGCATATTTTTAATTTATTAAGTATATTCATGATAAAGTTATCAATCACTGCTAATAGAGAAATACCTCTCAAAGATTTTTTACAATTCCACAAACTGGAATTTGAACTGAAATTTGACAGCCAATTGTAGATCGGCCTATGGTGCCAGGACTTTGGACCTGATCTAGAGATAGTCCTTGTTCGAATCCTGGCTATGACTGGAAGTTATCAGCAATATTCACCTAGTACTGTACTGGTTCTCCCCTTTCCTTTCTCTAAATAAAATCTCCGCACAGACCAACAGTTCATTTTGTAAGAAGATTGGTAAACAAAGAACTGTATAGTGACTATGAATGTAACAGAAATTAAGATGTTAATAATTATATTAAGTTTTAGATTGTTATATATTTTATATGTATATATAAAATATCTTATAATTAGCTTGAAAAATATTTAGTCTGTGAAGTCAAGAACTATAGTCCAGCCGTTCTAACTTTACCTCTGAGGGTAGTACAACGTGGTAACATTGTATATCTTGAGTGCTTGGCACCTTCCTGTCCCACGGCTAATATGTTTCCGGTCTAGATAAATCACAACTTGGGCCTGATAGTTTTTATAAGTTAAAATTCTCCAACTGACTTTGAATTTTGATGTTTGTAAACAGTAAAAAACGTACCTCCCAGTTAAACACTAAAAAGATTTTAATTCCCAATAAAACAATAAATTTCTACCTTCCTACATTCTTTCCAGTTGTAAATCGCCGGATGTAAAATTTAGAGGAGGGCTGTAGCTCACAAACCTCAGAGGTAAAGTTAGAACGGCTGGACTTTAAATACTGCATCTTTTTTAAGCAGTCTAAAATGATAGTTAGCGTATTTTTAACGTTCCTAAATGTGTGTAGAAATGTTGAAAAGTTTATGTACTCAACAAATTATGACAGATTTTGTCTTTGCCATTTTATAATCTATTGAATGATACTTATCTTGGTTTAAGAAGGGATTATAATGCCAAAAATTCAAGTAATCCTACTTAGGGTATTTGTTAATAATAAGGTAAATTAACTTACTGTATATTATTATTCTCAGGTATGAAACGCCGACAAAACTTTGTTTGCATTTCAAGGGATGAATGATAATATATGAGTGTATGATGAGAGTGGATAACCTGTACATATTTTTTGGGCTCAGAAAGGGCCATTTAATAAAAACCCAATAGCCAGAGAAACAAAGCTTGTGTGGAATCTGAACCATACAGTATTAAACAGATTTTAGCTAATTAACAAGCCTGATATTCAGTCCTCTCCCCTACACAACATCCAGACTAACACTACATGGTACTACACCCAACATAGACTCCCCACGTGTCTCTAGTAGTTTCCACGTCAATAGCAACCACTGAGCCGACGTCGTGTGGACTAGATAAATGTCAATTGCAATGACATCTAGCAAAAATACAAAAAGGAACTGAAGGCAACTGATGTAAAATAATACATCAATCTGCATTTCGTTAGAATTTTATATTATTTAAATGATAATATAAGCATTAGGAAAATCCTATATTATTCATTTAAATTATTATTTTGTAAATGATAGTTAACAAGAACATATAGGATAAACTTTCTGAGGGGGCTTTATCTAGATATAGAATACCTCCCAATAGAGTGTTGTTCTGTCCTCAACAATCATTAGTTAGTTATATTTTGGCTTTAAGTACGTATATGTTTTATTTTGAGGTCATAACACGAATTTTTATATATTATAATTTATAATACATTGTCAAGGAATAGCTCACATATATCAGAGGGTCTGAAATGTAAAAACTGAAGTTGAAAGAGTCTGCTGTGTCAACAGCTTGTGTATATATATAAATAAATAAATATATATATATATCATGTATCTATAAATTGGCAGAGGCTACAGGAATTCACTGAGGATGCATCTGGAGTCCCATATATTAACAGACTGGAGTACATTGCTGAAATGTCCCGGCCATACACCTTTGGAAATACTTGCGAGCTTAAGGCGGCTGGGGAGATATTCCCATTTAAGTTAGAGGTATTCCAAAATGGCATCCTTCGTGCTGAATTTGGGGAGGCCATTCAAGGAATCAACCGAGTTCGGTTCACGGGGCATCACAGACGTGGCCACTATGACGTTTTGATTCCGTTGGCACAACAGTCCGACAATGGAATTGGTCATCAACAACCGACCATCAATGATCCAATTGAATGTAATCCGAATTCTTCGTGCTTTGTGCCACAGCCCGACGAAACTTTTACATCTTCAACACCTGTTACAGGGCGAAGAGGATAAAAACGTAGAAAAAGATTTTCAAATTCAATAAGATCAAAACAATTAAAGGAAGCTAATAAAAATTATGTAAAAAAGAACCCTATTGTAAATAGAAAGTCAGTTAAAAAGTATGCAGCTAATAACCCTGATATAAATAGAAAGGCAGCTGAAAAGTATGCAGCTAATAATCCCGATGTACACAGAAAGGCAGTTGAAAAGTATGCAGCTAAGCCTTGGACTAATAAGTCAATGAGCGGGTTTGAATATGACCTTCAGACTAATTATTCTAACGACAAGGTTGTTACTCTCGGATCTAGATCTCCCTGTGTTTGTGCTGTGATTGTGCTTGTGTGTGTAGATCTAGTTGCTCTGTGCTTAAGTGGAACGATGAGGCACCTGGAATGTGCTGCAAAAACGGAAAAGTCCAGCTCCCGTCCTATGAGCCCTACCCTGAGCCCTTACACAGTCTCCTCACTCATCAGCATCCAATGGCGGAGCATTTTCTTTCTTCTGCCTGAAAATACAATGGATGCTTCCAAATGACATCATTTGGAGGCAAAGATGTAAAGGAAGGTAACTTTATGCCAACATTTAAGGTGCAAGGGCAGGTATACCACAGAATAGGGTGCCTGTTGCCAGAACCTCAACAGCAGCCATCATTTCTCCAGATTATTTTGTTGGTGATGATGACACCGAGAGAGACATACGCTGTGGTATATACAATGGTGTCAATGCTGAACTGGTAACCCAACTGCAAAAACTGCTCCATGAACACAACAAATATATACTGGATTTTAAAGTTGCAGTTGATTCTATTCCTCAGGACCAGAAGGATTTCCAAGTGTTAATTAAAGCCGATAAAAAGCCTTCTGGAGAGCACAGAGGTCGATATAATGCCCCCACGAATAGAGAAATTGCAGTTGGCATTGTTGGCCAAAACTTCGAGAAGAGAGACATTGTTATCAAAAGCAGAGACAACAGTTTGATACGGATCAGCGAGACGCACCGTGCCTATGACGCTCTCCAATACCCTTTGAGAAGATGGATATCAAATCAATATAACCCAGCATGATCCGAAGACCAAGGCTCCTCTCAAGAAGACCGTATCTGCGGCTGATTTTTACAGCTACAGTATAATGGAGCGTAATGGGCAGCAATGCTACATACTGTTGTTCCGTAACCTCTTCAACCAATTTCTGGTAGACATGTATGCAAAGATCGAGACTGAAAGACTTAATTGGATTTGTTTTAATCAAAAAAAGTTAAGAAGTGATGAGTATGTGCACCTAAAGGATGCCATGACAAAAACGGATGTACAGTTATCAGATCTTGGCAAGATGATTGTCCTGCCATCATCTTTCACTGGAGGTGCCCGCTATATGCATGAGCGAACACAAGATGCTATGACATATGTGCGCCATTTCGGGCGGCCAGATTTGTTTATTACATTTACCTGTAATCCAAAATGGCCAGACATCGTAAATGTATTGAGACAAGGACAACAGTCTCACCATAGACATGACATAATAGCAAGGGTCTTTCATATTAAGGTGAAGCAAATGATTAAGCTCCTTACTAAAGGTTGCATCTTCGGCGTTACCAGGTGTCACATGTACACAATTGAATGGCAAAAAAGAGGACTACCCCACGTTCATATCCTACTGTGGCTGGTAGAAAAAATAAGGCCTAATAAAATAGTTAAAATAATAAGAGCTGAAATACCTGATCCCAATTTAGATCCAACCCTCCATGATATTGTCAAGACAACAATGATTCACGGCCCATGTGGACTTCTCAACAGGACCTCACCTTGCATGATTGATGGAGCCTGCTCCAAGAAATACCCCCGACCACTTTTGAAGGAAACTCAATCTGGTGAGGATGGCTATCCCCTTTATCGCAGGCGGTCCCCGGCAGATGGTGGTTTCACCGTTAACATAAGGGGCAATTGATGGTAAACTTTACCTCTTTTGTTCCGCCACCAATCTTCAGTTTTTTCTGACACTACCGGTTTCGGAGACTAATCTCCATCTTCAGGTGTCCATCACTGTCACTACACACTAAACCATTAAAGTTTAAAACACTTGAGTTTGTATTTTGAAACACTAACGGTTGTTTTAGAGGTGAGGGTGGTGTTGCCAACCTTACAGCCTATTGTTGAGTTGTTTATATTTTTTTTTATGTTTTCGATGTTGTATAACTGTATCGAAGATTTCATTGCTGTGAAAATCAGTTTGTTTATTTAATATTTGGAGAGGGTTTTGTTTTATTAGACATAATAGACCAAATTATAAGAAAACAAAAAAGAAAAAACAGTCAGAATCAACACATTAAACCTATTGAACCAAATAAATATGTTGTAGCAGAATTTGAAGAAAACATGTACCATACATACAATAATATTTTTAAATCATTAGGATACAAAATAGCTTTCAGAACGACAGGAAATCTTGAGAAGACATTGACTGCCAGACCACAAAACATTAACAAATTCACAAAAACTGGAATTTACAAAATAGAATGTAATGACTGCCCTAAACACTACATAGGCCAAACAGGCAGACCTTTCACAACCAGATTTAAAGAACACATCCCCAACAGAAATTACAAATCAAAATTTGCTGATCACTTAGTAGAATCAGGCCACGACATCACAGGAATGGAACAAAATTTCAAGATTTTAAAAATTTGCAAAAAAGGAATAAAAATGAATGTAATAGAACAGTTTGAAATTTATAAATCAATAAAACAAAACCCTCTCCAAATATTAAATGAACAAACTGATTTTCACAGCAATGAAATCTTCGATACAGTTATACAACATCGAAAACATAACAAAAAATATAAACAACTCAACAATAGGCTGTAAGGTTGGCAACACCACCCTCACCTCTAAAACAACCGTTAGTGTTTCAAAATACAAACTCAAGTGTTTTAAACTGTAATGGTTTAGTGTGTAGTGACAGTGATGGACACCTGAAGATGGAGATTAGTCTCCGAAACCGGTAGTGTCAGAAAACACTGAAGATTGGTGGCGGAACAAAAGAGGTAAAGTTTACCATCAATTGTTAATATTAACCAATCAGGATAAAAAAACTGATAGAATAATCATGGGAACATAAGGGGTATTGATCTCGACAATCGGTGGGTGGTGCCATACAATCCTGTCCTGTCTCGGACCTTCACGGCACACATTAATGTTGAGTACTGTAATTCAGTTCAATCAATTAAATACATTTGCAAGTACGTCAACAAAGGCTCTGACCAGGCAGCGTTCACCGTGAAAGATCTGGATGAGGTGGCGAGGTACGAGGCAGGACGATACATCAGCAGCTCTGAGGCAGCCTGGCGCATTCTCTGTTTCCCTATACACGAGAGGTTTCCGCCTGTTATGCACTTATCCGTACATCTAGAAAACGGTCAGAGAGTTTATTTTACTACGGACAATCTCCTTCAGAAAATAAATAATCTTCCTAATACAACACTTCTGGCCTTCTTTGACTTATGCAAAGTTGATGCCTTTGCAAAAACCCTTTTGTATGTGGAAGTCCCAAATTATTACCTATGGAAAAACAACAATTTCTGCAGGAGGAAACAAGGTAAGCCCGTGTCGGTTTATCTGGGGGTGAAGAGAGATCAAGTTTTGGGCAGAGTATACACTGTTCATCCGGGAAATACTGAGTGCTACTATTTACGCCTCCTATTACATAAAGTCCGTGGCCCCACATCATTTATTTCCCTCAAAACTGTGGAAGGAGTAGTAAATCCAACATTTCAGGCAACATGTAAAGCACTCGGTTTGCTGGAAGACGATGGTCACTGGGACCGTACTCTTGAAGAAGCCTCCATTTCTGACTCTCCAACCAAAATCCGAGAATTGTTTGCCATCATGCTGGTTTTCTGCCAAGTAGGAGATCCTACAAAATTGTGGCAGAAATATCAAGACACACTTGCAGAAGACATTAAATGGCAAATGGCGAGAGATGGCGGAAATACACAATTGATAAGTGACATTATTTACAATAAATGTCTTGCACTTCTTGAGGATATTATTATAACCATGTCGGGTAAAACACTCTCACAATGTGGACTTCCATCACCTTCCCGAGAGCCAACAACTGTTGTTAATAACCGTATGTACTTGAATGAACTTTGTTATGATAACGCACATATGTCTCAAGCACTTGCTGTAAATGTTCCAAAATTAAATAAAGAACAGAGGGAAGCATACAATTTAATCATTCACAGCATTTCTTCTGATTCCGGTCAGTTTTTCTTTCTCGACGCTCCTGGTGGTACTGGAAAAACATTCTTAATAAATCTATTACTGGCCAGAATTAGGATCCAAAGGGACATTGCCATTGCCGTTGCTTCGTCAGGCATTGCAGCTACGTTGATTGAAGGAGGGCGGACAGCACACTACTTTCAAGTTGCCTCTAAATCTTAATCATGCTGAGTCACCACAATGCAACATCTCCAAGCAGAGTGAAATGGCACATGTGCTCCGAGAAGCAAAATTTATCGTGTGGAATGAATGCACCATGGCTCATAAGGGAGGCATTGAGGCTGTAAACATGACGCTCCAAGATATTAAATCATGCAACCGCCTAATGGGTGGAGTTACAGTGCTTTTGTCAGGTGACTTCAGACAGACCTTACCTGTTGTGCCAAAAGGGACACATGCAGATGAAGTAAATGCCTGTCTTAAATCATCTTTATTATGGCCTAATATCAAAGTGCTGTCCTTGAAAGTTAACATGAGAGTTCACCTACACAGTGACTTGAAGGCAGAGGCATTTTCAAGCTTATTGCTTCAAATTGGCGACGGCCTGTTCTTGGAAGATGAGGAATAATAACTATTCCTGACAACCTCTACATTGTGGTAGGAGACCTGATTAGTTTGACAGACAGAATATACCCTAACATTAATCTAGCGGGAGTGAATTGTGTTTCGTGGCTTAAAGAAAGAGCAATTCTTACTCCAACTAATGAGTCAGCCAACGACATAAACAACTTTATGTTGGAAAAGCTGCCAACTAAGGTTGTAACGTATGAATCTGTTGACTCTGTTTTGGACGCTGAAGATGCCGTTAATTACCATGTAGAGTTCTTGCATACTCTAGAACCACCTGGAATACCACCACACATTCTCAGCCTCAAAATAGGATCTCCAATAATTCTGTTGCGCAACTTAAACCCTCCAAAACTGTGTAACGGTACCAGGCTTCAAGTGAAGACTCTACACAAACATATCATTGAAGCCACGATTTTCACAGGCATTAGTCAAGGAGAAACTGTCTTCATCCCCCGGATCCCTCTCGTCCCATCAGATTACCACTTTGAGTTCAAACGTCTGCAGTTTCCCGTCAAGTTGTGCTATGCAATGACTATAAATAAAGCACAGGGACAGAGTTTGAAACTGGCTGGTGTGGATCTCACGAATGATTTTTTCTCTCATGGACAGCTTTATGTCGCGTGTTCTAGGGTTAGTTCCCATGACAACCTGGTCATCCTTCAGCCATGCGGCAAAACCAAGAATGTTGTGTACAGGGAAGTTCTAAACACCTAATCTGAGGAAACAATTTATAAACTTATAATATTCATACATCATTGTTGACACTTTTCTGATTCTATGATTTTGTATTATATGCTCTTAATTTATGCTATTTGATTATATACTATGTGTTTTGTAAGCCTACATACATTCAGTAACAAAGAAATTTACTACTATTCACCGTTGCGAAGCACGGGTACCAGCTAGTATATATATATATATATATAAATCAGGCTTTCAAAAAATATAAACAAACAGACAGCACCAAATAATAGCGAGTAATATGTGATTTCAATTACAGTCTTTCGTCAAAGAAAACCCCATATTGAAACAATTATGAAACATAATAATTACAGTATTATTGTTTAATTACTTTTATAATCTAAAATTATATGGTTGTTTGACAACTATCATTAATTTTTTTATTTAAAATTATATAATAGCTGAGTTTTATAGTTAGACAAAAAATCAAAAAGTCATTACACTATAATAAAAATTAAAAATAAATAACACGTGATCTCCTGTCACAAAGCTATATCCAATCCCTCCATAAAACAGCGCAAGGGGCACTCTAAAACTATGTGATCCATTGTTCGGGTAGACTCCACGCAATTACATGACTGATCTACTGTCAATCATCATTTATATTTCCAGTAGTTACATCTGCCCACTCCAGTTCCGAACCGATTCAACAGTCTCCACTCCCTACGTGGGAGGTTCATCACACCTACAGGTATCAACGTATTGTTAATAAGGAACTTATTTTGTCCATCAAAACTGTTCCACACTAAAGCCCAGCTAGTATTGGGTGATAAATTTGATCTGCTCAACTGGAAAGCAGTACATAGAGGTGGGTTTCGAGATTTTAAGCGACCATTCTGACGCAAGAGATCCTGGATAACGGGTAGGTGCGGGGCATTCAAGATCTTTTTGAATTCTTAACGTAATGCCTCCTGACGTCTTATTTCTGGAGGGGCTATATTGCACAGCACCGGGAGCCAAGGTAGTGGAGTTGCCATGAGAGTACCACTAAAGCTCTCATGGCTCTATTAAGTTGGACATCAATCACTTTTGCATGTGCACTATTTAGCCATTCGGGAGTACTGTATTCAGCAGCTGAATAAACCAGAGACAAAGCAGTAGTGCGCAGGACGTGTGCGTTGGCCCCCCCAAGTTGTTCCAGTAATATGATGTAATATATTTGCCCTGGTTTTAATTTTAGCTGCTGTTTTTTGAAGATGGCTTTTAAACGTCAATTTAGAAAAATATTTAATTTTCGATTAGCCAGTCGATTTCTTAGGTATCAACAGCTCGTGATTTACGCCAACTACACTCTACTGGTCAGTATTTAGTAGACCAAACTAGTACCTACTGCTATTGGCGATCTGCCTGGTCTGTCCAAGGTGTTTGTGACCTTGGAGTTTGTTACAAGGTACAATGTTCCATCACACGAGTTACCAGTTAGTAGCTTTTGTCCAATTCCAGAATTGGTATTGGAAGAAAATTATACACATTTTAATAATAATTCTATTACTTTGTTATTAAGTAAATTAATTTGTAAAGCATATTATTGATTCTAGTAACAGAATGAAATGTGTGTGTCACTTTTCTCTCGTAAAAGATTATCTCCATGGTATTCAATCAAAATATATGTAATATCCTTAACTATATATTATTTACAAAATGGTAATGAAATTGAAACTTTACACAAAATTTTAGCAGCTCACCTGACGTTAAATAATTAGGCTGTATGCATTTTCTTTTCTTCTCCCGTTTCCTTCCCTCTCCCCTTAGCTTCTCCATCAGCATTCAAGATAGTTTAATAAAAAATCAAAGGTTTAATGTAGCCAATAAAAATAATCTACTTTTTTCTCCGTAAGTATAAAACAACATTTATGTCGTTGGAAAAAAATGAATGGTTGCATTTTCATTTTACAAGCTCATGACTGTTAAACAACAGTATTCTGTTAACAATAGTAAGATGGAACATATTGTTTCCCCAAATGTGGTTTGCCCATCCAGAAAGAATCAATTAAAGAAGATATCTTTATTAAAGAGGAAAGAATAGAAATAAGTTTGTTTGACAAAGACTTATTATGCTATCGAAAGAATATATTTTATTAAATATGTGTAATTACAACAAATAATATGTTTCAGATAGAGTTGTATTAGCTATGTTTGTTAGGCAAATAAAGGTTAATTAAAATTGATGGGAACAAAGTGTTTGGGAGATTGTAGGCGATAGGTTGTATGCTCGGTCCTCTTAATACCGACATGGCGTCTGCTTGGTGGTTGCTATCGGTGTGGACACTACTAGAAAAGTCTGGTGTGTCAATGTTGGGTGGTAATCATTGTGCGGATGTTGTGTGGGGGAGATAAGCGAGTATCAGGCTTGTCAATTAGCTGAAAATCAGACCAGCACTACGTGGTTCGGATTCCACATTAAGCTGTAGGTCCCTTAGTTGCCCTGGCTGTTGGGCTATTAATAAATTGCCCTTTCTGAGGGACAGTTGAACTCAGTTAGTAACCAGACTACACTCATTCTACACTCATAAAACCATTCATATTCGCCTTAAAATACGCACAACGTTGTGTCGGCGTCTCATATATAAGAATGTAAGACACTTCCCACCTATGGCTTGTTTGATCTATGTTCTCTCCTCATTTAACTTGAACCTCACTAAAGCACAAGATTACTCTATGCACTTTGCAAACTGTCTGCAGCAGCTGAGCAGCTGCACTTGCGTCGTTGCGTCTGTTTGTGACGGTAGGAGCGTCTAGTTAACTTTATCATTCTTGCATTTTAATGTAAACGTACGTTGTTATTCATTGGCCGTACCTACATATTGTGTCAATGTTAATTACAATTGTGTTATTATACTACATAATCAACTTTTTACAGTAGAAGAGATTCCACACTTGTTTAACGATGAGCAATACTTCTCAGGTAAAGATTTTTTTGTCTCTTAAGAATGTGGAGCATAGCATAACCTCTTCCATAACAGGCTTTCTAATATTAATGGGTTTCTATTAAAACATATTTTTCCACATAGTATAAAAAATTGTCTACATATTCGTGGGATTTGGACCAGACTGATTCATTCCTGGTATTAATGAAATGTTTAGATGCTCTGCATATCTAGTGATTTCAATTAACACAATGAAGTCTATATTTTCTGTAAGCATTTGCATAGGGGTTTTACTCTTTTGAAAACCCGTTTTGTATGCTTACAATAAAAAAATTTAATTTAATTTGTGGCAAATCTCATCATTTTAGGCCTACCTTTGTGGTTGCATAATTTTTTGGACATTTTTTATTTAAGTTTTTTATGCTGAATACAAATTTAAAAAATTGGTCTATTATGGTGTACGATGGTTATTTATTAAGAAGTCATAGAAAAACTTCTTTTGTGGCAATCCAGTAGGTAGTCTTAGCACGATGACAGTTATATTAACTCTTATAGTGCCGGGAGTCGGTATGAGCGACGCGCCACGCTAGTGTGGAAAATGCCAGCTTTGCTGTGAAAGATTCACTAATTTTCATCAATATGCCGCCGAAGTCATACCAGACGAATCGACAATAGTACCTTTGTCAATTTCGCACTTTTCTTTTGTAAAATTGCACAGCTGATTGCTGTAAAAGTAAACATTAGATTATGTCAGTAGTCAGTGCAGCTAAATTCGTCTTTCGCGCCAATGTAGTGTATCGTTATGTTTGTTTGTGTTTTGGGTAATTATGCACTTTCTTGCCATCTCTGAAAATACGATTTCACGTTGAAAAAGTGGTGAAATATGAGTTTACATCTCTTGAGGAGTTTGATTTTATCCACAGAAAACTCGTTTTTTACCGAAAAATCGAAAAAAATTTTTTTTTCTGATAGTGAAAAACCCAACTTTTTTAAAAATCATTATTTTTCGACAACTTTTTCATATTTTTTTTATGCTGAACACTATTATATAACTGGTTTTGTAGTAAAATTATTTTTTCGGCTTGAAAAATGCATTTTTTACTGACATAACCAAATATAACCTAACTTATCCTAATTGTCTATTTTATCAACAAAAATTCGTAATTTGCGTTAAATTTGAGTGTTTGGCCTCCGTGACAGCCTGCCGGCCGTCACTCTGGCGGGAATATAGGTGAATTCGGCTTTTGTGATTAATAGCTGTTGTATATAATGATCGCATAATGGCCGCTAATCGTGATTCACCACGATAGTAGTTTTTCTGTTATATCTCGAGAAATATTCGTTATAGGCCAAAATAGTTTTCAAATTTGTATTTAGCGCAAACAGTACATAAAAATAAAAAAATATGATTAAAATACCATCAAAATTAATGGAAATATGACAAAAATACCAAAAGCTGTAACATTGGTTTTTTCGAATTTTCCAGTGAAATACGTAATTTCCGCAGAATAAAAAGCATATCTCGTGAAAATACAGCGAAATCTAGACCCATTTCATGCAAAATGTTCCAAATTTGTTTGGTAGCAAGAAACTGCATAAATACCGTGTTTTGTTTATCTAGTTTGTGAACAATAATTATTTGTTTTCTACTTAAACGTTTATTACAATGAGTGACGATACACTTATTCTAGCAGAAGACAAAAGACTTGCTAACGTTATTAGAAAACGTAAGTGATCCTGATTCATCAATTGCTAGTACTAGTAGGTTAGGCCAAAACAATGTTGATGTGGAGGACGAATTCATTACTGATACAACTTCATCTGACGAAAACTCATATTTATCTGACAGTGACCTATATATTTATATTTTGTAACTATTAGTACATTACAGAGCAAATCAACAATCCCAGTTTTATTTAAGAAAAACTTCTTATAGATTTCAATAATTGTATGTTGGATGTCTGTATGTTGCTAGGTATCCAAAATGCAGCACTTAGTTATATTTTTATAAAATGAAAAATTTTTAAGTTTGGTTAGTGAAATTATTTGACTTTGTTCAGTTAAAAATCTCTATAAAATGGTAATAAGAGAAAATTTCTAAAAAAAGTTATAAATATGTTATGTAGCCAAATCATGAAAACAAATTTACCTCAAAATGTGACAGGCTGATATGCCCGACAGAGTTTTTATGTGCCGTATACGCTACTAAAAAAACTGTGTCGGGCCAATACTCCCGACATATTTATATACATATAGTGCCTATGTATGTACTATTTTTATACTCAGAAATGGTGGTATAGTAAATATAATGCATCATTGTTTTAAATATTTGCATAAAACATTTTGGCAATTTAGAGCAACAATACTCATTATAAGGATGGCAGCTAACGTGTTAAAACAACTTAAACCCCATAAAGATAAACTTATTGTTAACAGTACTACTTTTTAGCAACAAAACATGGGTAGACTAGTTTCAGAATTGTAAAAAAATTGTCATGTCTAATTCTCAGAAAAACTTGCTTTTAAAAACATTAAAACTAAATTTATCAAAAATACTATAGTTTGTGTTGGCCTAACATCTGTATGAAATTGTATACCTTGACTAGGCCATATCCTTCAATTTGATGTTGCCAATAATAGGCCTACTTTGTATTTTATCGCTATAAACAGGTTATTATCAAGTAATTATTGTTTAATATGCAGTTAAAAGCAATCTAGTCAGTTCGCACACTTGTACATTACTATGTGACCAGCAATCGCGTGGCCACAACAATGGTTTTTAGTAGCAGACACAGTCCACTCGCGTTATCTGGTGTTACAGTGCACCTCACATTACTGGAGGGTTAGAAAAAACTGCAAACTCACAACTTAAGTCTTTATAAAACAGTTGGTATTACTATTTACAATTATAAACAAAGGGTTACTTCGAAAAGGCAAAATAAAGCACAGCATCAAAATTCTTTACGCATAAACAAACAAACCTAAACTTGTTTTATACACTTCAACAAAATTATAAACAATCAATAATCGACAACCGAATAGTCACATTCATTTTTTAGTACTGTTCAAATTAAATGACATTGTTAAGAGCCAGTCAATTAAATGAACCTTCCGTGGATGAAAAAAAATGTGTAGAATCTACCACATAGATGCCGTAGCACTCAAGCTAGACTGGATGGTCGTAGAATACTAATTTGGTTTTTACTTAGTTCATTTCAGTCATGATAAGAACTGCAAGATGCTGTAAAAAGGGTTTAATCGGAAAATACGGTTCAGTACAGTCCCACATACTCGGATTCTTGTGGACTGAAAGGGTATTTGGTAGGTTATTGAGTATAAGGACAAAAAAGAAAAACTAAGATGTAATATAGTACATATTTTCGTAAACTTCTCATACATACTTTAATCTATAACATTGAAATATTGTAAGCCTAAAAAAATATAACTTTTGTTTGGATATAGCTTAATTTTGTGTATACCGGTACTTTATACATACTTCTTATGCCTTATAGTCTTTTTTATTTTGTTGTTTAGAGTCCTGCTGGAGCTTCAGTTCAAGAATTCTCAATTCGAGTGCCAAAGTAAGCATTTATATACTAGTCTAAAAACAGTTATGAACAGAAGTTGACAAACACTGAAAATTGTTCAAAAGTAGACAAGTTCACTGTTTTTTTTAAAATGTAGTAACACTATTAAGATCATAATTTGGAGCACAGCTATACATGGTAGGTGAGCGTAAAATATATTTTGTAAAAGCAATCTTTAGTTACAACATAGCTGATAGCTGTATCCACCTATCAGAGATCAGACACAATCCAAAATATCCTGACCAAGGAAGGTTTTGGCAAAGGCCAAAATGCTTTAGGTATAAGATGATAAAGCAACAAGTTAAAACTTGAAAACATTAAAATATACAGTACACAGTCCAAGAGATAATAGGCTATACAGACTGCCAAAGCGATAAAACTAATACTGCTGCACTATATATTTTCCCCATTCTAGAACAAGTACATGTTAAGTTTTCAATGGCTTGTGCTACTGAATCATGTTGGGATATTCTCAGACTTTCTATCAGAAAAACATCAATGAGTTTAAAATGTATGAACGTCATTTTATTGATTTTGATCGTTTTTTTTATTTTCTTGAATATGAAATGCAATAGGAACACAATGGTTCAACACTGGATTGTTTAACTGTCCTTAAACTTTGACACTGGCCACGAAGATAAGACATGTCAAAAGTATTGTCTGACAGGTTGTGCACAGTTTAGCCCAGTGTAGATCAATGAAATAACAGTTTCAGGGTTAATAACAGTTAAAACTTAACAAATGTTTGAACATTAAGTTACTGTGTCTTGTAAGTACTGAACCTTTCATACTTTAAGTATTTGTAACTCCATACTAATTCAGAAGGACATGCACTGTCACATCAATACATGGCTTGTTTTTAGTTTTGTTTGGTTTCGAAATGTTTCTAAAGAAATAAACAGAATGATTTCCCTATAAAAATAGTTTTTTCTTTCATGTTTACCATACCTTTGTTACAGTTCAGAACTTTTACACCCCTGTAGTCAACAAAGTGTCAAACTATCAAGGTGTTACCTTATCATGATGCAATTTTAGTTTGTAAGTATGATCAGAAGATTTAAACAAAATATTAAAAACTAATAGTTAAGACGCTCTTAAAACTATAATTTATAATTATCAATAATATATTTTCATTGATACAGGCATAAATATAAATAAATGTACAAACATTTGTTACAGAAATACCAGAAAAAAACACCATGTGATGAGGTTCAATTCTGTTCTGAATGTGGACTTTTCAAAGTGGGGACAAGTGAAGATGGAGAGGGAAAACAATCAAAAAGAATTCGCAAGACCAGATGATGACATGCCAAAGTAAGTTCAAATGTCAGGTATTGAAGTTAGATATTCCAATTTTCATCCACCAAACCACTATCAATAAATTGGCTACATCAAAACTAATATTCCTTAAAGGTTATAAAATAAGGATTGCTCATTTTGAAGAAAAAAATAAATCTAGAAATAATTTAGCCATTAGCTATGTTAAAATTACACATTCTAGCCCCGGACAGACGATCAATATTTACTTGCGTCTAATAATCAGTCAATCTGTCCACTAGATAACTAGACGATGCGTTTCAAGTCAAAAGATTCATCATGAGGTAATTTGTTTCTATTAAGATGAACTTGAAAGTTTTAAGTTTCAAGTTCATCTTAATAGAGACAAATGACCTGATGATGAGTCTTCTGACTTGAAACTCGTCGTCTTGTTATCAAGTGGTCAGATTGATTGATTAATACACGTAAGTAAATATTAGTTGTTATGATTTAACAGAACATTCGCTAATGGTTTAAAAGGTAAATTTGCTTTTCAACAATATCCTTTTAATCTCAAGTTAAAGATTTTCAATTGTGTACTATTATATATTTTTTATATTTATTAATATATTTGCTTACAAATTAATTTTATATTGTTTACATGAATAATTTTTAACAACATTTAATTCATTCAATATATGGTCTCTTCAGTTACAAATATAATATCCTCCCCCCTCCAATGTTATAGGTATTATTAGTCCAATCAGTAGAGACATTTTAGCTACATACAAATAAATTTGTGGAATGTCTCTGTAATGGTATTTGTTTATGCAAAAGCCAGTCTAAATTCCAAAGCAGTAATTATCTTAAAAACATGACATTTCCCTTATTTTTTTAAATTATATATTTTTGTCTATAGATAAAGCAAGTCATATTTTTTGTGCTGCAGATATAATAATTTATAAATAATGTATTATTAACGTAAAAAATAATTTGTCCATAGTTTTAGTAACTTGTTTCTTGAATTCAATAATTATTGTGATTACAATTACGGTATCTCTTCAATGATAATCTTAAAAAAGACTTGAAGTTAAATTAAAGTTACTGTTGTGTCAATTTAGGCGTTCTTGTTTTAAAATCAATAGTTTTAATTTGTTAGTTTAGGCTGATTTATAAAACTGCAGTGTGATACAAACAAATGTTATTTTCAGAACATGTATTTTAAGTTCAGCACAAGCCATTTCATAAAGTGATTGTATCAAACTCACTTACTCCTTACATATACTCGTATTGGTCCCTATTCATATGTCCTTTACAGTCTAAAAGGATTCATTTTATAAATGTTCTAACAATACTAATGATATTTTGTTCAGATTTGGTGCCGGCAGTGAGTATGGAAGAGAAGCAAAGGAAGAAGCACGGAGGAAAAAGTTTGGTATTGTGAGTAAAAAATACAGGCCTGATGACCAACCCTGGATATTAAAAGCTGGAGGAAAAACAGGGAAAAAGTAAGTTTCCTGAAGTAACTGCATACTAAAATGTATGTTGAAAGTATGCTCTATGCAAAGAAGTTCTGAATACGGTAAAAAGGAAATTAAATTACGTGATTATAATTTGGTAGAGGTTTCTAGTTAATGCTGTATTCAGTGGAGTGGCCGTAGCTAATGGGCTAAGGTGGTGGTTTGCCATGCAGCAGGTACGGGTTCAATTCCCGATAGACAGTTTTTACCATGCTGCTCCTGTGGTTCGGAAGTCATATAAAGCCATTGGTCCTTAACCCCAACTTCACCTGGTAAATAAGATGATCTTTAAATTTCTCTTTTTTATTCTTTATGTAATATCATTAGAGGAACAATGCTGTTCCAGAACGTCTATCTGCAATTGGCATAGGATTACTGCCATTCTGGAATGCTACTACTGATGACACTAGAACATCTTATTGTCAAGCATCTGTGCAAATTAATTTAATGGAATAAGACATTTAGCTAATATAACCTTACAAATAATGTTGGCCATGTTCACGGGAAAGTAGCAAAATGACACAATTGAAGCAACAACATATCTTACTTTCTTTCTTTTTTTATTTTGTAATAAAACTTCACTCACTAGTTCACACGGGCCTGAACATTATTCAATGAGTGAAGTACCCCAACGACTGTTAGCTCAGTTGGGATTTGAACCTTGTCCTCCGCAGTTCGAAGCCATTGCCACTGAGCTACCTACAAAACCTAGGGAATTGGATTGAAAAATTTCTTAATATTGTATCAAAAGTAAACAAAATGAGTCTTTAGCGTTTTTATTTTAAAATAGTTAAATTTTATTTTAATTATTTTTTTCTTTTTACAAAGTCTTAAATTGGATTAATGTTTAAAGAATTAATGTTTTAATCCTAGATCGCAAATCCTGGCGCTTCGCATACTATTTTCAAACGTATACTCGATCGCGAAAGTAGGAAAGTAGGCTCGTCGCATGCTCTTTTGTAAAACTCATTAAAACATGTTTATCGCTGAAAAAAAACACTTGCAGTTGGGAGTTCATAGTGGGCCACCTGGTATTCACCATCGGGTTAAATTGCATTGACTTAACATTTACTGACAAAAAATAGTTTATTATTTCTTAAATTTAAAACAAGATGTATAGAGTTACTGTAATTTCTAAAAACATTTATGGTATTATTGACTGAATAGTTTTTTAACGAATGTGAGTAGCATTTATATTTTCTTAATTCAGTACTATCACCAATTCAGAAAAGAACCAATAGTTAGTAAAAATAGTTTTTTTCAATAGTTAATACAAATATTTTCTTTAAATTAATTATATTATTATTTGTTTTTGCTGTTTTTTTTTTTTTACATACTACAATTACATCGACCTCTTAAATTTAGCTGTGGTAATTTCAATCAATTATTGTGATTTGTTTTTGAATAAGTTTATTACTAGACCAGACTTAAAATGGCACGTTATTTTTTAATTTTCTCTAGGATTATAAGTTTTGTAATTTCCTCAAGTTAAATTTAAATAGCATACTAATTTGAGCATTATATTCCATTTAGCTAAATTGTATACTTTTTAAAATTTAAAGTAAATACTTTCTTTGTCCAAAAAATGTAAATAACCATACCCCGAGAATAAATAAAATGTAACTAATTCTCTAGTTATTGGAAATATTGTATGTCATTTTGTAGATTTTTAGGGTGTAATATACTTCATATTGGAGAAATCGCCAAAATACTAATACACTGTTTTTACTGACTGATTCCACATAACTTGTTAATTCACTGGCGTAAAGGTATTGGAAAAATTGTCTGAAACTTTCTCAAAAAATATTCAGAACCGAGAACTGATACAGTAAAGAACCAAACCGGAACCGACTCATTACTAATAATAACAACAACTTTTAAAAAGAAAAGGTAGTAAATAAAATATTCTCTGATAAACAAAATACTACACGAAAGGAGGACAAGCTTCCTGTTAACGTGTAGTAGGAGCACTAGTGGAAATTAAAGTAGAAATTCCATGTTTAGATAAATGTTGTAATTTTTGTTATAGATTTATAAAGATGTACATTAATTCTAATCTATTTATAACTACCAGTGAGGTGTTCGCTGTGGCTATAAGAAAGTGATCTCCGTTTCATTTTTCTTTTTGTTCTTGATTAGCATAAATGCTTTTTTATTTCATATATCAGTTAACTAAGTTTTTATACTTCAGAGTTATTATTTATAAGTGAATCACTTTTTAGAAATATTTTGGGAATCACAGTTTGTTATTAGATTCAAAGGGATTCGAGAAGGAGGGGTTGGCGAGAATGCAGCATTCTACGTGTTCACTCATGCGGCAGATGGTGCGATTGATGCTTATCCTCTGTGTGAGTGGTACAACTTTCAGCCGATCAACCGATATAAATCACTCTCTGCAGAAGAAGCTGAACAAGAGTTTGGAAGGTAAAGTGTAATAATTAAATAAATCTTTCAAGTTACTGTTTATATTGGTTTATTTAAATTAAAAACAATTTTGTTTATTCAATAATAAATATGGAAGCAATGAATACTTAATAATAAATTAATAAATCGAACCCACAAAGACTACAGTTCTGAGAGTGGGGGGGTAAGATTTGAGTGTATCAAAATTTCATCACAGTCTAACAATGTACGGTCATGACACTTCCATTGCAGCGCTGTGGAGCTAGCACGACACTAACGCTCCAAGTAGCAAGCCAACATATCTATACCACATTTACATTGTGTTTTGCAAAGAAGTGGAATAATAGCAATAGAAAAAGTGCCATCAAAGATTATTAATCGTCAGTTGTTTGACATTTACCAATAACAGCTGTAGATGTGAGCAGTGGCGAGATAGGCAAGTTGTTCTAACTATAGTATCTGTAGAAAAACTAAACTAAATGGTGAAAATTAATTAATAATTTCATGTTTAATTTACATTTAAAAAGATTGGTGGGGGAAGTCTCCAGTGAATAAGTCTTGTATTTTGTTGCTCCTGATTCTTTTGTGGTTGTAATAAGTTTATTTTGTTGGAAAGTGTGCTAAAAGTCATACCTACTTGTGAAGCTAGTGGTAGGGTTTATAAATGCAGTGTTAATTTTGTCTAAACCCTTTCCACGCGTATTACGGGATTTCTCGCAACGTTATATTTACGTAAAACGCGTATTACGGTATTTCTCGCATTTGAATACTTTGAGATAAATATTTAAATTTAAGTGATAAAACTATACTAACGTGTACGTAAATGGTTATTATTGAGGTAATTTTGAAGACAACAGAAAGGATGACAATGTTTTTTGTCATCGTGACCTTCACGCACCGTCGCCATGGCAACCGAGCGGCCATTGTGTGCTGCTACACCGCGCGTATTACGGGATTTCTCGGACCACCCAGATGAGTGTTTTGAGTTATTTCACACAAAAAAAACATTCTAGGGATACTTGTAAGTGCTTGTATGTCATCTATATTAGTAAACTTGTAAATAATTATTATGATTACATATATATTTTAGCTTAATCTAATTTAATTTTTTTATAGATTTATGAGTAAATAAACAGAATAATTGTTCAACAGTGGGAATTTTACAAATTTCTGTATATTAAATATTGATTTAAAAATGGCAGTTTGGATTGTGTTTTCTTAACAGTTGTTGGCCTTGTAACAAAATTCCAAATAGAACTTTATACATTTAAAAAAATTTTTTAAATTTATGACACGTTTAAAAGAAATAGCAAATTTCTTATGTAGCATGCAAAGGGTTAAAGATAAGGGGTCACTTTATTAATAAAACCATTTATAAGGCTCAAACTAAACAAGTAATCTTTAGAAAAGAAATGTCTAGTGGAAGAGATAAAAGGTTGACCCTTGTACTGCTTGGTTAGACTGACAGTTGTAGAACTTGAGTAGAACTCTGTTATCTCCAGTATTATTGTTTTGAGAGTACCTGTCATTGCCAATTACAATCTAAACTCAATGTATTAATAATTTGACTTTTATTATTATTGTTTTTATTATTTTAAAATTATATATGGTGATTTTCATTTAAAGTTGTTGTAACTAGTAGAGTGGTGATTTAACTTGTTTACTTTAAATTTTACATTCTGTATAACAGTATCTAAAAGTAAAAATACAAATTTAAGTAACAAAGATCATATTCAGTGATGAACAATTTATCAGATTTTTAAGCTTAAATCATAATTAATATTTCTGTATTTCCTCTGATTTTCTTATTTAACTCTGAAATATATTCATCTTTTGAAACAGTTAAAGTAATGAGCTTCAGCTTTAAAGTTGGAGATCTTGTAATTTCCAAGATAAGAGGACATTCTGCATGGCCTGCAATGATCAATGAAATAGATGAAAAGGGTAGAACCCGTATGACCAGTGTTATTTTTTATGGCACCATAGAACTTGAAAAATGTACTCCTAGTAAACTGAGTAACTATGCTGAAAACAAAAATAAAATTTGTAATGGGAAGAAAATTACAAATGAAAATCTTGCTGTAGCAATGAAAGAAATCGAAGAAGAACTAAAATCTAGAAATCAAGTAAAAACTAACTGGAAATCAATAAATAACATGATTAATTCCTCTAATGCAAATCTTTCTTTAAAAGTTTCATCTACATTCACTCCCACCTCTAAATAAAAAAATCAACGTTTGATATCAATAAATGATTGATAAATGATACCAATAAGACAAAAGAAGTTGGAGTAAATACACCAACTTATTTGGACCTCCCTCGATTATCAGATCAATGCATTGACAGATGAGTATTTCAACTTGAAAGTAAACTAACTGAAGAAAATTCTCTAATCACTAAACTAGAAGAAAATTAAATGATTAATTCTAAAAAAAAGTAAGGAACATGATGACTTCCATACCAAAATATTAAAACAAGAATTAAAAGACTCTAAAACTGAAATTATCAATCTAAAAGCCACAATGGAACTTCTTCAAGGTGACAATCAAAATCTTTTGATAATAAACCAACAATGTACTAAATGCTTTACGCCAAACAAAAGTTCTTTGATGAAAAATAAAAAATACTGCAACAAACATGAATTTCATTTGGAATTCGGAAATAGATTCTCTGAACTCTCCTTGCCTGGTAACATGGATCCACCTGTAACATTAAATAAAAGCTCAACCAGTCCAAAAAGAAAATCTATAATTAATTTTAAAACGAACACTAAAAATACCCAAAACAAAGGCAATAGTCAACTCTTGATCTTAGCCATGGTAAGAACCTGAGTTACCTCATCCAACAAAGGACGTCTTTAAATGTTTCTGCCTATGTTTGGCCTGGTGCAAGACTTGATAGTGTGATTGAAGAGGTTGATGTGTTGAGTAGCTCACTAACAAAAGATGATTTCCTCTTTGTCATAGCTGGGACCCACAACGTGGAATCTACAGGCATTAAACACATTATAGATGAAGCCCATAAACTGATTAAGAGTTCCAACCACACTAATTTAATCTAGCCAGTCTACCAATGAGACATGACATACTTAAACTAGATTTAAAAATTTCCAAAATAAATAGAGAATGGAAGAAATTGCTTCTTAATCTACTCCCGGCTTTCATCTGTTACCTCTTCATCTCCTTCCACACCACCTCTTCACTGCCCATGGTCTTCACATGAATAAAAGAGGAAAACCTGCAGTGGCAGATATGATTAAGAAGACGATACTGGAGGTTACTTCTTCTACTCCTAAGGCCAAAACCCCTCCCAACAACCATATTGAAGAAAACAGTTCTTATCAGCCAGAACCTGTAACGCTAAACCTTGATCATTTGAGTCCATCCAGACCTCATGTATCATCTACACCCAACACTCTCTCCAGTCCCCTTAAAGACCAGGATCCAATAATTATTTTGGAACAAAATATGAGCTGTCTAATTAATGAATATCAAGCAAACAAGTCCACTGGTTTTGCACAGTGCATCTCAGCTGATATTACCAGCCCAAGACATAGTGCAGATGTTGCCATAGTATTTAAAGAGAAATTTGGTAAACCTCAACCAACCAACCTTGTTGAATCACAACTTGTCTTTCAGTAAAATGAAGATGGTGCCATTGTGTACGGCCTAGTAACAAAACCGGAGTATAATAATAAACCTTAAATAGGAGACTACAATCTTGCCTTTAATCAAATGATGAAACACTTCAAAAATAAGGAATTGAAGCGGCTAATATGTTTCCCAATGGGTTTCATTAGGGATTGTCTACCTCCTGACCACATCATTAGTAAACTGATAGAATTCCACTTAAAACTAATACACAGGTTTTGATTGCTACCCATGATGAACAATCTACTAGGGTTCTGCGGAATGGTATGTCCCATTGTGAATTTGTGAGTTGTCTGCGCCAACTCATCACTTCCCGCCTAGTTAAATGCCATAAACCTGACCAACAACCACTGACACCATCTGCAGTACCTCACACTGGACAGAACTTCCTTCAGCTGAAGAAGTGGTGTCTGATCAGCTTACGGAAATGACATCTCAGCCTCAAGTGATTAGTGTTAATCTGAGTGAACAGGTGTCTCAAGATCCATGTTCAAGTAATTTAGCTACAAATAATCTGGTTTTGTCTCCATCATGTCCAATTTCTGATGATCTTTATGTTTAGCCGAGCTAATAATGTTTGTTTTGATTGGTTGAATTCCAGGGTGTTATTCCTTAATATTCAGAGCTGGATAAAAAATTATCTGTTTTAGAGAAGAAGAAACTGACTCAGCAACACCTGAAGAGTATTCCTGTGTCATTACTTTTTGTAGAACTAACGACATTCGAAGTGGCTCCTCAATTTTTGCCTGAAATGACATTCAAACCAAGGCTTGTGATAGCAAGCACCTTTGTTCAGAAATTACATTCAAACCAGGGCTTGTGATATCAAGCACCTTTGTTCAGAACTAAACTTTGAAGCCTCAGCAACCTTCATTAATATTCGTTTCACTCTACCATTCACCATCTGGTGACCCACATGTTTTTCTAGATTCACTAGAAGTTGCTTTCGTACTTAAATAGCTGGCCAAACTACACCTCCATAATAGGAGGCGATTTTAATTCTAATTTTGATGTTACAAAACAACATAATTAATCCAAGCAGTTTATCAATATCTTGCGCCAATATGACTTTTATTACTTAAATACTAAACCAACTTGAGGTTCTATTTTTCAATTGCAATTCAATATTTTTGTCAATTGCAAAAAAGGTTTAGCTATAGAATGTTATATTTTTAATTTTCTGACCACGATGGTCTCACTATAAATGCTCCCTTCAGCATGTGTTATATGACAAAAATACGATCTAAAGAAGACAATTTATTCAATCTAGAGTCAAGCAATTACTTTAAAATGGTTTTGCCAAAAACCTCAGTAGGTGCTTTAGCTCATAAACTAAGCTGCTATCAATGCAATAATATACTGAACTCAACAAATTCTACTGCTATTAGTACCTTCCATTTTTTTTTTTTCAAAAATTAGTTGATAACATAAACTTTTATACAAAAACTAGCTGAACCCGGCGGACGTTGTCTCACCTTTCATTTTTCATTGACATACCAAAATAAAGCAATAAAAAGAATTATAGAAAAAAACCATTATTTATTAAATGAGTGCAAGAGGGTAAACAATATTTTTGGTCTTATTTGGTGTATAAATGTAAAGGTTTTTTGGTGAGCCTACTCTCGAGCAAGCGACGTAGAGCTGTCCATGTCAAAAACATGGATTACTTAAATTTATTGCGGCAACGCGCAATGACTGTCCTTGAGATTTATTAATAGTTATTGCGAAAGCAAGTCGCACAGAAAATTGGAGCCGTTTAAAATTGAATGGCAAATCAGTTGAAAACATCAGTTGAATGGCATGTGAAACTACATTAAACCACACAGTCATATATTTTTTGTAAACAATTCAGATTCTCCATTTGAATAACATGGGATCTTTAGGAGCCCGTGGGGTGGGACCCTGTGGACGGATCTGCATCAAACTTCATAGAAACCATCTCGGGAGTATACTGGACAACATCCTAAAGTTTCATGGCGATCGGTTGTATGGTTTGGCAGCGCATAAACTTCAAACATATATATATATCTACATATACAAACATCCTCTTTTATAAATATAGATAAAAAAAATCAAAACAAATAATTGCTGAAAACTGAAACATGATTGGTATTCTAATGATCTGGCTAATAAGAAAAAGAAATTATTATTATTGGATAACATTATAAAAAAGTAAATAAAAGACACGTCAAAAATTAGGCAACAGTTTTTAAACCTGAAAAACCAATATAGGTAATCTAGTAAATATGCTAAAATATTACATAATACTAATCTGATTGAAAGTAGTAGTTTTAAGTGTAAAACTGCTTGGAAAGGGATAAAATGTAGTAGTAAGCAAAGAACATCAAGTAAAATAAACCCTGAAATTTCACCTGACACATTTAATAATTTTTTTGTTAACTCTGTTAATGAAATTAAAACTAAAGTAAGTAATCCTTGATATAGTTCAGAGGAGCTCATTCAATTTGTTTCAGCAAATTCTCAAGCTTTTTCATGGAAACAAATAACTTCAGAAAATATAGTTACTACAACCGGCAAACTTAAAAATTCTGATAGTTGCGATGTCTACCTTATTTCAAATAATTTGTTTAAAAAAAATTAATAACTATGGCCACTCCTCTATCCTACTGCTTTAATCTCTGCCTCATAGAGGGAGTATTTTCTGATGAGTTAAAGGTGTCGCGAATATGCCCAATTCTTAAAAAAGGCTAAATGGTCAAGCCGCAGAGCTATCGTCCAATTTCTATAATTCCACCGCTATCAAAATTATTTGAAATGTTAATCTGTGAACAACAAAGCGCCTATTTAGAAAATAATGAATTTTTAAGTGATTCACAATTCGGATTTAGAAAGGTAAAATTTACAATTGATGCTGTAGATATGCTGGTGCATGAAGTGCTATCAGCTTTTGAAGGAAAAGCTTTCGCTCAGGCAACCTTCTGTGAACTGAGCAAAGCTTTTGACTGCGTTATTCATTCTGAATTATTAATGAAATTGAACTACTAAGGTGTTAAAAAATACTCAACTCAAGTTTTTGAAATCCTATTTCTTTAATCGTAAACAAAAAGTTTTTGTGGAGAGTGAGTGGTCTCAGGAGATAGAAGTCAAAATTGGTGATCCTGGGATCCCTATTGTTTTTAATTAGCATAAATGACCTTCCAAGTTTTGTAACTAGTAAAACTTATCTTTATGCCAACGATTCAACCTTTTTTTAATTCAAATTCAAACATTGAACAACTTAAATCGCTATGTGAAAGCACACTAAAGAAAGCATCTGAATGGTTCAAATCAGATGGACTTCTCTTAAATGAAGATAAAACTAAAGAAGTAATAATTTTTTTAAGACCGGTCAGTAAAAACAATTTAAGTGATAATTCAACTGACAGTGTTAAATTTGTAGGAATTGTTATGGACAAAATTCTTGGGGACCATATGTAGATTGTATTAGTGGTAAATTATCCAGAGTAATTCATTTGTTAAAACGATTAACTTACTGTGTGCATCAAAATTATATTAGATCGGCTTATTTTGCGTACTTCCAGTCAATATTTAGATATGGAATAATCTTTTATGGGAATTGCAGTACGATAGAGGAAATCTTACTTCTGCAGAAAAGGGCTATAAGAGCAATCTCAAATATAGGTCCTATAGAACATTGTAAACCCCTATTTGTCAAATTGAATATTCTAACTGTTATAAATATTTACATCTTCGATTTGATTTTATATGTTTTAAGAACTCCTGGTATAATTAAAAGAAGTGCTCATCAGTATAAAACTAGGATTAAAGATCAAGCTACTATTAATTTTATTAGATTACACAAAACTTCAAACAGCCATAATATAGTTTCACTTAGAGTTTATAATAAATTAACCAACTTGATTGACAAGTATTCAGAAAAATCTTTCTGTAATAATTTTTTTAACTGGCTCCTAGAACCCATTTTATTCTATTGATGAATTTTTTATTAATATTCCTGATTTGGATTTTTGATTCATTCCACTTAATAAACTTATATAATTAGCTCCTAAAGCACGCTTTTCATTTAATCAACGTTTTTATTTGTACCTATTTTTAATTTAATTAATTAAATAAACTGTAAAGGTATGTAATTGCTCATAATCAATTAATTTATTATTATTATTTTTATCTATTCAGGTTTTGAATTTATATTCTTAAGAATCTATTGACTAGCATAGACGTGCTGTACATATGACAAATAAATGGAATTTGAACAAAAAAATAAAAACCAAATTCTTAACTAAACAATCATTTTACAAGATAAGTTTTTCTGGGCCAAGACTAAGCAGCCGATCCCAATGAATTGTGCATAATTCAAATCATTCTTAATTGTCTGTGATATTCCGTACAAAATTATTGTCAACATTTACAGCAGCTGTTAACTCAAAACTGAATAATTACACACATAATATATCACATTAGATAAAAAAACTTGTGAAGTAAAAGGATTATTATCTATGATTATAAAAAAGACAATTATTTAATTGATAAAACAACTCGCTGTCATAATCAGTGCATATTAAAAAAACTTAGTTTCTATTGATATATATATTTTTTTATTTTCTGAGCAACAAATTTTCCAAAAGTGGTATGTAAAACCAGATTACACAAACTAGTTTACCATATAACAATATCATAAAACTATGAATATCATCTTTCCCAATGAATAAAATTTACTATAAAATAATTCATATTTTTTACAGGCGCAATAAAGTGATTAATTACTTTTCACTTATGTTACGGAAACGACTTCGAAATGATGAGGATTGTGAACTAGATGAAGAAGAAGGAAAAGCAAAGCGAGGCAACCCAAAAAAATCAAAAGGTATGTTTGGATTTAGCTCATACCTCAAAATAACTATAACCTGCTATCAACAACTGTACTATCAAAAATAGCAGATCTGTTTAGTCTTTCAGCAATATTAAAAAACTGAGATATTATTAGATTTGTTACAAACATATCTAAAAAAGTTATTTGTGTAAAATCTTTATATAACTAACCATTTAAAATTGTAATTTGGTTATATTTAATAGTTATTTTCTAACTGACAAATTTGTAAATAAATAGCAGCCAGTAAAATACATTTATTGTAATTTATCGTTGTAGACAATAGACAAATTTTCTTTATTATCATATTCCTCAAGAACAGAAATAGGGTCACAAGGATCAGGTTACATACATTCAGTACAAGTCAAAATAAGTTTAAACATATAAAGTGTAAAAAAATTAAAAGCATTCATTTCAGAATATCCAGTCCTGTTCTCTTGCTTCTAAGAATTCATCTAGGCTATATATTGGATGATTTATAAAGAAATTGTTGAGTTTTCTTTTCAGAGCAGCTCCCTTAAGTTCTTTCACTGTTTGCGGTAGGAAGTTCCACAGCTTTCGACCAATATAGGAAGGTTTTTCTTCATAGAGTGATGTTCGATGAAGAGGCAGAGTGTAGTTTGCTGCGTGGCGTGTGTTGTATGAGTGATAGTCTTTCCCTGTTTGCAGGTTCAGTTTATCTGCATTCATGATCACCTCTTGTATGTAAATTGCAGTTACAGTCATTATTTTCAGAGTTTTGAATGCTTCCCTGCAGCTTTCCTGGTGTTCAAGATCAGCTAGAGATCTAATAGCTTTTTTCTGCATGAGGAGAACTCTGTTTAAGTTTCCGGCTGAGGATCCACCCCAGACCACAAGTCCGTACCTTATGTGTGATTCCACTAAGGCATGGTAGGCTGTTATTGATGCATCCAGGTTCCCGATCCATTGTATAGCATATAAAAATTCATACTGTAGGAAACAGTATTTAATGCAGAATTAACTGATGTATAACAGGTCCAAATAAATAGAAAAATAATGGAGTAATAGCATGATGCGTAAAACAACTTTAACAGTTGGACTGATAACAGTTGGAGGCTCGAGTAAACTTGAATTCTGTATAAGTTAGCCGATCTCACCCCCTTTTACTTTTGAATTAACCTCTGCTGTAGTCTCAATACCAAGGCACGTATATGGGCGGATGGATGGGTTAATACCAAGGTACGTATATGGGCGGATGGGTAGATCAATACCAATGCGCGTTTATGGGCAGATGGGTGGTCAATACCAAGGCACATATATGGGCGGATGGGTGGGTCAATACCTAGGCACGTATATGGGCGGATGGGTGGGTCAATACCAAGGCACGTATATGGGCGGATGGGTGGGTCGATACCATTGCACACATCTAGTTTCAATACCACCGCCTGTGTTCATCACCACCGTTTGTCATGTACACTGTGAATATGTCTTAAAGATTTCTTAAAAGACTTTTAGGTTAGGTTAAAGGGCACTAGGCCAGGAATTAGTATATTTGAGAGATAGAAGACAAGTTTTTTTTTAACATACACAAAAGAATCAGATAATCACACACATTTTTAGTACCACTGGCACTTTATTCAGGTGAGTAGAGAGAGAGAGAGACACTCTGCTGATACTCTACTGAGTCTCTCTCTACTCACCTGAAGAAAGAGCCAGGGGTCCTGAAAATTTGTATGGTGTGATTCTTTTTTGTATGTTACTACTACTCTGGTGTTAGTGAACTTGTCTTTTAAGGTAAGTTTGCTGATCTCTTAAAAGACTTTTTGTAAGGCTCCACTGTTTTGGTAAACTATTTACTTTGGTAAAATATGTCTACTGTTAAATGTGTGATTGTAGCTTATGAGAAAAATTGAAACATGACGATCTCTAGCTTGATTTTTTTTTATTATTTTAGAGTTTAAAATATCAGACATGGATGACTGGATGAATACAGATGAGGACTCATCTGAAGAAGGTGAAGACGAAGATGAGGAGGCGAAAGAAAAGAAAGCTAACAAGAAAAAGCGTATGTATTTAAAATCTTATGTTATATACATAGTTAAGATGCTATAACATACACCATATATCTGCAATGTTAGGTCGCTACCTAATATACACGTTAAAACATAAATTTAATATGGATTTTGAGTGTCTAGATGTTGAGACATAAAAACCAGTGCCACTGTACGTGAATGGGTGGGTGGGTTGGTCAATACCACTGTACATGTATGGGCAGGCGGGTTTTTGTTAATTTTATTGAGATAACATAACTCCTATAGTTATCAGACCTTACTTCCTCACACCAGGGGAACAGCTGTTGATTGAGTAGCTTTTCCAATTACTGTTTTTTCTTTTCCTTTTCGTTGTTTTTTAATTTTTTTATTTGTAACTAACTGCGTGCCTTTTCTGTGCTGTGGATAAACAAATAAAGAGTAACGTTTAGATTTTATTAAAATTAAATTTCAAATTTTGATAAGCATTCAAAACTTATGAAATCGACTTGGTTTGAAATTCTTGGTTCCTCGTTTGGGGAACGAGGAACCAAGAACCACTACACTAACAGGCTTAGCTCACCAAGGACTTCAAAGACGAACTGAATCTCTGTAGCAGCCGATCTATGATGAGGGGAACTCCCTCTAAGCAATAACAAGGGAATTGGCCTGTTGATTGGGGGGGGGGGGGGTATAGTTGTGTGATATATCCCATGATTTTTCAAATTTTGTTGTGATCTGAAAAAATGTTTTCATTGGTTTGAATTCCCTCATGACGAGCCTCCAAGCTAGTATTCCGGGAAACAAGTTAAAAACTCCTTTTAAGTAGATCTAGGGTCATAGACATCAGGAAGCCTGATGGATGATGATGTGTAAATTACCCATGTTTCGTGTCTCAAGTTAGTATCTTAGTGTTGTGAGTATTCTGGAACAACTCCAAGCTAGTATTCCTGAGGACAAAGCAGGTAGATGCTCTTTCCAAGCAGTCCTACTGTCAGATTCAATAAGCAATGTACTTGAATTTAAACCTCTACTACAAAATAAATACTCATCTGATTCTGTTGTGTTGTACACCAAAATTTAGCTTATTTAATTCTACGTAATTTCGTATAACTTACATTTTTTTAAAGACTAAAAATTTTTATAGGAGGTAGAATGAAAAAACACAACATTTTAACACTTTTGGAGTAAAGCTCAACTTTAAAACTTTCTAAAACAAAAAGTACGAAAGATAAGTCAGTGAAACTTTAACTACATGTGAACAACGTTGTTGTTTGTAGTCTGTCCAAATTCTAGAATTTTCACTTTTACAAAATTTTCTGTTGCAATTTTTGTAAACCCTTGCAGTCTTAAAAATGGCTGATCATACAAACTTCCAAAACGATTAAAAAATGCTGGATTGAAAAATAAAGTAAGATTATAAAACAGTAAGTGTGATTCAAAAATCGTACGATTTTATATCGCATGATCATTTAATAAACATTGATGTGCCTGATATGTCTTTATTAAATAATACTTCGAGCTTTATTGATTATTATTATAAAAATACATTTAACATATGTTGTTGTTTGCATTTTCATATATAATGATTAAATGAAAGATAGTTACAATATGTAAAACTTTTTCTTATCTGTTTAATTAATATTATATAATAGTGCCGTAATACGCACAGCCGACCGAGCCATCAGACGGGGTGTTGCCACGCCATGCAGATGGACTTTCACTCCGTATTAGGGGACTTATTAGTTATGAATGACAGGTAGACATGTTACAGCTAAAGGCTGATGATCACTCACAGTTACTAGAAATGTGATAATTAAATTCTGCAAATCACCAAAATAATAGTTGGCTCTCATTCTCATGTTACATGTAAAATTTACATAACTGTAAATCCTGTAAATATTATTTTTTTAATTTGACAATCTTTTTAGAGCAATAACATTTTTAAACCTGTCAGTGGTCCAAAGCCCTCATGACAAAAGGTGATTAAAAAATGGTTTAAATTTAAATAGAAAACATGATTGATTAACTGTTTAATACTTCCACAGCAATAAACCTTTCATGCACTGTTTAAACACTTCCAAGTGCACGATTCGGCAACGCCGAAATGCTCAGTTGAAACTTGTTTTGAAGTGCTGCCTGAGGAGATTTGCGTACACATGAACGCACATCAATGTCTGTTGTTGAATTATCATGTGATAAAATCGCTAGATTTTTGTATCGCACTTACTGTTTTATAATCTTACTTTATTTTTCAATTAGTATTTTTGAATCGTTTTGGAAGTTTGTATGATCAGCCATTTTTAAGATTGCAAAGGTTTACAAAAATTACAGCAGAATATTTTGTAAAAGAGTAAAAATTCTAGAATTTGGACAGACTACAAACAACAACGTTATTCACCTGTGGTTAAAGTTGTTTAGTACTTGTCTTTCACTGACTTATCTTTAGTACTTTTTGTTTTAGAAAGTTTTAAAGTTGAGCTTTACTCCAAAAGTGCTAACATTTCGTGTTTTTTTAATTCTACCTGCTATTAAAAATTCTTAGTCTTAAAAAAAATATGTAAGTTATATGGTATTACGTAGAATTAAATAAGTAACATTTTTATGTACAACACAACGAAATCGAATAAGTATTTATTTTGTAGCAGATGTTCAAACTCGAGTACATTGCTTTTTGAATCTGACTGTAAGGACTCCGGTATTCAGCTTCATTGGGTGTGATGTATGTGTGGGGGCAGGTCTTGCTGACTATTGTTTGTGCTTTTTTTTTATTGTTAATTGGTTTCAAGGTGTATATTTGCAGGTGTTTATATTTGAAAATTAAAATCTGCTAAGCAGTCAACATTCGCTATTACAATACCTACAAATTAACAAAATCAAGTTACATATAATTTGTTGTAAAAAAATTTGTAAAATATCGACTTAACTATTAAACATTGGTCTTATTAAGATTTGATCCAAAATGACAGACATTTCACCTCACCTTAACACATATTTTCCAGTCAGAATCTATGAGTAAAGTCCGATGTCTGTGTTGTTGAAAGAGGAGCTTGAAGAATGGTCAAAGAGTTTTTATGAATGAACTTGCCTTGCAGTTTCAACACTTAAATATGCAATCCCACATTGCAGTGTTTGCAAATTGGTAAAGGTACACACCACGTAGTGTGAGAACATTGGGAAGCCAATGCGAAGCCTGATAGCCACAGGCCTAAGGAGGCATAGCCTCTAGTGTCGGCGTAGGAATTATGTGTATCTAAGTTTGAAGGCTGCTTTCTTAGAAACTAAGAGGCTCATGAAAAAGCCAATCATACGATTGTTGTCCTCGTTTAACTGTAGGTTATGACATATGTACTTTTAAATTTTATTGTAAGTTTTAATAATTTTTATTCCTAGTTGGAACAAAAAAGTATTGGAATTATAAATAGTTTTTACTGTGCATCGACTTTACACTTTTATTACTCAAAAACTTATTATTGTATCAAAATCCATGGTTGACAGAATGTTTTCTATGAGTTTCATAAGTTTCAACTTTACAAGAAAAAAAGTTCTTATCAATTTCCTGAAACAACGTTTTCTTAGCTTCTAGAGATCATAAAATAAATTGATTTGTCAGTTTGTAACGGTTTTAAAATATGGAGTTATGGTGAATAACTTTGATATGCGCAAGTAAATGCTATGATTTTAATCAATAAATTAAAATTGATATAAATATATAATATGCAATACATTTACGGGTTTCTGAGTAATGAAAATAATAATAATAATAAAAGTTGATACACAGTGAAAACTAGTTAAAATTCAGGTATTTTTTGTTCCAAATATGATAAAAAATTTTAAACTTATAATTAAATTTTAAAAACTGCAAATTTTATAAAATTATAAAATATTTAATTTTATAATTAAATTTTAATTATAAAATTAAAACTGCAAAATTCACAACGTACAAAAAACAAGGAAAACAATGGTGTGATTAGATTTTCATAGACCTCTTAGTTTCTCAGTAAATAGCCTTCAAACTTCAGGTACACATAATTTCTATGTTGACAGTAGTACGCATAATGGAACATCCATCAATGTCTCGAATGTAAACTTATTTAAATTGCAATTGATTTATATTGTTAAATTAATAGAGATTTACAACTTTAATATTTTATACAAAACAAGTCATTTTCATGGCTATAAACATTATATTTCAGAAAATGAGAAGAAAAAAAAGACTGCTTTAAAGAAAAAGAAAAAAGGATCTGACGATTCAGCTGTAGAGGAGAGTGATGATGGTGACGAAGAAGGCCGGGAACTTGATTACATTTCAGACTCATCTGACAGGTAAGTAACGGCTGAAGTTAATTGTCATCTAAGTATTTTCCTCAATGACAAGTAACAGGGGTATTATTTACATAGTTATTATAAGAGATTTTGCACAGTATTTTAGGGATTTTGAAAAATATTGAAGTCACAAATAGCAAATCTGATGTCTTTAACTACCAGCTCTCATAGGATTGAATTTTAAATTTTTCCTGTGATCAAAATGTATGTGAAATATAAATATCTATTTATATTTCACTATAATGTATTTAATATATTATATACGGCATAAAAAAGCTATGACTTTTCCAATTATTTATTATGCCCTCCCAGTACTTGCAAATAGCTTGACTCAGGAAAATGTTTCACTTATAACAAGATTTCAGAACAGTGCTTTACGTTTTTCATTCAATTTTAAGAAATTCGATCACATAACCAATATCGATATCAGGCCTGAGTACTCTCTGTTGAAGATTGCTGTTTTCTTCAGACTGTGCTATTAGTACACACAGTTCTGTTGTCAGAGGCACCTCTTTATCCGAAGAAAAAACTTATTTTTAGAGGTGAAGTGAAACTTCGTAGCACTCGTCATGATGATCTGCTTAATATACCTCTAGGGTACGTTTTGACAGGGGTGCATAAAATTCCAAGACCCAAAAATTTCCCCAGAACACAAACTTAAGATATCAAAATTTCCCCATGATAAGGGTTACAAAAATACAGCAAATATTTCTACGTAATATGCCTAATACACCTCAAGACTTCAAATTATACTTATACATATATTTAAAAATTTGTATATTCGATACAATATATAGTAAGAGGTAATATAAAAGTTGTTTGACATCGGTAAAGTATTTATTTATTGCCTGCTGGCTGTAAAATGTAAATGCAATTATGTAAATATATATAATAATACTTTTTGCCTTTTAGCCTAGACAGAGATTAAATTTCGATCGTGACTAGGCTAGTTATATTGATGAACAACTTTCGTCCTAAAGTTAGTGTTGCCACTCTAAGTGAAACCGCACTATTTACGGTTAAAAAATACGACCCTTTTCAACCAACATCGAAGCTTTGAAATTACGTCATGGTTACCCTATCGCCCGTGACGCCGCGTGAGTGCTCTCGCCGCTGCCGCTGCCGCTGCCCAGTGCCCGGACTCATAACGCCAATGGAAACACGACTCACACATTAGTTTGAGGTTATGATGATAATGAAATTTCTATGCACTCTCTCTATCAAATAATAATATGTTGGAAATGTTACATTTCACCAAAAACCATTTGAAATAAAAATTAAATTATTTTAAGCAGATTAAAAAAAAGAATTACAAGTGCCTGGATTTCCCCAGAGCCTCAATGATTTCCCCCGAACATTGTTCGGGCGTTCGGACATATTCTGCACCCCTGCGTTTTGAAATGGGAAAAAAAGGATTTTCATACTTTGGATCCCAAATGTACTACTCTCTACTATCTAATATAATTTTTATCCATTAATTTGATAGGTTGATGTTTCATTTGCCTGTCGTAACTAACATAGCAGACAAGACTGTTTGATACAATTAAAGTTGAGAGGAAGGACTTGCCTGGTTGAAAACATGGTTTTGATCAGGAAACCACTTTCTTGGAGGATGAATGGGATCCTTAATTTGGAGCAGCTGAAGTTAAAGGGCTAAGGCAATGGCTTGCTACACAATCAGTCCGGATTCGATTCCCGATAAGACCACTAACAGTTTTTTCCCTGACGCTCCCGAGGTTCGGAAGTCTTACTAAACTGTTGGTACCAAGATTAAGTGTTAGAGAGGGCTTCTTAGCCCTCACTTTGCCTGGTAAAATAAGATTTAACTTTTACTTCAATGATTAGAAGTTACCAACGTAGATTGTTATACTATAGCTATTTATTGCCACTATTACGTTTAAGATCGTAAATTACCCACCACTTGCCATCTTTAATAGATAGATTAGTGTGCTTACAGTAGTTGTTTTTACTTAGTGTTTGAAATTGTTTTTTAATGTATACATGAAGAGTAATTAATTATCGTCCTTGCTGACGAATATTTCCATACTTAGCGGAGGCATCGAAGTGTATATTTTGGAAATAAATTAAAAATATAACAACAAAATAATTGCTTTATAGTTATTGTTTTGTGAAATTTTTTATTTTTTAGTGACTCAGATCACGAAGCGAAAATCGACAAGGATATGAAGGGAGTGGCCGAAGAGAGTGCCTTACGACGGTTGTTGAGCTCAGGGGAGGAGGATGAAGATGAGGAGAAGGAGGAGACAAAAAAGAGTGACGCAGATGAAAATCCTGAGGAAGAAAAAGAAAAGCCTACTAAAAAGAAGAAAAAATCTGCGAAAAAAGAAAAGGATGATAAAGAAGCAAACAAATCAAAGACCGAGAAAAATGATGGTAAGCTCTTAACGCTTAAATCAGCATGGTATTACGTTCTGTATTTGTGCTGCCACACTGGTATATTAAGTTGTTGCGAAAATGTACTTAGCTGTGGCAAATAATGCTTAATATATTAAATTCAAGATTCAAACTTTCTTTATTCATATAAATGTACATAAGTACAACAATTAGTGTCATCTTATTAGTAATCAAAATGTATTCTCAAACTAATGACATAAAATTTGATATTGCAGATGTGACATCACCGGCCCCTTCTTAATTATTGTTTATTACAGTAAAGGTCAACCTCTAACTTTGTAAACATTCATCTATAGACTATAAGGCTATCTCATTTTAACGTGCATATAATTCGTTAAACTTTCTTTTGCTTTATTTCTGCCATCTATAACAAAATATAGATTGGCCAGAAACTTAAAAGCTATACAACTCAACCAATAAAATACACAAATACTTAGCTGCAAAAGAGGGGAGGGGAACACTTTGCAGCTGATAAATGATAAATGACCTACCTGCTAACATTCCTACAAGTACAGTACTGTATGCAGATGACACTACCTTAACCACTAGGCATAATGATTGTGAAGATGCCCTTGCGGCTGCTGAAGTAAACTTGCTGGCAGTAAAAAATTGGCTGACAGCAAATGAACTTGTTTTGAATGAAAATAAAACAATCAATACAATTTTTTCTCTTAGAACTGCACAAGACCAAGTTAAAGATGAAATTCCAAATTTTTTAGGTATGTCCCTACATACATCCATGAATTGGCAGAATCACGCTAATAAGTTAAGTAGGCAGCTGTCAAAGAGCATCTATGCCTTAAAAAGACTGTGTCGTGATTTATCACAAGAAGGGGTCAGATCAGCTTACTTTGGAATTTTCCAATCTCACCTCTCTTATGGTCTGGTGATTTGGGGTGGCTCTCCCCACTCACAGACTGTATTCTTAGTTCAAAAAAGAGCCATCCGTGTGATAGCCGGAATGAGTAGTAGAACACACTGTAAACCTCTTTTTCAAAATCTAAGAATCATGACTTTGTACTCACTTTTTATTTATCAAAGTCTCTTATTACTAAAGAATTCACAGAGTGGGCTCGGTCTGGCAACTAGAAGTACTATCCATAGTCATAACACCAGGTTTGCTGGAAATCTTGATATACCTCACCACAGACTTTCAAGAACAAGTAACAGCACTGTAGTAATGGCTGGCAAATTAATGAATAAGTTACCTTTGTCAATACGGTGTTTAGATCTTAATCACTTTCGAAATAAGATCCACAGATTTCTCCTGGAGAATGCTTTTTACAGTGTTTCGGAGTTCACCGATAGAAACTGGACTGAGAGTAACTTTACATAAATGTACAAATTGACGTGCCTATGTATTTTATGAAATATTTTTGTGGCAAATAAATGAAATTGAAAAAAAAATTGAAAAAATTTGCTCGTTTGTTACTGAGGCAGGCTCTTTACTATGCTTATCGGCAGTTGCAATAAAATCTAGAACTAAATTCCTTAAAGCGCTAAACTGGGCACCTGTACAAAAATAATTTACCTTTGGAACCAATGGGAACTCTTTAACAGTTCCACATTAAAATATCTAAACAATAATATCAGTCCTAATTTAAGTCTTTTTTTCAGATTCATCCAGTGATTTCAGTGCAGACAGTTCAGATTCTGATGCAGAGGCCAAAGTGAAAGTGCAGCTGAATAGGTAAATTGAAATAAAATTTGTTTTCTTTCATAGAATTCTTAATTTTTATCAAGATATAAAACGAACTTAAGATTTGTTCAGTACTTAAGAATTAAATATGTGTCCTCGAAAAAAAATATTTCTGCCATCTTAGTTATAAAATCGTTATAAGTAATTTTAAGATTATTTGGTTTTTCGAATGTTTTAATCAAGAAATTTGTTGGTTTAAAACCAATACATAATATTTCAAAAACCATAAATGATATGTTTTTTAAAACAAAAACAAACTGTTTCCTGTTTCAGTGCAAACAGTTCGCGATGTGCAAGCCCAGCCACACCAGCCGACCTTAAGCGTCCCACAACTTCTGCGGAAGGCTCTGTTCAGAAGAAACCTCGATTAGAACCACTTCCACCCTCTTTTAACAGGTGTGCTTTTCACTAACAATTTTATTCTTCAAATAAGTTTACATTTATTCTGTTTTTAGAGAGGTAAACATATCACGTGCCAAAACATGTATGATCATGCAGGGGTAAACATATGTAACTTGGTTTTGGTTTGAAATGTGTGTTTTAATAGCACAAGTTTCAGAAGTCAATTACTACAGAATTACTGGTAGTACTTGCAGCACTGCCAGTTTTTAAGGCAAACATTATGAATTGCTACAGCCTTCGTATATAATCAAGAATTATTTATCATTTGAAAACAAACGTAAGTCTGCATGAAATGTCAAATGATATGAAGAACATGAAATAATTAGTGGGCCTTTAGCTTACATGCTACGTAATGAAACTCACTAACAGAATAAATACACTCTTTGAGAAAATTTTTTTCAACTTAGATGTAAAACAACTCTTTCATTTTCTGTGGTAATAGGTTAAAAAGTTTGATACCTTGATATCTAACGTATCCTGCTACCCTGCTACTCTAAGTAGGCTACTTCAATAATTATATCTATTGTTACATTAATTAAAACATCCCGTAATAACATGATTATGCACATCGACTGGTTTAATGATCATACTGATGTTCTCTTTAATTAATATACAATCTGAATAAAGTTAGAACCCTTAAAGATATAAAAAGATGTCTGTCTGACCTAGGGGCGAGGTTCCACTTATTACTATTAGTGCCCTTTTTACGATATTATTATTTAATTTGCATAATTGCAGTTGGCTTGAAATGAAACACCATAAACCATTGACTGTGTATATACACACAATACACATAATACACACACATCAAGATTTCGTGTGCTGTAAAAATATCCCCTTATTTATTTCAGATGCTAAGTTATCAATATGGTAATGTCATTTCAGGCCAGATTGCAAAATTCCATTGTACCTAAATTACAAAAAATTCTACTTTGAAAAGAAAGATCCATATCCTTCTTTCTCCAACTAACATGCAAGAATGGTAGCTTAGCCCTTTCTCCCAAAGCACCGTTTGAAGTCCTCGGCAGTTAGGATTTTTAGTTTTCTCGTTGTTTCCTGCTTTATTGTGCTCACATCCTCCCAAGGATGCCCCCTCATCACATTTTTGCATTTTGGGAATAGGAAAAAGTTACAGGGAGCGAGATCTAGTGAATAAGGAAAATGATTAAGGACGGTGATTTTGCCAGTTGAACAATCAATGCTGAGTGTGCAAATGTATTGTCAGGGTGTAGTTGGTGAAATTTGGTCACAAACGACACACACAATCTCTCAAATGTTTGAGAAATGTTAGGTTGGACTTATCTTGTACTGAAGAAATTCATGATGAACAACACCTTCGACATCAGAGAAAACCAGAAGCATGTTGGTGATTATATTGATCGACTTTTTCTTGATTTTTTTGTTCATGCGGCATCTTTTGCTTTCCACTCCTTACTTTACGATTTTTCGTAAAACAACGATTCATCACCAGTGCTTACCCTATTGAGAAATCCAGCTTTGTTTTCAAGTGTATATTTCCAGACAGTATCACATTCAACTCTTCTCAACTTTAAATCTGGCGTTGGCAGCTTGGGCACGAACAATTAGGCTTATTTCCTTATTAAACTTAACTGGAAACATTGACTGATAAATGTAACTGAGCTTTGACCATAACCTTATTTGTTTCTAATGATATTTTGTTGGCAGCTCTGACTGTGGGCTCACAGAAGAAGCTGTGCGGCGTTACTTGATGCGCAAACCCATGACAACCACAGAGCTTCTGCAGAAATTCAAAAGCAAGAAAACAGGCCTGACCTCGGACCAACTTGTCAACGTCATGACTCAACTACTCAAGAAGATCAATCCTGTGAGGCAGACAATCAAGGGGAAAATGTTTCTCTCACTCAAGCCCTCGTGATGTTTGTCAATTTCTATTACTATTATTGGAATCATCTAGGACTCTTTGTTATTTATTTAATTACTTGTAGGCTATGTAAATACTTTATATGAGTTCAATTTGCAGCTAAGTATTTGTGTATTTAATTGGTTGAGTTGTACAACTTTTTAAGTTTCTGGCAAATCTATATTTTGTTATAGATGGAAGGAATAAGTATCTAAAGTTTTAAATTTGAATTTTATTTTTCAAAACTTGTCAAATGTGTGTTCCGAATTTAAAATAATTATTGCTAATATTATTATACAAATATATTTATTAATTTTTCTATAATTTATTATTTTCATAATGTTAAAACTTTTACTTGTGCCACAGTTAAAGGGGAAGAGACGAACCCATTGAAATGTCTAATCCATATAACGTTCATAAGAAAACGCAAAGGAATCTTTTAAGGTTTCTGAACTACTTATGAAAACAATTAAATCAATGTATTATCACTTTCTGGGGGTTTGTAAAATTCAATGAGAAACCATCCGAATCAGACAGTTTCTTGTAAACTCTTATCAGGTTTCATTTCCAAGTCTCAAATGTTACTCAATTCAGACAATGCTATTGAGAGTCTGTGTTTGACAGAGAATTTTGCCAAGCTAATGATACCTTCTTCAGCACTCAAATTGAGCAAATGGGGCAATCAAGATTTTTACTTCAATGCTACAAATGTTGTACAGGTTTCTAAAAGAAGGTCGATGGCATTTCTGTCGTCATAACTGTCTAATATGTACTGCTCCTCTGGTGGCTCACACAATTTGTTACAAGTTGTTAATATTATTGCAAATTGTCTCCACCTTATTCTTCAACTTGGTAAAAACAATGTCCATTGGATGCTTTAGCGCTGGTATGGAATTTAATATAAACTTTATCCCATGTATCATAGAGCAAGAGACGAGAAACACATTTATTTTGACATATTTTCTTTTCCAGTGTGAAGCAGACTAATAATAACTTTCAGGTAGATGTTAGTTACATCATTATCAAAGCGTTTAATCAAAACATTGACATCATCGAGCATTCTCTTGTGACTCCTTTTTAAAATTAAATGAACAAGTTGCATACAAAAATTACCTTCTAGGAGAATGTTATACTTTTTCAACCTTTTTGGTACTTCGTTACACTTATTCTGGATATCTCTAGACTTGATGTGGGGCAATTGCATTCCTTTATCAGCCAGTTGTGATACTTCAGAAGTCCATGGTACAGGGGCTGACTAAAGAACATTCAAGATACAGTTTTACCTCAATGTTGGTAATGTGTGGAATCAACACCAATAATCTGCCTTCCCATGGAGCCTCGTGTTTGCATGTTTAGTTGTAACAAATTTGTTATAGATAGTGAACTTGTATATTTGGTTTTTTGCAATTAATGTTAATAAATTAGTGTTCAAATATTGTATTTATTTATTTTATATATTTATTTATTCATAAGATGCCAATCGTCAAGGTATGGGCGAATATGGATTTCGAATGAGTGTGATGAGTGTAGATGAGCGAATGTAGTCATTGTTACAAACTAAGGCCGACTATTCCTTAGAAAGTGTCATTAATTAATAGCCCAATGACAAATGAACAGCCGGTGGTTATCAGCTGATCCTTCTCAAAATGTATTATGACTCTGATTGGGATCGAACTGAGAACCTTTAGCACATGAAGCTGGGATTGAACCAACTACGCTACCGACCAATCGTATAAACAAATTGCTTATTTTTGGCAGATTTGCCAAAAACATTTATTCTAAACCAGTTTCAAATCCTTTGTTTAAAAAATATTTTAAATTGAAATAATTAAAAATGTTCATTATGTACAGTAAATATATTTTTATTTCAAAGGCCTTTTATATGTAAGGTAGGCATCGTTAGATGTCATAAAATGAAAATCAAAATAAATTTAACATTTAAAATTTTTATATATTGAGGTCTGATGATGCCACCTGTAGATAAAAGGCCACACAAATAAAATGAGTGTGGACGTATGACCTCAATACGTCCCTTTGCGTAAACTGTGTGTGTTACATCGCAAAGAGTTTATGTCCAGCACACCTATGTAAAGTCTAACAATTAAAGATACTATCAGATTAAAAAACAAGAAAAAAGTATCCACCCTCTCTTAGTTACTATTAATAAAAATGTAAAACAGTGGTGTTCCATGTAACTATAATAGAAACACTTATCCTGTCAACTTTATTGAAGGTGAGCTCTACACCACTGACCAGTGCCACTGTTGAGTTGTACAGAAAAAAGTTCTAGCTGAAGCTGGATTCAAACTGACTTATCCTTGGTTTTGTACCTGGCAGTTGAGTAGAATGTCTTAGACTGCTCATTCGTTCCAAATTGATGGTGACTTGGTATTTTTTCATCAATAGACCATAACGTTATATCATTAACTATAGAAACATGAAGACTGCTCATATGGATCTTGTGAACGTGGTTTTCATCTTCATAATGTTCAAGTTCGGTTTTCACAAGTAATACTAGCTATCTCCCTCTCTCTCCAGCACACACTGGAGTGACTAATAGCTGAGCTGGTAGTTTTTCAAACAGTCGTCTGACTACATATTTGAGTCCAATCACTATCATATGGCAGCATATGCAAACATCTACAGCAAATGCACAGCCATGAACTGTCCGTTGTTTCTATAGTTAATGGTTATTTCCTGTCCAATCTGAAAAGCTAAAACTGCGGAAATAGTTGAAGATAAATTGTTATAAGTAATTGGAGCGGCCCTAACTAACGGGCTAAGGCAATGGCTTGCCACATCACCCGTTTGGGTTCGATTCCACAACAGTGTTTTCCCTGCCGTGGTTCAGAAGTCACATTAAGCCGTTGGTTCCCAGGTGTTAGAGAAGAGGGCTTCTCAACCATAACTTTGCTTGGTAAAATGAGACAGACTAACTTTTTTTTTAATTGATCAAAATTATTTTCCTTTAATTTCCACCCTTAATTCAATTTGCAGCTTAATATGCTGTCTCAGAGTTGCTAACGGGTATGTCTTGGTGCTTGAATTGTATTACAGGAATGACCAGAATATTCATTACTCATGAATCAGACACCTGTTCTAGTTATGCTTGGCAATATTTAGTTTTAATTTGGATACCTGATATACTGATATAGTACTGAAACTAACATAAAATAACAAATAAAATTGGGTTAAATTAAAGTATGAAAATGTGATTTTTAAATGCAATCACTGAGAGATTAAAATTTAACTTAGTTCTAATTTACTAATTAATTATACATAGATTTACAAGATAAGATATAATAACTATTAATTTTTTGGTAGCATCTGACGTATAGTTGGAGTATGGATATCAGTCAGCTTTCAGTTAAATCAACATATATCAGATATTTAATTTAAAACTTATCTATTTCTCATGTTTACTTTTAATTTAAGTCAATAGTCAGTTACATAAAAGTCTGCAAGTTTTGATAACTGATGAAATGAAGGTTCAAGTATGATATCCAAAAATTAATTCACCTTGTTCTGTGTCATCATGCATACCCACAAGCTGAATTTGATGATTACTATCGAACCATGGCGTAATTAATAAATCGGGTTTTGTTTTGTTGATGTTTTTAACATTTACAAGGAAATAAGAATTTAATTTTAATTAATGAGCAAATATAATTAGTGGGAGAGCCAAAGACCGAGCAGTCTAAGACGTCAAGACTATGTACCTGAGTTAGAGATAGCATAGGTTCGAATCCTGGCATTAACTGTCAGTTTTTATAAGTAATGTTCACCTTGTAATCTGTACAGTAATGCTACTGTACTGATTCTCCCCCTTACTAAGTCTGATAAGTTACCAAGTCACAGATTAAAAGTATGGGGAATGGGCAAGGTAAGGTGAAAAAGATCAACCTCTTCTTTACAAAATATTACTTTTCAATGTGTTAGGTGATTAAAGTATACTATGTTTACTGCATAATGTAAATTGTACATCTCAAAATGTTTGTAATATTTGGAGCATAAACTTTAATTCATTCAACCATCGCTTGAATCCGCACTATCACTTATCTTGGATTAAGTATTAAAAGCATATCTCATGTCAGAAGACCGATTCTTAGAAAAAGAATCAGTTTATGGTGAAGGCATGTATGTGTTTATTTACCGGAGGTTGGAATTGTCCTCAAAACAACCCTCTTTGATCTCTCAAGATGAGATTGGTCCACCAATAAGACCTAAGGTATACGAGGTCTGTCCAAAAAGTTTCCGACCGCCGGTCAGTAGTCGGCTGCGGCGCAACCATTCAGCTCAAACCAGTTATTGATGGGTAAGGGAGGACCCTACTCCTTCATTGAACCCGCTCCTGTCGCTCAGTGAGTTACAGCGCTCTGACCCGTAAGGTACTGCCAAGCGTGGGCGTCACATTTGACTATGGCTGAACGTGTTGAGCAACGCATCTAGATTAAAACTTGGTCATTCAGCATCATAGGCGATTGCCATTATACGAAAAGTTTATGGTGAAGAATCTATGGGCGATACTCAAATTAAAGAGTGGTTTTGGCAGTTTAAAAATGGCTTCATATCAGTGGAGAGTGATGGGCTGACCTTTAACGGCTAAAAATGCAAAAAATCTTGAACATGTTCGTCGTGCAACAATGAATGAAAATCTTCAATTGACTGTCTGAGAGTTAGAAAAATAGTTAGGAATGCCAAAATCGTCAGTTTGTAACATTTTGCACAAAAATTTGAAAATGAACCGTGTTCGTTTCACGCAACAGCTTATTCCTCGAATCTGATTCAGCAGTTTTTGGTCAAACACGACATTAAATAGCTACGACAGCCTCACTACAGCCCTGACGTAGCTCCTTGTGACTTCTGGCTATTTCTGAAGCTAAAAATTCCTTTGAAATAAAAAAGGTTTGACGATATTGAAGAAATAAAACAAAATGCGACAAAGTACCTGTTAGACATTCCAAAAATGAATTTAAGGAGTGTTTCCAGAAGTGGGAGGAGCGTTGGCATAAGGTAGTACCTGTGGAGGGAGAATTTTGAAGGAAACTAGATTGCCGTTGCGCTGAGTAGCTCATTTTCATACCAAACATTAATGTCGAATACTTTTTGGACAGACCTCGTACCTATGAGGGCATTTCACTTTTGAATTTTCCTTGCTTATGAATTTTAAAAAATACATTATATTCTGTTCACTTATTTAACTCTTAATTACACGCTAAGCGGCACACCGCTTTATGATTATTTTCGATGTCTACTAAATAAAGCAATAGCAGTTTAATCTGACATTTCTAGTATTCCTTTCCTGTCTTTCGATGATTCACCGGATATGGTGAGGGGGGTTCTCTGCAACATTTCTTCAGTCAGCACCAGACCTTGAATCTCAGCAGTCTCACACCTGCAGCATTCCGAACCGCTAGCATGTATAAAATGTAAGTATGTTATTGTTACTCATAATGTTATTTAATTGTTACTACAGTAATTAAATTCCTTTATTATAATATACATGTTTAGAGCTAACAGGAGATTCAATAAAATAGAAATACATGTTATTATAATAATTAAAATTATTATTTTCATTAATGGATGCATGGAACCAATATCCATTCATAGATTTTAAAGAGAGTGAATATTTTACTTTTCACTGTACATCATAATATGATAAGTATTTCTAATTTGTTGATATACGTTTTATTTTTCAGGGTCACGGCAGTTTTTGACATCTGATGGGTTATTAGCAGTTCTCCAAGAACTATCGGAAGAGAAAGAAACTCCAATAAGACTGTTAATTATAAGTCTTATTAATAATGTATCCATAACATTATAACTAATTAATTATAAGTCTTAATTTTTATTAAAAAATTATAACTTTTCAAAAAACATAAGTAATTATTTGCTTCATGTGTTAGTTGGCTTTGAGGTATTTCTTTGTTTAAAATAAATACCTGAATCATTATTAAAATAAGTGTAAAATTTGTTTTAGTTTTATTTTTAACCCAAAATCACAAAACTAATTAATATAATGAATTAAATGAATGTATTTCATAATACAAATCACGAAACCTCAGAATTACAATATTCGGCACCGAGTGCCGCTAGCGTGTAGTATAAGGAATGAGAAAGGTGCGTGTAGGTAAGGATTAAAATAATTATCTCATTTGGTTGATTTGGATTTTTACAAGGTTGATTTTAATAAATGAAACATTGATACAAATTGACAAACTCACTTCACAAAAACTGCAATTTTATTTACAACTAAATAATACAAAAGTATTTTGAATTTGTTGCACCAATTTAGACAGCACTTACCTCTAAATATTGTTTAAAGAAAATATAAATTAGGTAAATTAAACCACGTGTGTAACAACTGAAATCAACCTGTCCTTGTGCTTCCGTGCCAAACTATTGGCACATCGTATGTCTGTTAATCTCTCAAGGTTTTCTTTCAAGACTTTTCTCCCAGCCGAGCACTCAGCAAGTAGAGTGAGAACTTTGAAAACGTTGACTTGTAAGGGGAAATAGTGGAGGCTTGTCTCTGCGATGTAGATAAGAAGTTCTAATGTTGGACGATTTAGGATGTGCTTTTTGGCCTCTGTCTTGACTAGGGTAAACATGATTACAGCTGCAGCTTGAGTCTTTACAGCTACCTCCTGAAAGAATAAAATTAGAGGTCTCGGCGAGATATTCTTTGAAAGTTAGTTAAGAAATTTACTTTTTTTTAAATCGATAAATATGAAGATGTGGTTGAATTTGAAATTTAAACAATTTTAATCTGCCATAACTTTAAATCACTGCATTACACCTGTACCACAGGTTGCAATTATTTTATTAATTGTTTTATTTTTAATATATCTTACATCTTACATTAACTATTGCAGTTTACAATTTCAAAAATAAGTTTGAGCCTCTGATATAAATTTATTTTAAATTAGTCGGTAGCATAGTTGGTTAAATCCTAGACTATATTTATTGTACAAGTCTATAAGTATATTTATAAAAATATTTAGGACATTATTATTAGACCCTATGCTCTGTAAGACTACTATTTCGCATTTTACAGTTTCATTGTAACTGTATTAGCGTTTTTATACTTAACTATCATGTTTAAGATTAAAAGTTTTTAATGGTAATTTTTTTAGAATACATATACTTTTGTGTTTTAACTTACTTACTTTTAGTCACTGTAATATTATGAAAAGAAAATTAATCAAAGTTATACAGAAAGCAAGAACAATATGTTGCCTTTTTACCCTACTTTAACAGTATAAGGTTAGTTACAAAAATAAAAATATATGTGAAAAATAACAAACCTAAATAAGTCCTATTATTAAATTATTAAAACTATTAGTAAATGCAATTTTTTGATGTAAATTTTCTGAAACTCTCTTAGTCTAAAAGTAAAGCAGTAGTTTGCCTTATAAGCGGGAAAAATTATTGTTTATGACATTTATTACAGTGACATTAATACCAAAGTATTTTAAGTATAACAATAATTAATATGTAATATTTATCAGATATAAATATGAAACTTAAGAATTGTGCCATTAAAAAAGAAGAATATGCTAAATCCGAATAGCAGCGGTAGACTTCCGTATCCCGACCATCTAACTAGATAGCACGCTAACCATAAGGACCAATGCATTGGTTCCTAAACGCACACAGTTGTGCGATGTGGAGTTTCACAGGCGTTTGCAAGGCAAGCGGTCACTCTGCTCGTTGGTTGGCGACACATGGGAAAAGTTCACATTAAATAGCTGATCTACCACTACCAACACATGATTCTTGGCAGGAAATCTCTTTCCTTGTAGTTCCACGGCAGTGTTACTTATGCGTTCATGTTAAATTATGTGTTATGGTTACTAGTTGTGCGGCATACAATTGTCATACAAGATGGAAGAAAGAGAGCCACATTTCTTTTCACAGATAAGTGAATAACATTATGACGAATGCATCTTATAATAAAAAAAAATACGAACTGGGGATTTGTAGCCTTATTAAAGCTACTATTTATTTTTGATATGTTGAACAACTTAAATGAGAGATTAAAATGAAACTTCTTCAAAGATAAAAATTTTTCTTTATTTTTCTTCTTATAAATAACTTCAACAAATTAAACTGGTTTCTTCTTAAAATAATAATAAAAACGAAAATAAAAAATCTCTTTTTTTATTGACTCAATGGAACATAAATAAATTAAAACAACTCTTCCAAAATAATAAATTAAATATCTTCAGACCAGTACCTTTTTTATTTATTTGACTTTTTTTTAGTAAATTTCTTTAAACTATTAAATAAAAAATTTCAAAGTTCAAAATTGTAAGGAATTGCTTTAAAATTCTTTAAAATTTCTTCAAATTCAAAATTTCTTTAAAATTGTTTAAATTGCCTCCGGGAGATGTAGCTGTCCTGGAGGTTTAAATCCAAAAGTGACCACAACAAAGCACGACTGGCATACACCCTCTCACTCACACGCGAACTAAGAAGAAAATTGCCGCAAACGGTAAGAACACCGAAAACGGTATAAAGTCGTCGTGAACTCGAAAGAGGAACGTACGTGGTCACTCACAAGAAGATATCGTCAAACTCCCGGAACACCCGCAACCCTTCCACCAACGGACTTACCCCCTCTTAACTCTAGAAGCTAAATCAACCAATAAGAACCCTCTAAACCAGGACATCTGAACAGGTAAGGCTCACCAAACATGTTGCCTTCAGAAAACATGTCGCATGAAATTGACAGGAAATTAACAGACGGAAAATACTGGTTATTTAACTAATTTATATGGGAAAAAACTACTTTTTTATTTGAAAGAGGAAGATTCTGAATTTTTCTCAAAACTTGGAGAATTTACATCGAAAACTTTTGGTAAACAAACCAAACTCCTAAACCTCTCAGTTCTTACAATATTTAACATTTTCTAAATACAATTTTCTAATTTAATTATAATGAAACAATTAACAATTGTTACAGATTGTAATGAGTACTAAAGGATAATAATTCATAGCTGTTTAAGTTTGTTAGTTTTTCTCATTATTCTACTATATTTCATGTTCTTTTTTTATTCCTCATATATATATATATATATATAATAATTAAATGAACAATGGGACGTTTGTCAAACTTTCACAGTTATGTTACTGTCATTCTAAAAGTTATTGTTTTTTAGATTGAAAGTGAAAATATCTTAGCAATCGGTCTAACTTGTTTTTTATTTTTAGGTTTCCTGTAAACAACCCTGAAATTAATAAAAATTGAATTGCTGCAATTGAAAGGAAGAACTTCACACCCCATAAAAATACATATTTATGAAGCAGAAATTTCACTAAAAATGACTTTATTGAACAATTACCCAATTCAGAAAGGAGGCGACTAAAAAATGAAGCTGTTCCAAGAATATTTGACTTCCCAAGTCATATAAAAAAGGTTGTCGAAACACCCTCTTTATAAGCTGGAAGAATATTTTGAAATTAATATTCCAGACGTTGCTACTTAATGTCGGGGATTTAAAAGTTTGTATACTTACTCTTAGCTTTTATTTTAATATAAATATTTCTGACTTTGCTACTTAATGTTGTAGATTTTAAAGTTTTTACATATAGCCTACTCTCTAGTTTATTTTAACTTAATATGCTGACATTACTATTTTCTAGTTGTATTTTGTAATATAATTTTGACAATATCCATTACAATATTTGTATATTGTTGAAGGAAATAAGGTATTGTATTGTATGCAACAGCCTTTGCCCAAGAAGAGGAGAACCATCAATAGAAACAAACTTCAGGTACGTTAAAGCTAACAAATATTCTAGAAATGCCATTCCACTTTATTTAACAAAGCAACACCCAAGACAAAGACATAGATATAGTCGACCATGAAAACAAATTTACCAATATTTATCGTTAAGTTAGTTACCAATGTAATATAGGCCATCAAAATCACCTTTGTTTAGTCGGTTTATATTGTAAGAGTGTTATCAAAATTATGTTTCTTGCTCTTTGTGAGATACTAATCCTAGTACTTGGTCTTGGATTGATGGAGGCAGTGCTAAAGTTAACAATAATTTTTTTCTGTAAATGTTTAGTTTGAAGTGTTGCTTACAGGACACCCAAAGGCAAAAAATAAAAAGGGTACATGGTTCTGAAAGAGATTGCAATGCTGAACTTGTTTTGGAAAATACAGAAGAAATCATTCACATGAGTTCACAGTCTATTTAAATAATATTTCAATTAAAATTAGTTACATCTGTTAAATAATGTATGGCAATGGTCACTTAGTGTCAATGTTAGTGGCAATAAAGATGCTTGTCTAAAATCATGCTTGGCTATAGGTATTAATTGCACTCAATACAATTTCACTCTTTGTATAGTATTATTTCTCACACAAAATAATCTACCACCATTATACATAGACATTTATTTTTGTTTTAATCACTTTTTTAAAGTATGTTCGACCCATTCATGAACATGACAAACTAATTTTAAAGGGCAAAGCTTTATGTCCTATTATGTCAATTAAATACACAAAGAAGAGAAATTAAATAAATTGTTATATTTCTTGATTCATAAAATATCTTCAGTATTTCAGTACTTTTAAGATATATCAGGATATATATGCTTTTAGGATATACTTTTAAGATTTATGTGTTTAATTCACAATTTCAGGATGAACAAGAACATACTGGTATGTCTCTACAACGGTTGGGACTTAATACTTCAGAATTGTCAACGGTACTTTTGAATCAAGAAGCCTTTCACCCATAAGTTATGGTATCGACGATAGATATATTAGAAAATTAACACCCTTATAAATAATTCTCGGACATTAGTATTTAAACGTTAACATTACCAATGCCATTTATATATAATTTTACTTCCATGATTATAATAATTATTTTCTGATTTTCAGATGAGGAGATGGATATCCGTTTTCAGTTCAGTCTCCAACAAAAAAAAACTACATACACGTAAAGTAAAAGTACTACAATAAAGGTTGAAAGACCTTATTAACATTTTAAAGAAAAAACTAAACGCTCCTGTTGCATTAGTTGACATACTTGAAAATAACTTTTCAGAGTTTCCCTTAGAACTAATATGGAATGCATTTTAAAATAAAGATAAAAGTAAATTCAAACATGATTTTTCTAACAAAATCAGAGAGTTTGGGCTTAATTTTACTTTGCCTAATCTCGCTATAGTTAGAAAATGATTTCTGAATTTAATTGTAATCCAGGTTTTGTAGAGAAAGTTTTTTTTCTTATTTGAAATCAATGGGTTCAAAGCATCACTTTCGACGGTACCAGTATAAATATAAGTGCATTGAAAAATTAGGATGTGATTTCCCTGAGAGACCTTTTAAGATTGAGGGTGTGGGTCATGATGTTTGTGTTATCATGGACCCGCCTCATATGTTCAAACTTTGTCGTAATGAGAGAATTGAGTCTGATTCAGGGCCTGTGCTATTTAGTTACATTGAGAAACTGTAAAAATTACAAAAAGAGGAAGGTTTGAAATTGGCCAATAAATTAAGTGACATACATGTGTTTTATAAGAATAGAAAAATGAATGTCAAAATTCGGCCCAAACCCTGAGCTGTAGTGTTGCAGATTCGCTAGAATTTTTTAAATTCTAAGCACCTCGATTTCAAAAATTGTTTGCCAACAGTAAAGTTTATTAGAATCGTAGATAAGCTTTTTGATTACATGAACAGTAGAGATCCATATGGTAGGGGCTCGAAAGGGCCTATTATGTTAAAAAACAATACCACTGGATGTGTATGGGTGGGCGGGTCCAATAAATTATTGGATAAAACAATGAATCACTTGCTCTTAAAATTGTTGAAAACAAAAGTTACGAAAAAGACTGTAAAAGGATTCTCAAAAGAAACAAAAAATACGATGACTGAAGATCTTGAACTTGATGGCAGAGAATATTTTAAAATCAATGCAAAATGTTGTGATGAAAAAAATGTTGAGTGAAGCAGAAAAGTATTTTTTTTAAATTGAAAATCGGCTTTTGTTAGAACATGCTAGGAAGACGTTTGTACTTGTGTATTTATCAAATATTAAGAGTATTATAAAGTTAAGAGTTAGGATACTGAGTTAAAATGGTTTTAAGTTCCTATTTACCTATAAACTAAGCCAAGACCACTTAGAATTGTTTTTTTCGTCTATTAGAAGCAGAGATAATAATAATAATCCTAATGTTAAGCAATTTACATGGGCGGTGAGGAAACTGTCTTGAGTTTGACCTCACTCCACAAAATGGTTTGTTAGAATTGAGTAAAAGTAATGAACATTGTAATGACAAAGATATTGATGGTGCAGCTTTAATTATGGAGAACTATAAGGTTTCTAGTTATAAGAGTGCTGTATTGTATTACGTTTATGTGGTTATAGTAAGAAAAGTTTTATTTTCAGTATTTTCTGTGTAATGAAAATACATAAGAATGTTATAAATTATGAAAACATGTAAATGCGAATTCATAATACTTTTAACACCTCACAACGGGACGTTCCGTCTATAGTGTCACATTTTACAGCATGGCGCGTTTCCTTGCAAATGCTTTACGACTCCAGAACACAACTACCCCAGCCAGCGTGGTGTCTGGCGCTTACCAGCTAATCCATTCATGTTATATATCGATGGTCCTGACGGCCACACCTAGTAGATTATTCTCTCTTTTAACCCAAATTATTGTCTTATCCATTGATCGTATTTTTTTCTCAAAAATATATATGTTATAAAATAACTGTCATGCTAAAACTTTGCTGCTGACAAAACTTTTCTGACCAAAAAACAAAAATTTTTCTCGCAAACTTTCATGTCACAAATAATTATTTTAAAGTTTTGTTCAAATATCATCATTTATCTATACAGTAGAGTCTCGCAAACTCGGCCTAATGTGGACCCAATGGCGGCCGAGTTAGCGAAATGCTGAGTTATCGGGAAAAGTAGGTTTAAACGAATAAAAGTCCTTTGATAGGTTATATGTATCATGTTATTATTCGTCAAATACACCACAGAAGGCATTACATTTGAAGTTAAATCGATTTAAACACTACATAGGAACATTGCAAACATAATACGAAAAACAAATACAGTTCTGTACCCTGTAAATTATTGTTTTGTAAAAAAGTTGGTTATTGTTTTTTTGTTTTTCGCACCTGGCCCTCTTGCGAGCGGCATCGTCACGCAGACGACGGAGAAACAGGATGTCCATTGCCGAAGCACCTTGCTGCTCAAAATACGTCAACGCACTTTCAACAGCTTTCATTCCCTCACTGTGACTCATAATTATTTCAGTAGGCTTGCTTTTATCCTCTTCATTAGAGTCACCAATGCTTTCTTCATTGTCTTCTTTTCCTTTTACAACTTCAACAATTTCCGACAACTTCATTGGCATCTTCACAACCAGGAACCTTATTAGACTTATTAGACGTCCAATGACGTCTAATAAGTCATTTTTTTCAAGTTTTTCACCAAATCTTGATCATCTTCAACGGCATCAAAATATGTGACAGCAGCTTGCGGCGGTATATCTTCTTTAAAGCCGCTAAAACCCCCTGGTCCATAGGCTGGCAGAGTGCAGTCACATTGGGGGGCAGGAACATGGTCTTTGTATCACCATTTTGTAACTCATCTGCGTCTGGATGTGAAGAGGCGTTGTCTAAGATAAGAAGTGCTTTTCTTGGGAGGTTTTTCAGTTTCATGTGTCTTTCAACTGCAGGTACGAAACTATGGTAAAACCACTCTTTAAAGATTACTCCATCCATCCATGCATTTGACTGGTTTTTATATGACACAGGAAGACTGGTTACATCAATATGTTTAAAGGCACGTGGCTTTTTAGCTTTACCAATAAGACACAGTGTTAGCTTATCATCCCCTGTTGCATTACAGCAGGCCAAGACAGTAACACGTTCTTTGCTTCTCTTGTACCCAGGAGCAGAATTTTCATGTTTCGAAGCTAGGCTTTTATTTGGCAAGAGTCTAAAATTCAACCCCGTTTCATCGCAATTGTAAATTTGGTCACCTGTCACACCTTCACTTTCAATAAGCTGTTGAAATTGGTCTTTGAATTTTAAAAAACCCGTCATGTCCCCAGAAAGTTTTTCACCACGGACAGTTGCCTGACACCGTAACGCTTCTTCCACCTGTCAAGCCAACCGATACTTGCTACAAATTCTGGATCTCCTTCCTTTTTACACAGCTCATACAATTTTATTGCTTTTTCTTGCAATATCGGTCCTGAAATTGGGGTTCCTTTTTCTCTAGCTTGACGAAACCATAGGTACAGTGCCTCACTTACTTCATTGAATTCACTTTCTTTCATATGTTTTTTTCTTTTAATGATTTACTGCAAATTCGCTTAGCACACCACGCTTCTATTTCTATTCTTTTTCTTTTCCAGTCCCCATTGTACTTTTGCCGACCCCGAAATCCATAGCCACCTTGCTTACACTTTCTCCTTTGTCCAGTCGTTTTAATGCACACAACTTCTGTTCCATTGATAAGTTTACTTGTTTTCTTTTAGATGTAGTTCCCATGATGAGTTAACAACACTAACACAGCACAATCCACTAACTCCCAACAACAGTACATAAACGTTGTGCGACGCACTGACTTGTATGTAGCAGACCACTGTGATGCGCACTCTACACTGGTTTGCGCTCGACTGAGGACTGGACTGGACTGAGAATGCACGAGCGAGACTGACTCAGGAATATGGCGGCCGGCGACGGTGATGGGAGGGGGAAATAACTGTCCCGTTACACATTGACGCTCAAGGTCAATGCCCGCTCGCACGGGGAATACACTCGTAGATTCAATATTATCGCATTCGCGTAGTATTTTGGTTTTACAAGGTCAAAATAATTTAATTTTTTACATTTAAATTTTTTTCCATTTTAATCCTTTGTGCGGCCGAGTTATCCGGACTGCCGAGTTATCGAGGGCCGAGTTTGCGAGACTCTACTGTATATATAAAATCCAATGTATGTTTGTTTGTCTGTCTATCCTTTATGTGCTACCAAACCGTCCAGCCGATCACCATGAAATTTGGGGAATTTGTTCTATATACCCCAGGGAAGGTTTCTGTCCTATTCCCGTTTCTTTAATCCCTCAGGGCTCCATCCCTTGGACTTCTAAAGTTTCAATGTTAATCAAATAGCAGGATGCATGAAGGTATAATAAGTCAAATATAAAAAGAATATCAGCTGTGGGTTTTAAATATGTCAAAATTATACTGTTTATATTTTTATGTTTTGATTTCTTGTGAAGCTATATTAATTGATTGATTTATTTGATTAACAGCTGTTAAATAAAAACAAATAGAATAAAATTGTGGTAGGCAAAACTTTCAAAATTAAAAATAATTGAGTACAGTAGTAAACTACACAAAACATCAGCTGTTGTAAATTGGATACTATGTAAACTGAAAGGTTGCTGCACATTTCAATGATACAATCAAAACTCAATATTATGACCGGCGAAGCGGGCGGGTACAGCTAGTTATAAATAAAATTTAAAATATTTTTAATATTTAACACTAACATCAATGTAAAGTACTAAACCACATTCTATGTTCCAAATTTGGTAGTTTTAGGTTGATTCTAAGTGATGTGCTTTTGGATTCTGTCTTAGACCTAGACTTTTCAAGTAGTGTCCATGTTGATGGTAATCGCTGCGGACCATTGTGAATCCACCCACCCTTATGGCAGACTAGTTTAATTAACTAAACCAGTATCTTACAAGGAACAAAGTGCCTAAAGCTGGATAAATATTAACGGTATAAATTCTCTACAGTCGACAAAAAGACCAAACAAGCAACTGTGAAATATACCCTAACATAAAATAGTCATTTACGTTATATGCCTACCTCGTCACTGAGAAGTTGTGAGACTATTTGAAGGATATTTGCACGGTGGCTGATCACAGCATCCTTGCCCTGGGGGTGTTGAGCTAATTGTGCCAGCACTGCTCCTGCTAATGCTCTGATCTCCGTCGATGGATGTTCGAGTAATACAGCCAGCTCTATACCGTTATTATCTAAGGCCAGCTTCTTTGCAGCCAAATCTTGGTCCAACAACAACTCCAATGTATCAAGGAGCACAATCTTAAATAAGAAAAATATTAGAAAATAGAAAGAAAAAAGTAAATTTTATGTTTTTTTTGTGTTCTGGTTTATTATAACAGAACATAGTTTCACTAGGTACTGTACTACTAAGTTGAAAACAGTAATAAAATGATACATTTCTCTAAAGTCAAAAATACTTTATTCAAAATTTGGACATAAGTATATACAGTACATACAAATATCAAATAATGTCAAGTTATGTAACTTTGCATTGTTATAACAACATTATATTTTTTGTTTAATCTTACATTATTTTAATCAAATATTACACTATCGCAATAAAACATTACAGTAGTTATAATGTCCATTAACAATTGTTAAAAAGGAAAAAGTTTGTGGCACATGTGCCAACCGCAACAAACAATAATACCTGATGCGGTGACCAACGATCGACAATGTATTGTGTTACATGCGCGAGGCGAGAAACCAAAGATGAGGATGGGTGACGTGAAGGAGTCAGGTAGTTTAACGCCCGGTGTCCCAGGATCCACATCTAGCTTTCAGCCATCTTCATTCAATAAGTTTTAGAATTAGTTATTTGTACCAACCCTTTTAATTATGAGCCAGGTTTAAAAGTTAGTCCAGAGAAGGGAGGAGGCTGTAAAATGTAGATTCAGCATTGACTTTTTAATTAAATGTAATATCAATCAACATGGAGGCTCGAGCGACTTGCAGCCAATTTAGCCATTTTTTGTAGTTCAATAGTTTAATATTTAACTTATAGTTAACAAAAGCTGACTGTGATTCGAATAGGTATCGGTTTGAAGTACTCATGCGACCATAATCAATGAACAGAATTTCCATGTTTTTCCTTTAGTTGTTTGTCTTACAGCGGCCAATTTAATTCATTAATATGCAACGGCCTCTTAGTGGACAATCGCTTACACTTCCACTCACGAGTTGACCGTTTTCCCCACAAGTTCTTGCAATCGTACTGTTATAACATCTTTTTAAACTTTGAAAATTTTGCCTATTACTAAGATATACTGTGGTAAATAATTGTAAAACTTAAACCTGCTATTAGTGTTTTTTTTCTAGACATATAAAGATTAATTTGAAGAGCTTCCAGTAGCGTCTGCTATTAATCCATGTTAGGACATACCTGAACAGTTGGTGACATATTCTAGTTAGTGTATTAGGAGACATAAGACATCAGTAAACTTACCTTAGTCTACAGTAGTAGTAAACAAATGCAATGTTTTACACTTTGAATATTTATCTAAAATCACACCATAAGGTAAATGGTACTAGGCTAAATAAATGGTTCCAAAGAATTGACACAAACTTTCTCCCACATTAAACACTAAAAAACAAAAAATTGAAAATTACAAGTTTTATTCCCATTTTTTTTTTTTTTTTGCGCCATAACTCAAACATTCTCAAGTTAGAGACATGCAGTTTTTACTAAAATATTTTTAATTGTAATTCACATCTTTCCTGGAAATGTAATCAAAATTGTATGTTTTTTGCCTATACATTTTCAAAAAAGTAAAAAAATTATTTAGAGATATTGGCTAAATACACCTACTTACCAAATTTCATAAAAATTTATCCATCTGTTTGTTCTCCAGCAAACTGCACATATACACATATAGATAGACATAAACAAATTTTTTTTCAGGGGACTTAAAACGGATTTTTAGACCAAATTGTAAAAGAATTTTTGTTGAACAATTGCAATACTTTCTCTATGCTAACGCATGTGGGAGAAAGTAAAATTAACAAGTCTGTGAAAACAAATTGAAAATGATAAAATCTAGTGAGAAAAATCCAGGAAAATTTAATGAAATAATTCAGAAGAATAAAAAAGAAAATGAGTTTGAGTTCATTTCTTTTAAAAATTTCGTTAAAAAATTCATTTCGAACAGCTAATGCAAAAAACGTAAACAGGACAAAAAACTTTGGCTAATTTGGTTTTCATTGTGAAATGTTTAAGGTCATTTCTACTAACTCCGACATGACTTCACTACTTAGCATCCCATAAAATATACTTTTATAGGGTTTTCTTAAATATAAAACTTTGTTATCTAGAGGAACGGCAGCATGCTGAGCTTTTATATCGATGTGAGAAGAAAAAAAATACCACGGAGGGAAGAAGAAGCAAGCATATAGAACAATCGCGTTAGGTAATATATCATAAAATTAGATTAAATTTAGAATATTGGAAAATGAGACAAATGATTTGAATTTTCTTGATGAAAAATGTAAATAAAGATTGTATGACTATGACTAGATAGGTGAATATTAACATTATAGTCTGTTTTAGAAACAACCACTAGCATGAGGCACTGAATAATGGAAAGGACAGTTAAGGTATTTTAAAAACTATGTTTATCATATCTATGCCAAGCAAAAATATTGATTTTTATTTTAGCATGTAAGAGAGAGTAACCTTCAATTGTTTTATGATAGTTTAATGATTATTACCATTATGTTTTCTTCCATTTCTTCTTCCAGTCTGTTGATAATTGTACTTACAAAGTATTGTTTAATCATTTCTTCAACAGCTGAAAAAGTATTTGCAGCACAATTAGAATTCATTTTATATCATATTATTCTAAAATTGCATTATGTTTTCTTTTACTAAATGCATAAGAAGTATGTAAACTTTAAACTAATGCTGCAGTATGTGTTGGTATATAATGTTTGGTATATATTGCTAAAATAGTGTTTGATTGGTAGAACGAATGTGTAATAATAAAAATAATAATCATTGTTTTCACATGGGTATTTGAGTAGTATCTTATTTAATGGATGATTTTTATTCATCAAATATGTATACTGCTAACGTAATAGTGTTTTTGAAACTCAGTCTCAGCGATACAACTGAGGGTGCAAAACGTCAGCATGGGCAAAACGTCTGGTTATGTTTTTAATAGTGTAGTAGTACAGACTGCACGACGAAGGTCCGGCCTCGAGCCCTCTGAGTGGTGATAGGCAGAGGAAGGGGGGGCCCGATATGCCTGCAATCCTGAAAACATTTGCTACTGCCAGACTTTCCCATGCAAGGAGTCTTTCCCATGCTTGCTTCTAAAATAAGATGCGTTAGTTTTAACCCACGGATGCACTTTCAGTACATTTCCAGATTGCGTGCGACATATTTACTTTTGATGTAGGAGTGTTAACACGCGAGCACACGCACCCCTTTTGTGACGTCTCAGCACGCGCGACGGCAAATTCCTCACACAGCATTTAGGTTACCCTAATGCCTTGGTTTACATATTTATTTTTGTGACAATTTTTCTGAAAAATATTTGGTTCCTTTTGAGTTTCTTAAGGTGTAGCTTTCATATATATCTATGATATTAGTTGAAAGAAAAATTGAATTCATATCGTTTGCAAATGGCATAACTCAATACCATCATGAGGACACGCACCGTTAGCAAACTGCCGTACTTTGAAAAATCTGAAACATAACGCGGAAGATCGCCCTGTTAGCAAACTGCCGCTTTTATTGGGAAAAGGTTTGCAGGTAAAAAAACTATAATTCAATATTTCACAAGTAAAAAACATTTATTTTACATAAGTACAAAAGTAATACGAAATGTTTTATCATTAGAACGTGAAAGCACGCGCATTAGCAAATTGCTCACGATTCACTGCACGACACACAAACACTTTGAATTACTCACTCCAATGGTCCGTGACCAACTGGCGGACGTCAAGGGCGTGTCGAGGGAGGGGCAAGGAGGGATGAGCTGGTCGCATACCCCAACTCGCTCAGTAGCCCCAAAGATCTGCCCGCATTTCTATTGGTGCGGCAATTTGCTAATGGGTGCGTGTGCTCGCGTGTTAAGAATGATTACTTAAGTGTACGGTAAAAAATTATTTAGTTGTTTTTATTTAGCAACTATAGTGAAATAAATAAATAGAACATTCCAATAAAATATTTTATTACGTGAGGCCTTTCGCCTACAATATGATTATTTCTTTTAAACCAATTTAGACGAAAATTTAAATAAAAATTAAATGTATTTTAATGGAACGGGAAATCTCAGGAATATTTTTCTTAGTGACAGTATGAAGTATATATTTCTTAGTTACTTTATTTCAATTAAAGTTACTAACTGATTTATAATTTTGTATGACATATTTTATTGTTGTTATTGATACACTTTTTAATATTTTAACTTTCTACTTCAAATTTGATATGTTTTTATTTTAAATACTGCTGTAATTATATAAGAAATAGCAAAATATAAATACTCAGTAAACATGTAAACAATCACCCTTTACAATCTGTCAGTGAAAACCTCGCTCAGAGTTGATGATTTTATATAACTTGTAGGCCAGCCAGGAGGCCGGACCTTCAGCCCGGGTACTTTACCCTTGAGTGTTGTCACCAGAAAATGAAAATATAGATTGTAGTTATAACACTGGCCGCTTAAGCCTAAGATATAAACATGATGTTTACATAAATAACTTTGAAGGCCTGGAAAATAACACTTAGCAATAAATCTAACTGACTGAAAAAGGCTCATCACTTTTATGCAGAGCTAAGAAATTTAAGGAGTATGGTATTTATGCAAGAAACTGTGTTGGGCTCGGTTCTAAGATAAATTGAATAGCCTACATGTATAGAATAAGGAAAAAAGGGTATCATACTCCAGTTTTTCTGTGACACTTGATTGTTGGACTAACTAACAGACATTGGAATAAGGCTCAATTAGGATATTACGGTGTAAGAAACTTAACAATGGTAAAATTTAGACCAATCAAAACCATTTACAAACAGAATTCTTATTTTATTCATAAATTTTAATATTTATTATGAATATATTTTTTCATTAGTGTTATTCGTTACTGTAATTGGGCCGGACATTAAGCAACCTGCATGTTATATTTAGCACATATAGGGGTTTCAACAGCGGAGGGGAAATACTCCATTTCTACGCTGCCGTCCATGAAAGGCATGACTAACTTTCGCCTTCAAAATTTTTCAACTTCCATAACGGTGTTTAATTGAAAAAAAAGACTGTAACAAACTGTAAAAGTTTGTTTAGTTGCTATTTATTGTTTGAATTGTTATTCATTGTGTTATTATTAATTGTTATTTGAATAATAAATAATTATTAAGTTAACCGTTCTAAGCTTGTTTTGTTACTGTTAGGTCACTGCTGCTAATAACGTAGTGGGCGAGGGGGGCTTATTACTGTGCTGCCAGCACGCAGCCTACCATTTTCTTAGTTGTCATGATAATTTTTAAATGTGGGAAGACAAGGTCTCTATCTCACTTCCACCACTCAGTGCTTTTGTAGTGGTTCTCTCAGTGGGATTGAAATAATTGTGTTATTACTTAGATTGATTTCTGTTTAATCAATACTTAAACACTTACCCACGTACCAATTGGCCAGTGAATTCACAGTCATTGCAGCACTCAGCCTCACATTGGAGTCTGGGTCACTCAAGTTTAACAGCAGGTTGTTCATAACACTACCATTGTTGGTGATGGCTATCTTTCCTCCAGGCTGCATGGCCAATGCTTCAAGGATCATCAAAACTCTTTGGCGTACAAATGTGTCTTTTGAAACCATCAGGCGTACCAACCTATAATTGTAGTAAAAAAATATTAACTAAGGTTAATTCTTTCTTATTTTTTATATTAGTAGTGGATCCAGAGAAGGATAAAAGTCATTACTACCCTCAAGTATAAAACTGAATTCTATAAAACATCGTAAAATATAACAATGTTTTAACTAAATTCAAAACATTAATGTAATTTTCATAAATGAAACCTCTAAAATAGCCTACTATTAATTAAATGCAGCTATCAAATTAAATGAATTACTATTAATTTAATTTAATGCAGGGAGGAGTGTTGTTTCATCATATCCCCTTCGTCACTGTAATTCGCCATCCCTAACTCATCAGGGGTCATATGAAAAAAATGTCAAAGGGATCGCATTGGGTGGATTAGACCAGATATACTAGAAAAGTCACAAACTTTTATTGACTGTTCTTTTTTTTGTATGATATAATTCTTAATCATGAACTCTTAATAGAAAACATTTCAATTTCATAAAATTTACAATAAAATATGCAGATGTAAAAAACGATAATATTACAGATTGAAAATTAAAACTCTTAGTAGTTACTTTTACGTATATTATATGAATTATATTTTATCTGTTAATGGTGTATTACTACATTAAAAATGTTTCATAATGTAAAAGTTGAACAGTGAGCAAATCTGTTACTTCTCACTTTAGGAATAGAAGCAACTGACTCACAGATTGTGACCAACATAGGACGCGCCTGACTCTCGATACCTTTCCGCTACTGGCCAACATTGTAACTTAAAGTGCTGTCATTGCATATCATAAACTATTGTATGTCAGTAACATCTTAATTTTATTTATTAAATTTTATTTGTTCCATTAAATGCAGTTTGAAAAAGCAAATACAGTTTTTGTGATCTTGTTGTTTTGTTTAGGATTAAAATAATCACTGTGTCATTCTCTTAACAATTTTTATAAATATGCAGTTCATAGCAACTCAGGCCTACGCACAGGCCGTCCTACCCATGTAGACCTACGCACAGGCCATTAGGCCCATGTAGACCTACGCACAGGCCATTAGGCCCATGTAGACCTACACACAGGCCGTCCCCCCCCCCATTTAGACCTATGCACAGGCCATCCCGCCTATGTAGACCTACACACAGGCTGCCCCGCCTATGTAGACCTACACAGGCCGTCCTGCCTATGTAGACCTACACATAGGCCGTCCCGCTCATTGGGGATAGACACACAGACACACAGGTCGTCCCACCTATATAGACCTACACATAGGACGTCCCGCCTATGTAGACCTACACACAGGCCGTCCCGCCTATGTAGACCTACACACAAGACGTCCCGCCTATGTAGGCCTACACACAGGCCATCCCGCCTATATAGACCTACACACAGGCCATCCCACCCATTTAGACCTACACACAGGCTGTCATGCCCATGATGGCCTATTCTCTTAAAACATACTCAATTTTTGTCCTACCTTACAGTAGTATAACGCATATTATTTTGTGCAAGTTTGATGATAAAACAATCTGTTTTAACTATTTTTCTCCTAAATTTTTCTATATTTAATAATACTGCTGTAGCTTACTGTCAGTTTTTTTTTAGAATAAAACATTTTCATTCATTCATTCTTTTATCACAAAACATTACGTAAATTGCTTCCTAATACTTTAAAAATAATAAAGTGTTACAAATTCAAAAGCTTAAAATTTGATTACTTTGCATACTATTGAACACTTATTTGTATAACCAAGCTAGAAAATGCACAAGTCACTACCCAAACAGTGTGACTCGCATGAGGTATAATTTACCCAGGAATATTTAAAAATCACTAACATGAAGAGTTGCATGGGTGTAAAAGACCGATTCCATACTTTGAACTCTAATAACAGTGAGTGAAGTGAAGTGGCGGGATTGGGTTTGCGGTGATCAGGGACTCGGTAATTTCAAGGTATAGGAGGGATAGGAGCGTTTGCCCATGCGACATAATAATGGACAAAAAATAAAATTCAGTGGGCAAAAAAAAAAAAAAATGTGAAAGACCAGGCGCAACCCTTGATGAGTTAAAAATAATGCTATACCTGCCACTATGATACCGAAAATGGCTATATTATTTTTATATAATTAAAACAAAATAAATTTTATTTTACAAATGAATTGCTGGGGTATTCTTCTGATTTAAAAATACTATACATGGACTGTTTTGGTTGGTACTTCATAAATTAATTTGAAAATATCACACGTCAAAATGCCAATTTAAATTTTTTTATCAAATAAGACCTTTCGTTGCCAAAGTGTAATATGTTCAAACTATAATATTATTTATTTTGTTATTTATTTACTATTTGATGCAGCAAAGGAAATGATTTAGACGTATAGCATAACTTTTATAAAGTTATGATGTGCTAAGCTAATATTGCATTCCCTTTCATTTAAGACTGATATTTATTAGACTGGATCAATTCTACTAATGAATATTGCTTACCATCTAGGGAATAAAAATTATAAATACACTTTTACAACTAGTTTTTTATATAGCATTTCAGCTAAGTGCAGAGAAGGTAAATTGATTTTTAATCATTTTACGCAAAGCTTACAATCCTGGGCACTTAAAACTTGTTCAGCATGTATTCAACGAAATGCTGTTTCCAGAAGTGATTGATGCTTAATGACTTATAATTAATTCGTTGCTAAAAAAATGTTACGTTGTGTATCAAATTGAAGTTCTATAACATATATATAAAAGTTTCCAATAACTTCTGGGCCTGCTTGTTAGAGGTTTTCCCATCTCTTTCACCAGTCTTGCACAGTTTTCTACTTTTCTCTTAACACTTTCCTTTACTCCCTTCAACCAATAATCTGGTTGTTCATTTGGCATTGGGTTATTAATTTTTCATAAAATTTGTTGTTAAAAACCTATTAATACGTAAGAAAATTCCTAAATAATAATGTATATTTTTTTCTTTTAATATATCAATTTTGTTTTCATATGAATTGATTATGTATGGGTTGATTTAGGTATATCTCTATACTTGATCTAAATATTTAGTAATTAATTAACATTCATAGCATATATTCAAAATGTGTCACACATTTTTATGAGTATTTTTGTGGTAAATAAATAGTCTGCTTTAGTTTGCAACAAAGACTACTTTTGCTTATCTACACTCATTCGGAATTTGTATTTTCCAATATCTTGATGATCGTTCTTAAGAATAAATAAATAAAAAAGATAAATATACAATGATAAAGGCTAAATAACACTATTTTATAATTGTACAAATCAAACAATAAGACTCATGACACTGCATGGCTGTTTTTAAAGATTTTAACTGGTTGTATATTGACATATATACTGCATCTATCTCAATTTCCTCGTTTGAAATGAAATTATAAATCATTTAGGAAGTGTTACTCTAACAGCAACTGAAAATCTACTGACCAATAAATCAGTTAGCTGTCACAGTACAGTGCCTCTTCATCTGTTTTGGGCCGATATGAAATTTGTGTGTCACCGAGACCCAGTATTTTCTTAACTTTAGCAGTTATTTAGTGTACATATATGTTTCTTTAATGTGGTGAGCTTTAGGTCTCGTTTCCATTCATACAAGTCTCAGAGGCACAAGACTAGCAACATGTGCCAGGCAATGATGTATTCGTGCCACATAATTTGTACTGGAGTAGCTTGGCAATTTTCAGATTCTAGCAATTGTCCTGCGATATGTTACTGACTGTTTTCATACGGCAATTTTTGCTGGCATATGTCATGGGACTTGTTTTAAGACAAATTTTCAGTAATGGAAACGGGACTTTAATAAAAAAAGGATTTGTTTGAAAAGAATTATTGGGCCATTCTATCATTTTATTTTTTCAAAAGTATAAGTAGGAAGCTGCTTAGTTCCTATTTGGACGAATCACCACTGTTCCATCTATATACTTGTTGTGTATGATTTTAGTATGAATTTACTAATAATAATTAAGTAATTTAACCCTTCACGAGCGCATGCCGATTTTATACGCAAACATTGTTCTTCGAGCGAGCGGTGTGCGTGTTTATACACACACTATTTTTAGCTCAACGAGCGTTTGCCGGGAATACCCGTCATATGAAATTTGAGTTTATTTGATCTCCACCCTGAATCCCAAGGTCACATGGAATTTGTTATTAGTCATACTAAACCCGCCACCCAATACTATTGCTGACTCTCCCCTTCCATCCTTTCCCTACACTCTCCGACCCTTCTCTCTCTCTAAAACTTGTGTCGTTGTTTGTTCAGCGTCTAGTGCTTCGTCTGCTGCATTCCGCACCACAAACTTTGTTTACTTAGAAACAAGTTACTTCGGCTTATGAATTAGATTTGTTCTGTTTATTTTATTTATGTAGTTTAGTTTTATTTACTTTTGCAAAATCTGCCAGGAAAAGCCTCACTTGCATCCAGAAATCTGCTTTGAGGCATATCATACTAAAGATAAATATGTTTGAATACACTTGTAATATCATGTTTAGTCATTAGATTATACAATCAAATGAAATTAACAAATAATTAGTATTTTATTTCAAACTTACCTAACAACTGATATGCTAACACAAGTATTATTTTTGGGGTAAAATGTAAAAAAATTATTTCGGCCAAATATTAGTTTAGTTTGCATATAATAGTTCATTTCGAAGCATAATATTATATATTGGTAAAAAATGTAGTAGTGACCCAACCAAGTTTTATATATGCTTACGTTAAGAATATAAATTAGCTTGTGAAGGGTTAATGCCACAATTTAGTGTGATACAAAAAATTAAATATTATACCTTGGAATAAACTGAAGACGAATGACCTCCACTGCTTCCTGAGGGTCTTTAGCTAAGTCTAGCAGAGACATGAGGGCTTTTTTTGATGTCAATGGGTCGTTACTAAGAAGTTCTTTTTTCTGAAGACACAAGACAGTTCAGTCACATAGAAGAGAGTAATATTAAGCACTACAAAATAATATTTTCCTGCATATACAGGTTATTCAAATTTTTTAGATTTCCATTTAATAAAAGTGAAATCAGTTGCATATATTTCAAAACATAAAAACTACAAATGGTATAAAGCTCATTTGGTGCACAAACTAGATGAAATTTACTTGGACTGTAGAGTCTAATTCCCCTTAACTGCAATGGGTAATATGAATATAAATATGATTTGTTTAGCAATAATTGTCTTCTTAATTAATAAATATATTATTTAAAGGACCAATAAACTACAACGGCTGCAACCGGAGCAATATAAACTTACAATCGATGACTAAAAAACAGATCATCCACAAAGGTTGCATGTTTGGATGGATCTGGGTGGGGGGGGGATGTGGTAGGGCCAATTTATGTATAGAGAAATGAAGCAGATGGTTCCTAGAATCCAACTTGTTTCCTTTGATAACTTTGTGAATTATCATAGGAACATTGTGGCGTGAATCTAAGCTAGTTTTTTTTTTTTTTTCATAAAAGTGGATAGTAGAATGGCCTGCATGTTTTCTAAACTGTCCTCTTTAGACTATTTCTTTTGGGGCTACCTAAACGAAATATTTTAAAAACGAACAGTAAAAACTTGGAAGAGTTGAGAATCTATCCTTTTAGAGAAGCTGAGAATCTCTCCCTTCCCTTTTGCTCAGAAGAACCTTTTGCTGAAGGTTTTCTCAGCTTCAAGAGAAGCTGAGAAAAAGAATGTCCCTTTTGATGCTTTAAAAAACGTGAATCAATATTTACCTTAGGTCAGAAAATGGAATGCTAACAATTAGGAAGTTATTATGACAGTTTTTAAGTGACAAAAGTAGTAAAAAGTGAACAGCTTTCATTATATCCGGTCTGGAGGGGTTTGACACGTTCTACACTGAAAAACAACGAAACCAGAATGACAGAGTTATTATCTACATCACTAAGCGACTGTCATCAATAGCCACACTAGTTATATAAGAGGAACTTACGGACTTGGACTTAAATTTACATATTCAAACAAACCATTCGCCATTCTCACATATTGTAGGTCAAGTGTACCTATTGTATATGATTACACTCTCCTCAATTCTCCTCTGAATAGAGTTCATAAATTCAAGGACCTGGGAGTAATTATGTCCTCCAGCCTTAGCCCGTGGGATCACATTTCATACATATGTAGTAGAGCCAACTCTCTTATGGGATTCTTGTACAGAGCATCCTATGACTTCCAGTCTCCATCGACACTGGCTATACTTTTCAAAACCTTAATACGACCTATCCTAGAATACTCGTCAGTCGTCTGGTGTCCATATCAAGCTGGCCACATTAATATCCTGGAGTCTGTTCAGATCCGAGCCATAAGGCTCATAGGCATGCGTCTCGGATACCAATACCTTGAGACACCTGTTGACTCTCTTAGGACCACATTTGGTCTCCCTCTCTTGGCGACCAGAAGGAAGATGGCTGATATCCTGCTGCTTCACAAGTTGGTGAATGGTGCCATTGACTGCTCTGACTTTTTGTCCATGATTGAGTTTCGGATTCCGGCGTCCACTCGCTCCAAGGACATATTTGCCAAACGAGCATCTCCTTACCTGTACAGCCACTACAGTTGTGTTCCCCGGGTAACGAGAGAGGGCTATGCTTTGTCTGATGCTGTTAATTTTTTTGGTTCCTCCCCCCATCATTTCGTAGAAGCCTCATGAGATTACTGAATTCTGCAACCTGAAAATCTTGCAGCTTTGAGAATTGAACTTGTATTAGCATCTTGTATGGGGCGAATGTGATTATACATATTGTGGGTGTGTGGATGGATTGTATTTATATATATTGATACTTGTATAAGTTACCATTGTTACTCATGTATCTTGCTATTTAATGTAATCTGTTGTTATTGTCACATAAGTTATCATGCCATTTATGATGTACTTCTACTGAACTATTTGCTGTCATGTTCTTGTATTATTGTATCTATCATAGTAGTCTTAGAAAGTTCTGTTGTAGATTTAGATAAACATGTATCTTGCTATTTAATGTAATCTGTTGTTATTGTATTATTGTCACATAAGTTATCATTGTTCATTATACTGCATATATACATTATACAATGCCATTTATGATGTACTTCTACTGAACTATTTGCTGTCATAGTCTTGTATTATTGTATCTATCATAGTAGTCTTAGAAAGTTCCGTTGTAGATTTAGATAAACTTTATGATGCCATGTATTATTATTACACTATGTACAAAAGTGGTTTACCGTTGATAAATAAAGAAATAAAGAAATAAACACTTCCACTTACTTGCTATTCACTGAACTTTTGACAGTAACAGTAATCCGAAGTTTTTCATCAATGAACTTGAGAGACATTTTAATGGGATGAATAAAAATAAGAAGTGAATTTTTTTTGGAGACATTAATTTTGATCTATTACACAGAGATTTGATTGTAGACAGATATTTGGACATTTTGTTGTGGGTGGGTTTATTCAATGTATTGACAAACCAACAAGATCTACTAACAACTCAATGAGCTGCCTGATCACATTTTCCTTAAATGTGATAAAATTTCATGGTAAAGTCAGCTGTGCTTCAGATGTCCGTTACTGACCACTACAGCACCGGTCTTACAATCTCTATTACCACGAGTCATGTCCACGCCCCAACAACATCACCAGACACATACTTGGACTACGCACTCCTTACACTTAACTAATTCCAACTGGGATCTTATTATTAGTTGTGATAATGATGTTCATTTTTGTGCCAATCATTTTAGTACAATAATCTCAATTGTGTAGAGTCGTCAAAAAAAGTAGTTAAAAACAATTCTTCTAGATTAAAAAAGCTCAAACCCTGAATAGCAATGGAGTTAGTAAAACAAATTAGACTTGGAGATAGACTTAATAAACTGTGTAAGAAACAACCTTTCAATTTAGAGCTCAACAGTTTTCACCGCATATTCAAACAAATTCTAAGTAATAATTTAAAAGAAACCAAGGGCAATTATTACCGATTTAAGTTGAATGAGGTATCTTCTAATCCAAAACAATTTTGGTTAATAATAAACAAATTGACAGGGAGAGTTAATAAAAGAGATACATTTCCAATTTAAAAATTTGTTACCGGGAATACAACTTTAAATACCTTACACAAATGACTAGCAAACAATTTCAATGCTTTATTTTCTAATGTAGGTAGCTAAAGGTTGAAGCGATTGATTTAAGTGGGGACCAAGTTGTTAATGACTCAGACTACCGACTACACTGCAACTTTACACTTCAACCGATTACTGAATGCGACTTACAACGATGTGTTTGCAGTTTCAAGGGAGGGTCAGCGTTGGGCTATGATGGTGTTTCGGCCAATGTCGTTAAAGATAACTTGAATATACTGAGTAAACCTCTTTTAAATATCATTAATTCAAGTTTAACTTCATGTTCCTTTCCAGACTGCTATAAATTAGCAAAAGTTTTCCCTTTATATAAATCAAATGACATTACCAATCAAAATAACCGTCCTCCTTTCTCAATATTGAGTGTATTTACTAAAATCATTGAGAAAATAGTGAAAAATCAATTAGTATCTTACCTACAAACAAATAATATTCTCAGTACAGGTTTTACCACGACAAGAACATTTCTGATGTGATCAATAAAGAATTAAATTATGCAATATCTGACAAACAGCATCCTATTTTAATATTTCTCAACATTAAAAAGCATTTGATTCTGTGGATCAATTGAAATTTTTGAGCAAACTAGAAATTATTGGAATATGCTGAAACGCCCTTGCTTGGTTCACCAGTTATCTTTCCAATAGATCACAGTTTGTAGAAAAAATAGTGATGTCTTGCTGGTAGACTATGGAGTGGTCCAAGGCAATAATCTTGGGCCAGTTTTATTTTTGATCTACATAAATAACATATCTAAACTCAAACTTTTTGGGAAATTATATTTGTTTGCTAATGATTGGTACCCTGATTTTCCTGCAGAGAAAACCCTGGGTCGATGTACGAAACGAAGCTTTCATGATCTCGTGCTCCTTAAGAAATGTTTAAATCAAAATATACTCTCATAAAATGTTTCTAAAACTGAATTCTTACCAATTTCTATAAACAGCAGCACAGACTATAATTTAAATGATCTTGTAATTCATACTTGGGCTGATTATGAAATAACACTTGTGTATGTGGGAGTATTGAGAAAGTTGACACATACAAAGATTTAGGAGTTATTTTTTATTGTAGACTAAAATGGTCTTATCATGTTCAACATATTAAAAGCAAGGTTCAGACAAATGAATGGAATTTTAACTATCAAAGAAATCAAAATGGCTTACTTTGCCTTCATACAATCTTTATTTAGTTAAAAGCAAATAAATCATTATTATTATTCGTGACTGTATGTTATTAGACTGTGGTACAGGTGCCCAATATTGCTTCTTTACCCAGTGCAAAGTGTTAAAAAATACCCATAAAACTTGCCATATTGTCAAAACGCATAAAATGGTAGTTTAATAAGGCGAAAAGCTGGATATGAAATATTGTTCTTGTATTGCAATTGGTTAAAATGCTATTGTCTGTCCCCTGTATATAAATTTTCCTTGAACAATTCTGTTTCCGGCTATTTTAAGTACATTTTGAGCAAAATTTATTATTAAAATTTAGCTCCATTTCACCAATAACTGACGAATGATACCTAAACCTTTCATTGCTTACTGTCGCACAGAAATTATGTGCATCCGAGTTTGAAGATTGTTTTCTAAGGAAATAAGAAGACTACGAAAAATCTAATCACAACATTGTTTTCCTCATTAAATTTACGTTATGAGATATGAATTTTTAATTTTATTATAAATTTTGATATTTTTTATCCTAGCTGGAACATAAAGTAGAAATTTTAACTAGTTTTCACTGTACATCAAATTTACACCGTTATTACTCAAAAACATGTAAATGTATCACATTAGTATTTTTATACCTCGTTGATAAGAAGGTTATCTATAAGTTTTAACTTTTCAAGAAACAAATTTTCGTTAATTCACTGAAGCATCGTTTTCTTGGCTTCTAAAGGTCATACAATTAATTACTTTGTCTTGTAATTCTTATAACATGTATAGTTACGATACATTAATATCATATGTGTAAGTAAATGCAGTGATTTTATATTGATTTACATCAATTTAGAATTATTTTAAATTGATTTACATCGATTTAATTAGGGTTAGAACTCCCCCCTTAAAGTCAGAGTATATTCTCTCTCCACCCATAAAAAATAACTTTAGGTAAATGAATATTTCGTTAGGCCTAACGCGCACTGACTCCGACAATAATAATTCTGGTTGTGGCTACTCCAGCCAAGAGTACGACACGACCCCGACTCTAAATGGTTCAGTAGCAAAATAGCTATAAAAAATTTACCTTTTTGAACTAAAATGTATTACATCAGAATGTAACTTTTATGCATTAGTATTGCAAATGCAATAATCTTGAAATGAAATAAAAAATGTCTTCAGCGTATTCCTTTTAAAAAAGGTGATTCTTCTGTAGTTATACCTAACCATTATCAAATAAACACTACATTATTTACACTTCATAAATAAATAATACACACTTTCAGTAAGTATATAAACTAATAGTTAAATTAGTAACTAATCAAATAATCTTAATACTACTCTTGGTTTATATATATATATATTTACTGACTCAAAATACTATTTTATTTAGAAATGAATTGGGTAAGTAGATCTTGAGCTACTACAACTGCCTTCCTTTATACATTAACTTGGAGCGTAACAAAATTACTATGTGTATTCTGAATCATGAAAACATAATGAGTCTGATGTGTTTGACAGATGTCCTTCATTGTTTATTCAAATCTTCATAAATATGTGTAATTGTTTTGGAAGAGTAACAAAGCTAAAATGACATAATAAACAAAAACATTTTACTTAAATAAATCAGTTTGCGTGCTTTAATGAGATCCACTCGCTGCCTCCCAACACTATTGTATTCTCCTGCCACATTCCTTTCTTTAACATTTTATTTGAATAGTCATCTAACGATAAATTCCATAAAGATTTAGTTAACCTAGTCAGGCTAGTGCGCCTTATTAGTCTATATTATTTTTGGTTGAGCCCGACCAAACCCTTCTGTCTTTGGTCGGACGACCAGACCCCGACTGCCTTGTCTGGCCTCGCTTAGTGCGCGTAGTTCCATTTGATCCAATGTAAAATTTAGTCGGGCCCGACTAGTCGGCGTCATGGTGAGGCTAGTGCGCGTTAGCTCTTATTGGCGTATTTATATTATACTTGCATTAGTGATTTAAAAAACAGCTGTATTATTTTTCGAAGTAAACTAAATATATTAGTTAGATTAGAATTAGATTCTGAATCTAAATATAAGTTTTTACGTATAGTCTCGTCCGGATCCATATGTTGCTAGCTCAAGCCCAGCCATGACAATGATAAACAAATGACAGTGTTGGCCACTTGCCATTTACCGTGCGCATGAAGTAGATAATGTGGTCCTTTTCTGTAATGATGTTTGTTGACAAATTAATCTAGCTTTAATGTTGATTTTGTTAACAAGACTTAAAGTTATACAGATAAACATTGAAATCATTCACTTATATCCTGAAAATAAAAATTTCATGTCTAAAATAATTACCGATGTATATTTAATCTAAATTTAAATATTTCGTAAATATAATGAATAAATTTATTTAAGTAAATATTAAAAAGGACTTAGATAAAAACTGAAGTAATTTTTAGTCATATATATAGCAAACAAAATAAAAGAATTCCTTATCTTGATAAAAAATGCTGAGATTATATTTTAACGCCTCAAACATCTCATCAAAGTAAGTGCAAATTTTGCACTTAAAAATGGTTTACAACACACTTCTGGGACAAAATCCCCCCCCCCCCCCGTATATTAAGACCCTTAGGTACTTCCTGGCTATGCCACTATCTAGTGGCGTATCATGTATTGTTCCAAAGTCACTTTCAGTGTGGAATCATGGCAGTTTGGGAGTCCGAATAATTAGAATGCAAAAGAAAGCTCTCAGAATCATACATGGCGATGGGTGGCTTGAGAGTTTTAGAGAAATTTTGAGAGAAAATCAATTGCTGGCTGATTTGGTCTCTATATAATTGAAAGTATTATTCTGGCCTCTACTAAACCCTTGTTGCGGAATGGAGAAATTCTCAGCCACAAATCCAGGAATAGAATATGTGGCTTAGAAATTCCCCACTCATCGCCTGACTCTTTGAGTGCAAGCCCTCTGTGCAGGAGCAAGAATCTTTAACAAGAAATTTTAGGAAGAATCCTCGGGAGGTTAAAAATGACAACCCCATTAATTTGAAGATTCGTCTCATTCGCTGGTTTCCTAAGAAGCCTTTTACAGTATCAAGGAGTATATAAACTGGCAAAACTGTAATCTCAATAATTACAACTGTTTTTAGCTTTTTAAATACATAAGACTATGTAATATTTTGTATGTTACCTTTCAGATCTCTAAGATTGTGAATAAAGTTTCTGTAATATGTTTTTAAGTAGAAATCAGTTTGTAACCAGACTACACAGATCATTCATACTTATGTAATCATTCATATTTCTCTTAAAATACGCCCAAAGTTGTGTCGGCATCTCATATTTGAATAATAACAACCAAATTGAGTTACTCTTCATATATCGAGATGAATACTTAATAACCCATTTGCTTAAAAATAATTGTAATCTTACTTACTATGGTTATTTTATAATATCATCTGTCTAAAGTATATTCTATTAAGTGGCATATAATACATATTAAACAACAAATAAACTCACCAGTTTAGGCAAAGCCCATCGTCCATAGGCTAGGTTATTTTTTGTTATATCCACATCGGAACACAATATATGAGCCTCAGAGTTGACCAGTTCGAGGAAAGGTGTGTAGGAATGTACTTTATGTGGAATTTTCCCCATACCTATATCAATAAAATCATGAATAAACACAACTACTGTACTGTATATTAAAGTTGGGATACAAGTGCACTGTAACTATAATTTTTGAATACATACAATGAACCACTGAAGTCCCACACCCTCCTCTTTGACTTAAGATTCCAATAAATCTATGAACATCCTTTAAAATGTCATTATATGAATTATAACAGGTATTTTTAACATAATATGATTTAATGAAAAAGAGGCTTTACTTTTTGAGTATAAAGATAAATAAGCAACCTACATATTGTTGCTGAATATAGAATATACCCAAGACAAAACCAATCGTGATGAGTAAATAATTAAATGTAGTTTTCATAATAACAGCTCCAGTCATTGAAACGTACTTAATGTGGTAGTCTGGATGTAATTTACGAAATTAGTTCAGAAAATTGCCCATGCTATGGTTGAAGGAAAAAATTACTCCTGTGTTCACTCGAACCCTGGTTGAGCTTCGGCCTTAACAACAATTTGCCCCCATCTTCTTCTTCCTCGCTACAAGCAAGATCTCCTCTCATTTTCCTTAAGTTTGCTTTTCCCTGGTCTGGTACCATAAGTCTTTCTTTTCTTACTCTCCTGATAATATCATCTTTACTTCTTCTTTTTACTTGGTCAGACATCTTAATCTTCGACTTTCCACCATATCAACTGCATCTGCTTCGTTATATATCTCTCTCAGTTCCCCATTTCTTCATATTGTCCATTCTTCCTTGCTACATCCTTCATTCTGAATATGGCCATTATACAATTTTGTTTTCTAAAGTAATTAATTATCTCTGCGTTTCTTCATCAAAGCCCATAGCCTAATTTTGATTTACACTATGGAATATTTTTATAATTGCTTCTTACATCTCTAAATTATTCTGTGTCTTTATCAATTTACTTATCAGCAATTAGTCAATAGGAAAACTTACAGACTTGACTGTACCTTACAGTACGCTTCAAGTAGAAGGGAACCATGGTGAGAGAAGTTCACCATCTCTCTCACACTACCCACCCTACGCATAATTTAGTTTTGGCTTATGTATATTTGGCTGTCATATCTGTAAATTTTTTACCACTTCCTCCAACTGAGCATAAAACAAATATTTCACTTAATCTTCCTCAATTTGTGCGTAAAAACGAACTAATGATTTATTTTAAAAGCTTGCCTTTTATGTAAAATATTCTTTTAGTGTAGCTTTATATCTGATCACACCTCCGGCATTTATATCTGACGGCACCTCACACATAAAACTCTGTCATCGTAGCGTATATAGTTATCATAGCTGCTATGTACTAATTGGTAAATCAGGGAGTTAGCATGCTACAGAATGATCACTTTGATACTTCAATTGCCACTGTATCTAGATTATAAGTTTCAAGCTCTACACATGACATTTATATAGTGATTTCGTTAACAATTTCTTCTTAACAAGTGGCAGAACATCTTCCGTTTATTCTTCCCCCTGTACCAACAAGGTTTTTATATTCTACGTAGGTTGTCTCAAACTCTTGCCACGAATCTTGGATCTTTTTTCATACGTTCAATCCAATTCCAATTTTTATTGGATTTTACCTAAATTGCTTCTGGAGTAAGGTTATTGGCCGACTCCCGACTGTGAAGACCAGTCCATTACAATTCAATGGTAAATCAATCAGGTTTTTTAGCTCTAACCTACTTCATCAGGACCAAGCCTATCGAAAGAGTGTTTCCCATCCTGCACTGTGGGGACATACCTTGCTCATATCGATCGCCACTGGAGTAAGCAGTTTAGTGATTTACGCTACTTAGTAAAGAATTCAACTTTACTTGACGCAGACCACCAGGAGGATAGTTAAAGGAAGGCCTAAGTGAATTAATAAGAATAATTTATATAATATATAAACTATCTACTAATGTAGTTAAAACTATATTATTAGTTTGGGAATAATACCGTATTGGCCAAGTTGGCAAATGAGAGGAACAAATGTTTCAGCATCTTAAATGAAAATAATACGATCCAAGCTGATAATACAAGCGAGGTAAATGAGTTTTACCTCTGAATATGAGGAACTAACACTGAAACTCATTTCCTAAGTTTTCCGACCCAAAATAAGTGCATTGGTAATAGTTTTAGATAGTAACCCGGACTTCCCACAATAAAAAGATGTGATTTTTTATGTATGAGAACTATTCTATTCTAATATATTGTTCCCTGATACAACTTTGTGCTTATTTTAAAGTGAATACGAATGATTATAGTAATATGAGTGTGGATGACCTATGTAGTCTGGCTACTAACTGATTGACGGTTCTATTATAAGGTAAACTATTAATTTAGGTCACTTACAAATACACAACCTTAAATAAAAATAAATGATCTTATTTAAAATAAATATCACGTATATCCTCTATACATCACCTCTTGCCATTAACCTCCTTATGGCATTGGAGTGGAGTTTGGAAGCAGTGTTATCACTGCTTAAAAAAGCGTTTGGGCCAAGATCCATTACTTATTTCAAATTATATCAGCAGAATTATCTATCACATTTGATCAACAGATTCAGTATGCTTTTTAATTTTAATAATGGTTGAGTTTGTTAGCATGTAAATAATGGTAGAACGATCTTAATCATTACATTCTTATAAACTTGATTTAAATCTCAACGTTTACAAATTAACATAAGTAAATATTCATATAACATCTGTAGATAGTTAACTTTGTAGTAAACCTAACAACAGAGAACTGCATGATTAATTTTTTATTTATTTATAATAGGCTGGATCAAATTTTATGAGATAATCACAATAAAATTGTGGTAAGATACTGTCTTATATTTTAAGATATACATCGATGTCCATTATAAGGGTACAGGTGTTGAACTTTGACTACTTATTTTATTTCATTGTACTTTTACCTTGGTAACTGTGCTACACACTCAATAATGAAGAGAAAATATGGAAATTACATCCTCGTACTCAGATATGAGAAGTCTTCTCTTGAAGATAGCTGCCTTTCAATTTAAAGGGAAATTCTTTCTTTAACTAAATTGAGAAGCTTGATGATGTTCACATTGCTAATATACCCAGAGTTAGAGTTAAATGAGTTCTAACTGTCCGCGCAGAAATTATGGATACTCGAGTTCACGATACCATATCTCCGAAACGGTCCGTTCGATTTTAACGAAAGACCTATCAAATTAAAGGAAATATTGTCAATTTTTATACTACGAAGTTTCGATTTTTTACGTAGCTTTTTATAATTTATAAGACGGAAAAAGTGGAAAATATCGGCATTTTTCACAATCTTTTTGGAAATCTCAACTTAGGGCAATTATTACAAAATATCTATTTAACGTATCAGCTTCAAATTTTGATAGCTTATATGAAGGTTACTTACAAACACTTTTGTAGAGTTTCATAATTTTAACGTTATTATTTTTTATGTTCTTGTAAATTTTGTAAACCTTTGTTAACTTTGTTATCTTGGGTTTAAAATTCCCGCTCAAAACAGTGTTTTGACTATCAATTGATTGTATGAACGAAAAATATAGTGTCTACAGAATATGATGTAATAGTGATTTGTGATGAATTTATATTTGTTAACCGTTTTTATTCCCGCGCGAGGGGCTGGTACGCAGGGAAACGCGCCGGGGATGGCTCGGGTTCTCCCACAAAACGAGTGCGATGTTGCCGGAATGCTATAGAACGGGTTGGTGACTCAGACCAACCTTCCCTTAAACTAGCAAACTTCACCCTGTCATTAACCTCTGTGTGCACCGAACGGCAACATCGCACTCGTTTTGTGGGAGAACCCGAGCCATCCCCGGCGCGTTTCCCTGCGTACCAGCCCCTCGCGCGGGAATAAAAACGTTTAACAAATATAAATTCATCACAAATCACTATTACATCATATTCTGTAGACACTATATTTTTCGTTCATATAATCAATTGATAGTCAAAACACTGTTTTGAGCGGGAATTTTAAACCCAAGATAACAAAGTTAACAAAGGTTTACAAAATTTACAAGAACATAAAAAATAATAACGTTAAAATTATGAAACTTTACAAAAGTGTTTGTAAGTAACCTTCATATAAGCTATTAAAATTTGAAGCTGATACGTTAAATAGATATTTTTTAATAATTGCCTTAAGTTGAGATTTCCAAAAAGATTGTGAAAAATGCCGATATTTTCCACTTTTTCCGTCTTATAAATTATAAAAAGCTACGTAAAAAATCGAAACTTCGTAGTATAAAAATTGACAATATTTCCTTTAATTTGATAGGTCTTTCGTTAAAATCGAACGGACCGTTTCGGAGATATGGTATCGTGAACTCGAGTATCCATAATTTCTGCGCGGACAGGAGTTTTTACGGTAGGATAACTTGAAACGAGACATTCTATTGGGCAATACATTTTCTACCACAGGGGTCAGTTCTCGGACTCTTATTGTTTATTATTATGATCTATGATTTACCATTTTTTTTTAAATTCTCGCACTGTTTTTATGCTGACGATAAAGCCTTTTTAAAATTGTAGTTAAGAACTTAGAACTCTGCCAAATTTAATAGAGACTAACTTATCTTAAGCATCAGAGAAATTCAGAGCTATATTTTTTGCCAGGGCAGAACCTAATTTTATTAATTATACTATTACCTTTTGGTGATGCCTCTTGATCCTGCAGGTTTTTCTGGAATCATATTCGCGTTTGCAACTTTTAACTATACTCCGTGGGCGAGTTTATGGACCACACCAACTTAGCAGATTCGCGAGGTGTATTTCGGTCCCTGGGATAGAGGTTGTGCCTCTGATCTGTAACAATTGATTTCAATGTATGATTTTTTTTGACGATTTCTATGCAAATAACTGTAATATGGAAATAAATTTATTATTAGTGTAGCATCCTCAGTGATAACAAAACTAAGTAAGATAAACATTTACACTACATGCAGTTCGTACAACGACACTTCACTACGCTACGAACGCGGGCGGATCGGCGCAGCTCAACTTGGTTTTTTGCCACTTCCTCCACATGTTGTTCGTGAACAATGAATATGGTCAGTCGGGAAGTCGGGTGACCTTCACTGGAAGGGTAAATGTAGGAGTGGGTCGTTTTGTTTTGAAGATGAGAGTTGGCGGCGTTGACAGGTTTCTTGGTGTTGTCATATGTGTTTTCTATTTCCTTGATGGGTTTTAAAATTGTGTGTTTGTGAAAAATCTTCTTTTTTTGAGTAAGCTATGTTATCCATTATGTTTTATATGGCATATCTTTCATTGGCTTGAGCTTCATTTTTGTTGTAAGCTTTTTGGAAAATGTTAATTGGTATTTTATGAGTATTATAGGCATTTAAATGTTTTTCTACTATGGATTCTGGGTTCTTTTGACGGCTGGTATTGTGTTCATTGAATCTTGTTCGAAAGATTCTGTTTCTATATCCAATGTATTCTAAATTGCAGGGTGTATGTTCATTTTTACACGTATAGAAACATACAATACACATCTATCTGTATAGTAAAACCAACTATCTAACGCACGCACTTTTACATAATATTTACTTATCGTTCTCTTACACTGAACAGATGTGTAAAGTTTTGACAATTATTAACTACTTACAATGGAATGGTTGAAGTTGTACGAGTGTCGTATCATTATTACGCATTTTTATTATCAATTCTTAGATTCTTATTCTTAAACATGAAAGTGTTTTATATTGTGGTATGAGAATTAACATTTTTTTACAATCTACATATATAAGCCAAATAACACTCACTCACTCACTCACTCACTCACTGATTACAAAAACCACCTAACGGATTTCCACGAAATTTTAAAGGAAGTTAGCTTTGGTATCGGAGGGACGCACTAAGAAAGGATTTTTCGAAATTTCATTCCTCAAAATTTCCTTTTTTCCATTAAAATAAAATTGGGTTTATTTTAGTACATTAATAACAGCTGTTTTGTAAATAAATAAATATGTCACTGTTTCTCGTGACAAAACTCAGCAGGAACGCAAACATCTCATTGAACTTCGACATCAGCTTGATAAGAGAACTAATGAGGGGGAATCTGGCTTAACTATCAAATTTGTAAACGGTACATCAAGAATCATAAATAATACAAAAAACTAGTAAATAATACATAAATAATACAAATACCTACTTGTGGCACAAGATCCAGAAACCTCTTCATCACAACATATGTGCAATTTTACTAGATCTCCCAGTTATGTGCCAAACACTCGTCCGAACTGTAGAATGCCTCTGCAATCAACACTTGCTTCAGACGAGATTTGAACGCCTTCAGCGTAGGAGCACATTTGATTGAATTTGGCAGCTTGTTGATAAATTAAACACCTGCCTGTGCGGGCAATCGTTCGTAAGCTACCGTCCTGTGTCTCCCAATTCGGTAGTTACCCCTGCCTCTAGTCTCATAAGAGTGTATGTCGCAACCTCTTATGGACTCACATTTTGATTTTAAAAAGAGACATGTTTCAAGAATGTAGAGGCAGGGTAATGTCAACAAGTTCAGGTTTTTGAATGCTGCTCTGCACGACTCTCTATGCCTAAGTTTTGCGATTATTCGAACCGCTCTTTTTTGAAGAACAAAAATTCTTGAGAGGTTCGCGTTGGAGCAACCTCCCCACACCGCCTGTCCATAGGAGAGATGTGGGTAAATTACTCCGTAGTACGCTGTCATCAGTACCTGAGTTGGGCAATACTCTGACAGTTTTCTCAAAACATAAATTCCTGAGGACAGTTTTGAACAAACATGGTCTACTTGGCAATCCCAAGTCAATCCTTGATCTAGGTATATTCCTAGGAATTTGGCTGAGTAGACCTCTTCGATCTCACTTTCATCCAGCATGACTGTAGGTATCATGTAGGTGTAGACATGTAGGTGTCTTTTTGACGCAAACCAAATTTGATGAAGTTTGATTTTGTTGGGTTGGTTTTGAGGTTGAGATTATTGAAATGTTGAATTGCGCTGTTGAGCTCCAAAAAGGTCACCTTTTCGAGCTCTTGGATTGTTTTTGCGTTCATGCAGAGTGTCGTGTCATCTGCATATTGGACAATTTGTCCTTGTTGTGCGGATGAGGCAACATCGTTGACGTAGATCAAGAAGAGCAGTGGACTAAGTATAGAGCCTTGTGGGACCCCATAATTTAGCCACTCCTCTCCCGACCGGGTTTCAGAAATTCCAACGAATTGTTTTCTATTACTGAGATACGATTCAATTCATTTGAGAGGCACTCCTCGTATCCCGTAATGTTCAAGTTTGTAAAGAAGCATACAATGATTAACGCAGTCAAAGGCTTTTGACAAGTCAAGGAAAACACTGAGTGTCTCTCTTCGACCTTCAATTCCATCTACTATAATTTCTACTAGACGCGTTACTGCGTCTGTAGTCGATCCGAACTGTTTGTTTGATTTATTTATTTATTCATAAGACGCCGATCGTCAAGATATGGGCGAATATGGATTTCGAATGAGTGTGATGAGTGTAGATGAGCGAATGTAGTCATTGTTACAAACTAAGGCCGACTATTCCTTAGAAAGTGTCATTAATTAATAGCCCAATGACAAATGAACAGCCGGTGATTATCAACTGATCCTTCTCAAAATGTATTGACTCTGATTGGGATCGAACTGACAACCTTTAGCACATAAAGCTGGAATTGAACCAACTACGCTACCGACCAACTAATCCGAACTGGTTGTTTGATAGCAGATTGTGCCTATCGAGAAAATCCACACATCTTGTGAGAAAGACTTTTTCAAAGATTTTCCTGAAGATTGGAAGCATTGAAATTGGGCGGTAATTTTGGGGAGAGAGGGGTCACCCTTTTTAAATATTGGGGATACCTTTGCCTTTTTGAGCGAGAACGGAAAGGTTCCCGATGTGAAAGAGTGGTTGATCAGGTGTTCCAATGGTCTCAACAGGTATTGAGAACAGTTTTTGAGGATCCATGTGGACAAATGATTTGAATCGTTCTATTTTGTTGACTGAAGGTCTCTGATCACCCGGTCAATCTCCAGTTGAGAGACTGGGGCCAACGCCATTGAGGCTGCTGGACTCTGCACTCGAGGCGGGAGAGGCTGTCGCGGAGTAGGACCAAGCCCTTGGTCCGCTCCGACCGAGGCAAAAAATTTGTTGAACTCATCCGCGACCTTAAGAGGGTCTTGAATGCGTTCATTTCCAATTTCCAGTTCAATTCGTTTGTTTGTGGGTGGTTTTTTATTGTTAATGCCCATGCAGTTTTTGAGATGTTTTTGGACGTGAGCAGAGTTTTATTTACATCATAGGCCTTCGCAGCTCTGATGACTTTTCTATAGATTCGTTTGTAATTTTGAAAAAAGAGTACGAATTCTGGATTTGTTGAGCACTTCTTAATTTCGGAGAGAAATAATAAATTCTCTCTTGAAACTAGGATTTTTGGTAATCCATGTGCACAATTTTTTCCTCGGCTTTTGTTTGATTTGTTTCATGGGGCAGCTCACGTTTAAATGGTAAATAAATGGTGATTCGAAGATTTCAAATTGTTTATCAACGGGATCATTGAAATTTAAAAAGTCCCATCTCTCCCGCGCAAGCATGGAGTTCAGGAGCGAAATGTTTTCGGCCCTTGTTTCCCTGGCTGATCTCATTTGAATTGGATCCCGTTTTGGCTCATGGTTCATCAACGATGACCTGCTGGCCATAATGATCAGATATGACCGTGTTGATCACAGTTGCTTTGATGTTGGTCAGGTTTGTTATTATGTTGTCGACGGCAGTTGCTGAATTATTGGCCACTCTCGTTGGCGACTTGATTGACCATGCTAGTCCAAACGACCTTAGCAAGTCAGCGAACTGTTTTGTCATGGGACAACTAGCGTCTAAGACGTTTATGTTGAAATCTCCAATGACAATGAACTGTTGGTTCAACATTTCCGACAACATGAAATCAAATCTTTCCAAGAAGGATTCAAAGTTTCCACTGGGAGATCTGTACAAACAAATTACTGTCAGTAGAGATCTGTTGGTTTCGACTTTTACCTCTGTTATTTTGAAGTCCTTGTCAGTGGATGCAGTCGGTTTGTAAGGGGTAGTCGAAAATTTGTTTTTTGAAAAAATTTCCCCCCCCCCGCATTTAGCAGTTGTACGGCAATGATGGTTGGCCAATTGATAATTTAGTATCTCAAAATGATCGATAATTCTGTTGTTGAACCCATGCTCGGTAACAACTAGCATATCTGGATCGAGTTCCTCGCACAACAGAGAAAATTCTTCCATCTTATTAGTTGCCATTTGTGCGTTTTGGTGCACCAATGAAACTTTGTATTTTGAAAATTTTTGTTGATTCGATTTTTTAGAATTTGGATTGATTTCGTGTTTTTTTGTTTGTCAGTCTGTTGGAGTAGCTGAGAGTGGGCTGCCTAAAAAATTAGGCCGTTGCAAAGGCCTGCTGACGGCCTCGGCGTACGACGCTAAGCCAGGAGTCACCCACCATTGGACTTGAAGACAAGGACCGCAGGGGCGTCGTTGTCAGGTCGTAGGTCACCACTGGGTCCACTACTGACGGTGAAGGACCGTCTACTTCAATATAAGTTTGACTGTGACGTTGTTTATTACTGTAATACTTATCGACAGTAACATGTTATTTATTTATGGTATATATGACCTATGTAGTTGATTTTCATAAAGCCTAGCAATAACATTGTCCAAAGCTTTTTTTTTTATTATTATTGTCCAAAGCTCAACAGACTTTTTTTGACAAAAAAACCCTAATATGTACAGAAAGAAAAATGTGTCTGCCTGCACCTGTTCTAGATTATAAATAATTAGTTTAAATTATTGGAAATTTAAAAATGGTGGACGTTTGTGTAAAGAATTAGTGCATCTGTCAAAAACTTTATTGAAGTTATATCGGTATGTGTTACATTTTTCTATTCCGTAAATTAAAGAATAATGAAACTAATTTTCTTTGACAGTAAAATAATGCTAAATAAGCAACAAGCATTTACAACTAGACCTTAGCCTAGATAATACCTGCAATGTTGGTTGGCTTAACTTTTTGGTTAATGATAGCATATTTTACTGTAGTTTTTTCAGGTCTTTTTCTGTCGAAGTTGTGTTCATTATTAGGTAATTGTAATTTTATGCTAGGCTCCTATATCAATGATCCAAAACTATTTTAATAATATGTTTCTAATCAGCTAGTTTGTTTTCTTACAACTGAGAGTGTAACTGTCCAGTATTTCCATCCAGTAAAAGGGAAAAGGTTAATTATAAGGGGGAAAAGGTTATTCGAGAGAAAAGGGTATTATTTTTTAAGGTATTACTGGAAAATTGTTAAATATTTTTCCAATTCAAGTTTTAATGAGCAAACTTGTTTCCTACATGTTAGGACAATTGCTAGGAAGTACAAAAGCAAACATATTACCCAATTGGAAGAATATTACAGCAAATTTCTTCAGGTGTGCTGCCAACAAACAAAACCTCACTTTAGTAGACACACTATCAAATTATTGACTTACTTAATAGCATATTTCAAAGTACAGTCAGTTGTAGAAACGTCTGTGCAGATGACTTTTGAATATAGAATGTTGCACCCTCGGGTAGTACATTTCCTAATAAACCTAACAACATCTACAAAACACCTAACAAAACCTAAACATTGGTTCACAATGTTTAGGTTTTGAGATATTTCCTGGTAAACCTAGTGCAAATAACGGCCAGTCGCCAAAATAGCCTATTTCAAAGTGCTCTAAGTTCTAAAAACTTCTGTGAAGCAATTTTTTGATCATGACGTTGAACGCTCGGTTAGTACCTTTCTTAATATAGTACACTGGGTAGGAACCATTTGCTAGGTTGAGATATATACTGGTAAACTAAAGGTAATTATGCACTTTTTTGCCACCAAACAGATTTGGAAATTTTGCTTGAAATGGGTCTAGAATTGGCTGTATTTTCACGAGATAAGCTTTTTATTCCGCGGAAATAACGTATTTGTCGGCACTGGTGGCGCAGTGCTGTAACCTAGCTACATGGGGACAAAGTGTTTGGGAGATTGTATGCTCGGTTCTCTTAATACCGACATGGCGTCCGCTTGGTGGTTGCTATCGGCGTGGACACTAATAGAGAAGTCTGGGGTGTCCATGTTGGGTGGTAATCATTGTGCGGATGTTGTGTGGGGGAGATAACTGAGTATCAGGCTTGTCAATTAGCTGAAAATCAGACCAGCACTACGTGGTTCGGATTCCACGTAAAGCTGTAGGTCCCTTAGTTGCCCTGGCTGTTGGGCTATTAATAAATTGCCCTTTCTGAGGGACAGTTGAACTCAGTTAGTAACCAGACTACACTCATCCACACTCATCCTACGCTCATAAATCCATTCATATTCGCCTTAAAATACGCACAACGTTGTGTTGGTGTCTCATATGTAAGAATGTAATAAAAAATTTTACCGAAAAATTCTAAAAAACCAATGTCACAACTCATAGTGTTTCTGTCATATTTCCGTTAATTTAAATGGTATTCTAATCGTCTTTTTTATTTTAATATGTTTTTTGCGCTGAATACAAATTTGAAAACTATTTTAGTCTATTACAAATATTTATCGAGAAATAACGAATAAACTACTATTGCGGCGGATTGCAATTAGCGGCCATTACGCGATCACTATATATAACAACTATTAATTACAAAAACCGAATTCACCTATATTCCCGCCGGAGAGACGGCCGGTAGGCCGTTACGGATGCCAAACGCTCGGAATTTAACGTAAATTACGAATTTTTGTTGAGAAAATAGACAATTAGGATAAGTTAGGTTATGTCAGTAAAAAATGCATTTTTTGAGCTGAAAAAATAATTTTACTACAAAACCAGTTATATATATTTGTGTTCAGCATAAAAAAACACGAGAAATGGAAAAAAACTTGTCAAAAAATAACGATTTTTAAAAAAGTTAGTTTTTTCATTATTAACCATTATTAACTAGTTTTTGATTTTTCAGTAAAAAACGATTTTTTTACTGCGATGCATTTTTTGAGCTGAAAAAATAATTTTACTACAAAACCAGTTATATATATTTGTGTTCAGCATAAAAAAACACGAGAAATGGAAAAAAATTTGTCAAAAAATAACGATTTTTAAAAAAGTTAGTTTTTTCATTATTAACCATTATTAACTAGTTTTCGATTTTTCAGTAAAAAACGAGTTTTCGCGGATGAAATCAAACTCCTCAAGAGATAGATATAAACTCATTTTCATCACTTTTTTAACATTTTTTAATAATTTCAGGGGTGGAAAGAAAGTGCATAATTACCAAGTGTTTCCTCCCTAAAGTGAAATATTTTGTTATAATTAGATAGTCTGGTTTATTTTGAGTAAAATAATACAATGTAATATTAATTTTTTCGAATTTTTAGTTAAATACATCATTTCCACGAAATAAAAAGCATATCTCGTGAATATACAGCCAATTCTAGACCCATTTCAAGCAAAATGTTCTAAAAATTTGTTTGTGGCAAGAAACTGCATAAATGCCATTTTTTGGACATGGCACGTGGTACCTTCGGGTAGTACCTACTTAATATACCGTAGTTCATTGGGTTGGCCCCATTTATGCACTTTGAAATTTATGCACTGTCTTACAAATGTTCCATTATGTTTCTATTAAGCCAGAAAACTGCGTTGTGGAGATAAATAAATTACTCTTGATAGGACAATTGAATTGTGTATGTTCAAGTTACATAGGCCATATCCTCAACATTGATGCTCAATGCTGGGTTTTGGGTGCTTATTTGGAAATTATGCACATTCTTACCACCTCTGAAAAATAAATTTCTTGTTGAAACAGTGGTGAAATATGAGTTTATATCTCTTGAAGAGGTTGATTTCATCCACGGAAAACTCATTTTGTATTAAAAACTGAAAAACTAGATTTTATCTGATAAGTGATGAAACTACCGGTAACTTTTTTAAAATTGATGTTTTCATTAATTTTTTTTATTTCACATGTTTTTTATGAACACGAATATATAATTGGTTTTACAGTAAAATTATTTATTCAGCCCAAAAAAATGTATTTTTTAATGATATAACCAAGCATAACCTAAATTATCCTCATTGTCTATTTACTCAACAATAATTTGTAATTTGCTCTAAATTCGGGTGTTTGGCCTCCATGAGAGCCTGCTGGCAGGAATATAGGTGAATTCGGTTTTTATGATTAATAGTTGTTGTATACTATAATGCTCGCCTAATGGCCGATAATCGCAATTTGCCGCAAAAGTAGTTTTTCCATCATATCTCAAAAAATAATTGGATAGACCTAAATAGTTTTCAAATTCGTATTCAGCGCAAAAACACATCAAATTAAAAAAAAAGATTAAAATTAATGGAAATATGCTAAAAGTACTAAAAGTTGGGTATTTATCCAGTTTCTTGCCACCAAACAAATTTAGAACATTTTGCTTGAAATGGGTCTAGAATTGGCTGTATATTCATGAGATATGCTTTTTATTCCGTGGAAATAATGTATTTACCTAAAAATTCGAAAAAATCAATATTACAACTTTTAGTATTTTTGTCATATATCCGTTAATTTTAATGGTATTTTAATCATCTTTTTTATTTTGATGTGTTTTTTGAGCTAAATACAAATTTGAAAACTATTTTGGTTTATTACAAATATATCTCGAGATATAACGGAAAAACAATCGAGATATATACTATCGCTGCGAATCACGATTAGCGGCCATTACGCGATAATTATATACGACAACTATTAATCACAAAAACCGAATTTACCTATATTCCTGCCGGAGTGACGGTGGGCAGGACGTCACAGAGGCCAAACACTTGTACTTAACGCAAATTACTAATTTTTGTTGAAGAAATAGACAAATAAGATATAAATTAGTTTATATTTGGTTATGTCAGTAAAAAATGCATTTTTCGAGCTGAAAAAATAATTTTACTACAAAACCAGATATATATATATGTGCTCAGCTTAAAAAAAACAAGAGAAAAAAAGTTGTCAAAAAATAATGATTTTTAAAAATGTTGGTTAGACTAGTTTTTAAATATTTCGGTAAAAAACGAGTTTTCCTCAGATGAAATCAAACTCCTCAAGAGATATAAACTCATATTTCACCACTTTTTCAACATGAAATCGTAGGTGACAACACTTTTTCAGAGGTGGCAAGAAAGTGCATAGTTACGAAAAGTTATAATATTGGTTTTTTTTAATTTTTTGGTAAAATCTGTGGTATAAGTTTGTAATTTTGGTAAAACTCTACAGTTACTTAGTAAACTTCAATTCTTTTTTTATTTTAGTAAGATGATGAGGTAGCCCTCACGACTTAAGGAAAATAAAATTGAACCCTAAGTTTAGATAGTGGAAATCGGCATAATTTATGCTGTTCCTTTAAAATCAATAAAAAATATGTTTATCATCAAGTAAGCATGACAAACTTGGTGCCAATCGACACAGAATGTTTTGTTCTGTTCATATCAGGTTTTCAATAAATTTGTTATGCAATTTCCTAAACGTAGAAAATTAAGTTAAAACTTACAACTAGAAACTCCAGGTCAATTCCTGCCTGGTGGAGGTCAGGAAGGTAGAAAAATGGCCGAAGTTTGTTTGATAAATGACTGTACAATAATCAGAAGACGGAATCAGGCGTAGGGCTACCTATTGTCAGCCTGAAGAGAATTAAATACTCTATCCAACAAAACAAATTGCAAGGTTGTAGCTGTTTTACCACAAATGTGTTTGCATACCCTTGTTTGTTTCGACCACAATAGGACATAGTATGTTATTAACTTATGTAAATTAATTAATTAATAATTTTACGACTTAATATTCGGACCAATAAACAGATACGTGAATTGGAAATCTCTTGACAAAAAGATTAACAAACACTAATATTCTTTACTGTAGCCCTATATCGAAACAATCTAAGGCAAAAACAACTACTGATAGGAAGTTTTGAAATGATACTTCAGTTTGAAACCTAGAGAAGAGACTAAATGTAAAGAAAAATTTTAAAATTCAATATGTTATTAGTTAATTTTGTTTGAAAAATGACAATGTATCTCTAATGTTTTAACAGCCTTTAAAATAATAATATTTTTATTTAATATTACTTACTAATGTGTGAATTGTAGATAATAAGCGCGAATCAATATTCAATAGAAAATGTTGTTTTTTATTCAATAGAAGTGTTGATATATAACATCAAAACTTTATTGTGTGGGTACTCACGCACAAAACTACAGTACAAGTACAGCACTGACCCATCCGCCCACCCATACACGAATAGTGCCACTGACTCACCTGCCCGCACATACACGTACAGTGCCACTGACCCATCCGCCCGCCCATATACGTACATTGGCAGTGAATGGATTCTAAATTACTGAGAAACACTTACTGCACTGCACCCAAAGCATTTATTGGTGATATGTAGATAATATTTTGGAGATTTCCAATGCTTGAGTGTTTAAAAAACAAACACAACGTTTCGACAGGTATAACAAACTCCTGCCGTCTTCAGGTGTACTTACTAACATAGCCTACATCTAAATATATCTATATATTTCCCCCTCATAATCCATACTAGATCACAAAAGACTTAATACTACATGCTAGATACTAAAGATTACTGTTGAAAATCAAAAGTTTTAAAAAACTATCACACATAACATAATTATACAAAATATAATACACAATACAAAAAACAAAAGAAATGTAAAATATGCAACCAGTCAACAAAACACAGAGCAAGTTATTAAATAGACCAAATACTCAATGACATTAAGAAATAAATGCAAAATATGAAGAAATCAACAGAGCATAGATCAAGTTATTAAACAGACAAAATATTCAATGAAACACGAAATAAATGCAAAAATAAGAAAACACATTCAATAAAACATAGAGCAGGTTTTTAATAGATAAATATTCAACTTATCCAACCAGCTTCCAATTCCACTGAGGTGGGGGGAAAGGTATCCTCGCACCACTACACTCACGAGATCAACTCACCACGACCGTCAAAGACGAACTGAATCCTTGCAGTAGCTGATCCGTGACAAGTGGTGGGGGGTAGTCCCCTCCAAGCGATGCCTAGGTGAACTGTGCAAGATGATTGGGGGTAGGGTGTGTTGTAATCGCCCCTGTGTTTTTGAACAATTCTGTTGTGTTTGAAATTATGTTTTTGTGTTTGAAATTATGGTTTTGTTTAATATTTGCTCATAACGAGCCTCCAAAACCTAGTGTTCCGGGGGACAAGGTAAAAAACTCCCTCCAAGTGTATCTCGGGACATGGGCGTCAGGGCGGGGGCTGATGGATGTTGGTGTGTAAAATGTTCATGTTTTGCGTCCTACATTTATTGTTGTGGGTGTTCCGGGATGTGCCTCCAAGCTAGAATTCCGGGGACAAGGCAAATGATGCTCTCTTCTAGCAGACCTAGGGGCACCGGTGTCCAGTTTCATTGGGTGGAGTGTATGTGTGGGGACAGGTCTTGCTGTATGTAGTTTTTTGTTGTTGTTAAAATGAGACTTTAACAGAGGCAACAAAGTGGTCTTACCTCTATGCTACTTTGGCTAATTGGATCTTGATTCAACTTAATTAAAGTCCCTTCTATAAACTTTCTTTTATAGTAGTGTGGTTCATGGTGTAATATTTTTGCCTCAGTCCATAAAACTTATGTTCATTCTCCCAGGCATGTTTAGCTAATTTAGAATGTTGTGATTCACCATTTTGTGTTGTTTTTGTGTTTATTTATGCACACAGAAAGTGGTAATTTAGTTTATCCTATGTATTCCCTATCACATTCACATGTTATGCTGTAAATACAATTTTTGGAGGCTTGGTCTTCATTGTATGATTTTGTCTTACAAACATGCTGTCTTAATGTGTTTTGTGTTCAAAACGATGTTTTTATATTATCTACATAATATAACAAATATTTTGGGAATTTTCAAAATATCTACATATCATGAAAAATACAATGCTACTAAATAACTTTCAAACAACATTTATTATTCAAAAACTGTTTGTTTAGCCCCTGAACTGTTTTAAGATTATATAAAAATAAAAATAAATTACCTCTGTCAACAGTTCAAATATATTATAATGAGTATGACGATCGTTTCAACATTAAAATGTCATCTTCAGATATACAGTAAATAAAGGTTATAAACAAAAATTTTATAAATATAGAAAGATGTGTTTGTCTTGATAATTAAGTTATTCCAGGTGTAGTGGTGTTATCAGCTGGCCTTTGTTTTCTTGGTGTTGTTTTTTGACTTAAAATACTATTAAAAATAAAATGGGATTTAAACTGTAATTTATCATTTAAAATATTTTCATTGTGGTTTTTTTGAGTATGTGCTTTATATATTTCGTATTCTTCAAGAGTATCTAGTTTATTTCCTTTTTTGCATGTATGTAGAATTTGTAGGCCTGTATTTAGATCACTAATATCATGGTTTTTGTCAACCAGATGCTGGGCGAATGTTGATTTTTGTTTGTCTGTTTTTGGATTAGGATGGTGTTCTTTATATCTTGCTTTGAATGAACCTTTATTTACTGTATATCTGAAGATGACATTTTAATGTTGAAACGATCGTCATACTCATTATAATATATTTGAACTGTTGACAGAGGTAATTTATTTTTATTTTTATATAACATTTATTAGTTTTAGACTAAATTAATACTCTAGTTTCCAAAATGATTTTGTAATACAGTTTTTCTTTATTTTTACAGTTTTTATCAGAAACCTCTGAACTATTCCTTTGTAGTCAAAAAATTTATTTCAACCAAAAAATTCCAAGACACTTTATTTTGTTAGTATTAGATAGTTTTATTATTAACAGGAACTATTTTTTTAATCTAACATCATTGCCAACTCCAGGAAAACAAGTACCGGTACATGAATGATCGTTCTTAGATTCATACTAGATATCCTGTTGCTTACAAGTAATGAATGCAAATTTGAATTAATGAATAATATATTTACTATTCATTAGAAATACGAAAACGTTGTTCACACACAAAGACATTTTATGAAAGACGTCAGGAGATACAAAAACGCCTAAGACGCTCTGGAGTGTAGGCTATCTCAATATCCCTACTTTCAGATTGAAGATTTGCTATTCAAGTTTGACACTTAGTTCTCTTCCCTACACAACACCCGAACCTTGACTACCATTCAACACGGACACTCCAGACTTCTCTAGTAGTGTCTATATTGATGACAACCATTGAGCGGACGCCGTGTCGGTATTAAGAGAACCGAGCATGGAACCTATCGCCTACAATCTCCCAAACACTTTGTCCCCAAGTAGCTGAGTTACAGCACTGCGCCACCAGTGCCGACTTTTAGTTGCAAAAAATAGACTTGCTATTTTAGTTGCTGCAGAACAAATAGGAAAAAAAATCATTTTATGTTATTTTCTCTACAAAGTCGATGTAGAGAATAGTAGATATAGACTACTGAATTATAGAATTAAACTTATAATTCAAGCTATATCTAATGCACATGTAATTAATTAGAAAACAACAAATTTGCTAACCTTGGCTTGTGTCTATTTAATAAAATAAATTACTTACAAGTATATTGTGTTGTATATACTCTTACCTAGCTCTTCCGTTGAGTCCTGTTCACAATAGATGTTACAAAAAATGTTATAACTGGCGGACATATAGAAATAAACTATGGGAATGCCTGCATACGTCACATGCCAATCTAATGTAGCCTGGCCTCGGTAATGCCAGTTGTAATATGTCTGTACCACTCTGCTTGTAACACCTTGGTCTTCAGCCTCGGTCTGTGTTTATTAGTTGGTAATACAGGACTATTAAAAGCAACAGGACAAATATTTAGTATTGTTTTGTTTTACATTGTTTTTATGATTTAACAAATCTGACGGTTTAAAATTCATACTAAAAATACATAGTGTTTACACTATTATAAACATTATAAATATGTACAGCTCTTGTATGTAGTAATAGAAACACTGTATTAATAGAAATTTATTGGATCTTTTAGGGTCAGCAGGTAATTATTTACATTTATGATTTTATATTATCTAAAACAAGCCATGTCCGGATATTTATTTTTTGCTCCAAGGATTTTTCACCTAAAATTTTTTGGGGGTGCCCGACCACGAGAAATCGATTGGCACCGGTCTCAACCCAGGGAAGATTCTGATTTCTGCCCCAAAGGCTCTTAGACGTCCTGTGTTATTGACTTCTAGCAGAAAAAACAATATGAACCATTATTGACTTCTAGAAATGGGGTATCAAACTATAGGTATTTATCTCCTAAATGGCATTATACCATTACATTTTAAACTATACTATTACATTATATAGACAACACTTAAAGGCTCCCAAATAAAAAATATGCTCAAAAACCCAAAATTTGGTAATAATTAACTAATACACCCAATTTGGATATCAGATTAAAGGTAGGCTATTCTTCTCTTAATTACTAATATACCATCAGATTTTAGAAAAATCATATGTCTATTGGCTCCATTGCCTCAAAAACCGAAATTCATGGTCATACTGCTTAAAAATCCTGGTGAGGCCGTAGGCCGATCTTCCTCACAAGGCGACATGTTGAGATCCGCAAATGGTACTGTAGCAGACTGCCTTGGTGAGGCCGCAGGCCGAACTCTCCCCTGCGAGGCTGTAGGCTGAGTTCCACAAAGGGTCCTGTAACAGAGCATCTTGGCAAGGCCGCAGGCCGAGCTCCCCCACGAGACCGCAGGCCGAGTTCCACAAAGAGTCTAAAGTTAAACGCGGAAGACCTCCGAAGCAAAATTTCATTAATAACCTACAGGGTAGGACAACAAGAAACAATTCTCAGGATCCTCTGGCAGATATGGATGTTACCTCTTCAGTTTGCAAAATTCAGTTGAGCGAAGCTTGGTCTCCTGGTATTATATCAAAGAACATACACCTCTGTAGTACCTGTTTTCTAAAGAGCTGTTGTGTAATAAGTACACTAATTCTTGGTGTCAATTATCTCCATTAGGGACTAATGATTTTTCTGAAATGTAACTAAATCCTTGTTCCATAGCTTTAGATATAGCAGCAATATTACATTGTATGAATCAAATATTATTAATTTAATCCAAGCTGGGTCATTATTAGCTTATTCACTATTGTTTTTATGCTAATTTTTTTTTACGGTTTGTGTAAATCTTACAAGATGAACTGTTGGACCATTGTTCAATACTCATCCTTCAGGGCCATGCTTGTGCCTCACAGTACAGTACAGTAGTGTCTTCAATTTCGTTGATGCCTAAAAATACACACATATTATAGTATTACAGTAGCCCACTTGACGTAGTATGCATATCCTTTCGAATCGGCAACTTAGACAAAGTCAGGTCTGCTTACCACTGATTATTGTTTACTCTAGTGATTAGGTTGCTGGTTGGAGAAGTAATTTACGTTAGCATCTAATATCTGGGGTTTTCTTTATCAGGATTGCCTGGAGCCACATTACTCCAGATATATGTCAAATAAATATAGTTTTGATCTGCTATATTTATATGACAGATCAAAACTATTATGTTATTACTAAATTTTTGTCAGTGTAATGTTATCTATGATTCTTACACTAGATGGAATATATTTTCAATTAATTTTTATCAGGTTATTAGCTAAGCTATCAAACAAATAAAATTAATAGTTAAATCAATGATATTCCATGAGTTTGAGATATTATTGCCACTAACCATTTTAATATGAATAATTCACTATGTACTATACTCTATTAAGGTATATCATTGACTATAAAAACAAGAAGACTGTCCGCTCTTATTGGTCCCGTGAAGCTGGTTTTCTTGTTTTGAAATTAGTTCATGTCCGGTCGTCACATGTAGCACCAGTAGTCTCCCTCTCTCTCTCTCTCCCATATGCTAAAGTGACTAATAGCTGAGCTATTGGTACACCAATCAGTCGTCTTAAGTACTTATTTAAGATGATTCACCGTTAGATAGCAGCAGATGCGCACATCAACAGCAAATGCATTGCCTTGGACAGTCTGTTTGTTTCTATAGTTAGTGATTATATATATTTGATAAAAATTAAACAACATTTCTCAATCAGTAAAATACAAAGAGAAAAACATTAGTTGTCAGAGTGATTATAGAACTTGTTATGAAATTACAAAATGGTACATTTACCTACACTAAATTATTTTATCAGATATTACTTGTACAATTCTTATTCATTTATATCCAGGCTTTTAGTCAAAGATATTTTTCATTCACTCTCATTTCTAATGCATATTCACCTATATCCAGTGTTGAGACCTATAGACACTTTTGAGTGATATTTTGCTCATGCCTTGATAAATATAGTGTAGATTTGATATAGGCGTAGTAAATGTATTGGTAACAGTAGAGTTTCCGACATATCTTTTTACTTTGTAGTGCAATGATGAACGGAGCTGCGATGAATTGTCGACAAGACCAAGTGCTGCACTCACTGCACAGGGACTCTCGCGGGCTTCAGGGTGCCGGGTATCACCTCCAAATGAACAGCCCTTGTGAACAAAATTTTCCTGCGCAACACAGTAAGGCTATGCATTCTCAATCTGATCACTTTGTTATAGATGGTTCATCTCAATATTTGCAGAGTATACCTACTATAGATACCTCCAGACCAGCTAGAAGTGAAGTTCGTGACCCTAGATCTCAGGTGCGATGGGCTCAAACAAGAAAGCCAATAGATTTACCAGTCCCACAGTTTGAAATAGATATGAACTACGTAGGTAACAACCCAGTAGGTACTGATGATGCTTACCCTAATCAGAACCATAAAAATCTAGATCTGGATACTCGAATTGATTTATTGATTAAGAGCAAAGCCTTAGTTGGCATGCATCCTATTTTCTCTGAACTAGACGAGTCTGCAGATGATTCAGACGATTCTTTCAGAACAGGACCAAAAATAAAAGGTGGAAAAAAACACAGGCCACCTTCACCTTATGATCATTATTTGCTTCACAAAAATGATGATGATCCTGACAAGCCATTGTCAAGACCACCATCGCCTTTTTTGTCAAGAGCCAAATATTTATTTTGGTTCAATAAAGCGATAGAACTCAAAGAACAGGCTAAAGCCCAAGAACAAGAACTCATAGAAAAAGCAACAAAGAAACTTCTTCATGACAATGTAACTTCTTTAAATCCAAACAGTTCAACGTCTATTAATCGAAACCATGTTGACAAATCTAATAGGGAAAGTAAACCTTTTTTAAAAGGTTTACTAAACGAAATAAGTAAAGAAATGAAAGAAATTATTAAACAACAATTTATTGATGATGTACTTGAAAGCACAATATCTGACACATTGGACAGTTGGTGGGAGAAAGAGCAGGTGAAAGATGAGCAACAACATTCATTGATAAGTCGCCAAAAGTTGAATTCTGAACTTGAAGAACAGAACAAAAAAACCTCTGAGGACAGTTTAATTTCGGAGGTAATTGAAAATGTTGTTTCAAATCTGGTAAGAACAGCCTCCCCAAAAAATTCTTTTTCTTGTGAGCATGAGGGTTTTAAACATAAAGAACCATTTAATCCTGAAGATATCAGATTTGATAAGACCACAGACACAAATCATACTAATTCAAAAGTCGTAATATCATCTGATTCTTTACTATCTAAAAGTCCTACTTGTACCGACATTAATTTTTCAATACATTCTCACACAACGTGCACAGCAACGAAAATGGATTCAGATTCAGAATCTGAAAGTGAAAATAAAGATAAAAAAGGAAATTTAGATCATAAATTAGAAGACAAAAAGTCTGAGACAACAACTGAAGTTAACATAAAGTGTAATAAGATATCTCCTATTATTAATATTGAAGAACTATTAACTCATATTGAAAATTTACAAAGTAGCCAATCAAAAAGCGAAGTATTGCCGAAAATGTCAGGAACCAAAGATGATTTCATTAGTGATAATAGTCCTACTGCTGAAATCAAGTGTCGAAAAGAACTGAGCTCTACGAAAATCATTCAAGAAAATTATTCTGAATGTATTAGTCTGTCAAATGTAATTGAAAATCAAAATTCTACGCAGGACGAGAATTTAAGCAGTAATATTCCTGTATTAAGTGATAGTAAGATTATTGAATACTCCAATTCTGAACCTTCAGTAATTATACCTAATAAGCAAAGATTACTCAATGAAAGCTCACAAGAAAATGAAATTCAACAAAATGTAATTGAAACTACTTTGCAGTCAGAATACAATGACAAAGTACAAACACTCGTCGATACATCAAATGATAGTCATGGAGTTGACGGAGTTAGTGAAGAGAAAAGTCAAGACGTTGAGCAAAGTGCTACAAACAATAATGTCACCGAAGAAGGAGTTAGTGAAGAGAAAAGTCAAGACGTTGAGCAAAGTGCTACAAACAATAATGTCATGGAAGAAGATGAACGCATAAGTGAAACAATCCTAGTAAACGCTAATGCTCAAATTGACGAGCATCAAGACAATGTCAAGTGAAAAAAATGACAAGTGATGCAAAACCGACTGAATCCTAAATTCCTTAAGTTAAAATTAAAATATAATCTGAAAAACTCAAGTTATATCTCAAGAAAACTTATGTACCATTAGGACATTTGTATGGTGTTATCAATTAACTTAAGTAAGTGCTCAAAATATGTTAGGTCAAAACTATCTTAAGTTATTTTTCAAGAAAGGAATTAAACCATTTTGTTATAAGTTATCTTGATGAGTCAGCAAGTTCCTACATTAAGGTTTCTTAACAATTTGATGTATTTTATTTTTCTCTTTGTTTTATAAAAACTTATAACCAAGTAATGAGTTTCAAATCTGATGTATCATGGATTTATAAGATATAACTACAAATGGATTAATTTGAATTGAAAAAAAAGTTCTGTGCTGTTTAGAATGTAGAATTAAATGTAAAACCACAGAAACATAAGTCATAATTATTATGATGTAAATGTTAGTGCTAAATATATAAATGGTCATTTTTTTATTTTTCACACTAGTTAGACTTCTGTATCTGTCCTAAATTTTTGTAAAAATAACCAGTCACCATTTTTGTACATGTTAGTATATGTAATTCATAAGTTACAAAAGGTAATCTGTGGTTGCCAATATTGTTTTTGTTTTCTAATTTGTTATGTACTTATGTCCACATGTAAATAGTTGTACATTGTAAAATCTTTGAAAAGTTATGTTTTCTGTTGTAGTAAAATACAGTATATTACATCCAATAATAAAGTGGGAAAAATTGTACTTAACTGGACTATTATATTTTTATTTCAATTGTATCAGCAAATGAAAATTGGAATACATAAACATTACTTTATTGAACTTAACAATGGAATTTAGGGGTAAATTGTTTATTTAAAACTAGAAGTTATTTATTTAAAATTATGAGCCCCGAATATATTTTAATATTTTTGAAACAGTGTTTGGTTGTTATTCCTTTCATCTTTTATATTTAACTACCAACAATACAATTTGTGTATTTATTGTTATACTGTTAAGTATAACAATACTATTATACTGAATAGTACCTACATATGTACACTTTTTACTAGTCTAACGAACCAATCTTCATTTAATAAATTGATCTATAAGTTAAAAATTAACATTACCAACAGTATCAATAGCAATAATTCTTTTAAATATGATAAACACACACATTTTGTTTGCCACTTCACTATAGTTTTTATAGTACATTTAGTGAAATAATTATTATGTTTCGGTCTGATGCTAAAAAACTTACAAGACAGATAAAACGCAAATATGACATAACGGAAATACTATACGTTTATTATTCGCAATTCAGCAAGTTTATTTAATAAGTTTTTATATCTGAATATTAAGCAGCTATCCAGCTGGAAAAGTGAAAATTATCTTTATAAATTTATTACAGTTGACTATGAAATGTTAGCCAGTTAAAATAAACAAAACATAGTTTTAAATAACTATCATATTTGTTCCTTGAATAATAGAGTGCCAGAATATAGATCCATATACAGCATAGTGATGGATATAAACATTGATTGTAAATGGACGGAAACAGTGAGGTTGTTACTTTGCCAGTGATGTAACGAGAGAGATTTTCATATGCCAATATTAAGGGCTAAATGGAAATTGTAAAACCAATTTAAACGTAAGTTTATGATCTGTTTCTGGTTTGTAACTTATCCACAAAATATTGATTGATTGATGTTATTCGTTCTTAGCTTATCAGGAGCTTATAATTTTTAACAGTTCCCGACTAAGTTTTAAATTCTATTAAATTAGTTGTATTTGATACTTTCTCACAGTTAACTTGGAGAAAATGGATATTTAGATTTGATTTTTAACTTAAGCTCCCAGAGCATCAGAAACAACCTTATTGTATTTGTAATAATAGTATCACCTGTGTGCATATAAAAAAATGATCGTATAAAGTTAATCTAAATCCTATATAAATAAGGTAGACATTTTTTAAATGTTTTAAAATTGTATTGTGTTTTTGTTTTCTTCTTTATTTAAAGGTGGCATTTGATTTCATTAGCAACTGTTATTTTCTAAAACATAATCAGATAAATGCTTTTTCGTATTAAAATTATCTGTAGAGCTCTCATGTGAAAACTTATTTGCATTAGTATTAGAAGTAATCAATTATTAATTACTTACTAAGTGTTATAAGTATTTGTGATACTTGATGATAACAGCTGATATGCTGCAACTTCCAGTCCAGTCCTGATTTAATTTTGTGTATTCTTTATGTTATTAAAATATGATTGTTATATTAGCATGCATATTTTCTTAAACCTACATATTTTATCTAAGTCAACTTAAAACCTTAAGAACGACTTGAATATGTGTTTGTTTTCAATTATCAGTGTGTTTTATTTGTTGAATTAAGACAAATATGGGTGAATATGAAATGCAATCGAATGTGAGTGAGTGGAAAAATTTGCTTATCAGCAGACGTTTTACTAATTCACTTGATTCCTTTATGAATCGTAACTTGATGGTTAAGTATTAGTAATGAAAAATGATTATTGAACAAAATTGTTACAAATGTCGAGGTTTGTAATGCTCAATCTTCTCTTATACTGAACTGCTATTAAAAGTTAATGACATTGCGAAATGGAATATAAATTTTACTAATACATACAACAATGTGTTAGTTCTTAAGAATTTTGTTTAAAAAATCTTATTGTTCACCATAGAAAATAAAGTACAAGCTTGATTATCAGGTCCGGCTTTATCTGGCTGTCTGTGTCATCTGGTGACAATTAGACGAAAATGTTTTTTTTATGAAATAAAATTACAACTATGCAGAAGCTCTATTCAGAACTTGAACACAAGTGTTTGAGTTTTGCATCTTGATAATGCAGGAGTTATTCTTTTAACTTGTTATTCAGCACTGGTTTTCACTGCTGAAAGCGCCTGAAAATCAAAGCGGGGAATTTGTTTACTTCTGAAACAGAGTTGCTGGAAGAGTCCATTTCCATTAGGGGAAGTAAAAGAGTTCATTGTGTACATGCCCTTAGTATTGTCAGTCTTTTGTATAATGTTTCATAGTGAAAACACATTCTTGTTCATGTAAAGGATGTAATTAATTACTCAACACACTTTTAAAATAACTAAAATTATACAGTATAGCAAGTTTTTACCTAAACACTGTACAATAACTGAACATACGATGTTAGAATTTTAAAGGAGTAAAACGATTTTTTTTTAAAACAGGTATTACAAGTCACAAGATTTCAACATTATGTAGTCGGCCGAGTTCGTCATCAAAATTCACCATGCCTTTGCGATATGCGTTGCATGCAATTGTAGGCGCTCTGCTCTCGCCTGTTCTGATTTGACTTAACTTATTGAATCTGTTTTATTGTTAGAAAACCAAGATTTTTAAATAACGTGTTTTATCCTTTAAACATAACCGGTTTCACCTGCCGCAACCAAGGTTGTACTGTACGTAAAAATAAAATTATGTAACATATAACAAAAATGTAACAAGTCATACTGTAGATGCATACAGTAGCCATCAGCATGGAGCTGATGTCTAATAAACCTACACTCCTTCAGGGCCAGTTGAAACCAAGCATTTCTGCCAATAATCCTTTCTGTTCTGATCATGTAGATGGGCTGAAAATTGTTAAATGAATATTGTGAATGTGTATGAATTTTCATAGGGTGTCATATAATGACATTCTATTAACCCTATGGCATGAGAATTATTTTTATGTATACTGATTTTTACTGTCTGAATAATAATTTTCATCTCCTCTCCTTATATTTCTTATACATCCAGTTGATTTAGTGTTCATTTTTACATGTGTAATAATTTATATGTCCTTTACATATAATGGATTAAAAAATACATCCAATTAAAAAAAAAAAAAAAAAAAAATGAGAAATAAGTGTTCTACACCTATAAATATTAGTAAAAATTCGTTCAGCCAGCAAACGAGCAGTCTATTTTGTCAAACTTTGCACCTGAGTTAGAGATAGCACAGGTTCGAATCCAGGCCTGACTGGAATTTTTTATCATTAATGTTTACCTTGTATCGTACTAGTTCTCCCCCTACCATGCACAGATGCTCCTCAGAAGGTGGAGTTACTATATAGAACTGTTTTTAACTCGCGTTTACGTTTTAATTTTTCTCATGCTTTTTTTAAAAAATTGAGACAATTAAAAAAATTTAATTGTTATTTCAAATTATAAGCCCATTTTTGTAAAATTATGTTTTCAGCAATAAATTAAAATTACGTTTGTCTTTTTGTAATTATTAAAATTTTTTCTGCACGCCCAAATGTGAACAACATGAAGTAGTAAACATCTTCTACCAGCTGGAATTTGTGCCTTTTAAGGTCCTCCTGCCTGAAGTAAAGTTAGTTATGATGATAATCTTCACTTTTCTTAACTGTATTTCTGATTGTAATGGAGTTAGGAAAAGTCCCTTTTTTTCTATGATATATAATAAACAATAATTTTCATTCTTTTGAAATAAGAATAGTCGTGGTACTAACTGAACCTCGTTTTTATTAGAAAATTAAATAAATATAAGACTCGTACATGTTATATGACACTGCAAAAAAAACTCCAGTCTTGTTAGATATACTGAAGTAGTTGATTAGTTTTAATATTTATATCATTTTTAACATTCAAATGATGGTTCTTTACATATTTTATTTTTATTATTGTTAATTATGCTAAGTTGTTTTAGTTTGAATTATTCAGTAACGGGTGGGGTATGTGTGCTTGATTAAACATTTTTTATTGGCTTGGAAGTCATATAAAAGGTTGATTCATGTCTTATTTTTCTAAGTTATTTATTTCACAAAATTTTTATTGTTTGAGAACACAAGCTATACTATTGACTGATGATACGTTATTGGTGATAAAATCTACCTAGTTTGGGATGGACTCCAGCAATAATTTAGGGGAAAATGGTTAGGTCCCGATGTATTTCTCGGCGACTGTCACTAGCAGAAACTTCAATGAACCAACAATATCAGCCCAATGTGGCATTTTCCATTTGAAACAGTTTTATTCTGTATCACATAGAACTTGTGAAAGAAACTGTCAAACCTAGTTCAATTATTACACACTGTAAAGAAATAAAAAACAAATTTTTATATAAACTCAGCTTCAATAAGGAACTTGATTTCTTGTTTTAAATGGCATTGACAAAATTAAGAACATTAATAAAGTAACTTCAAATTCAAATTTGTTTCACAGTTGAAATAATAATAGAACAATGTATTTTGTTATAAAATGCATGCATATTATTTACTATGATTACAATAATTAATTATGAGAGTTCCTTTAGTCAAAAACATAACAAATTCATATTTGCTTTGATGTTTAAGTTATTTTGTTGATTGTGGCACAGTCTTGTAACCAAGCTATGTGGGGACAAAGTGGTGAGGAGATTGTAAGCAATAGGTTCGATGCTCGGTCCTTTTAATACTGACTTGGTGTCTGCTCAATGGTTGCCATTGACGTGAGCACTACTAGAGAAGTCTGGAGTGTCCATGTGGGATGGTAGTCAGGGTTCAGATGTTGTTTAGGGAAGAAAACTATCAGGCTTGTCAGTTAGCTGAAAATCAGACTACATGATTTGGATTCCATGTAGAGCTGTTGGTCATTTATTGGGCTTTTAATAGATACTCGTAGCTCTTTCTGAGGAACAATCGACCCTAGTTAGTAACAATGACTACACTCGTCCATCATACTCAGTCGCCCCTCATATTCGCCCATATATTAACGATCGGTGTCTTACTAACGAATAATAATTATTTTTTCAAAATCGAATTTTAGGTTCAAAAGTCAACTGAGCTAAGAGTTAATAAGCCACTTTGGTGGTTGAAATAAATTTTTGTTCTTTGAACACGGATCTGAAATATTCAATATCCTTCAGCTACTATATTTTAATAATTTCTATATTTTAAATTAGTCCCTTTATGGTTTCTAAAATTCATGAGGTAAATTTTGTTTGACTGTGATTTTTGCCATAGTTTTCCCTCATTTAGTATTTAAGTATAATGTTTCTAAGAAATAGACGTGATTATATTCATACAAAAACTAGTACGAGATAATTTTGCACATTAAGAATAAATTATTTAATTTTACTAAACAAATTGGATTTTTCAAGAGTTTTTTAATATTGGCTGTGTAAAATGTTCATAATCAAATTTCAAAAATGGGAAGCTATTTCTAATAAACACAAATAAACTAATTTTTGTAGATTCAATTGGATTTGTAAAAATAGATAAGGCAGTGAGTTTCCAGGGAAAATAATACACCAGGAAAGAGAATCTAGGGCTGCCCCTAACAAATATTCAATTAAAATCAACTTTGCATACATCTTTTATTTATAAACAATATAAAACCTCATTTAATGTTGGGTTTATACCAATGACATCAACAGTGTTCATTAATGAGTAAAACTATTAATTAGATTAATATGAATAAAAGTAACAAAAATGTGTTTAAATAAAAATTCTTCAGTTATATAAATTTCAATATTTAATTTCAGATTTTTTATTTTAAAAAGGATGGACAAGGAATCTGTAACTGTGCTTTTCTTTAAATCGATCCTTGATAGTAAATATGCATGCTTGTAATAAGATATAGATAAATAGAATAATAATAAGATAAATAGAAAAAGATTTATCAGTAGCGTAGTTGGTGAAAGTCCCAGTTTCATAAGCTAAAGGTTCTCAGTTCGACCCCAATCAGAGTCATAACAAATTTTGAAAAGGATCAGCTGATAACCACCGGCTGTTCATTTGTTATTAGGATTTTTTTTCCAATGCCAGTGGCACTTTATATTGACTAATAAAAAGTTGTTATGCGACAATGGTCCAAAACCATCAAGCTAAATTTAGTTGGACCTCACGGGATTTGAACCTGCGACCTCCTGCTGTAAAGTCAGAAGTGCTAGTTAAGTGCTGTAAAGTTAAGCTAGCAAGAGGCCCTAATGATTCTATCCAAAGCTATGTTGTCCTCGAAACGATTTGTAGCACGCGACGTAAAGCGTATTATACAGCGTTATTACGCCAAGGACTAGATATATGTAGATAAATCGGAGTGTTGTCCTCAAAGTGACGTGGCGGGATGTGCTGCTGACATACGCTGGGCGTATTATAGCCATACTGCTTCTTGAGCAGTAGTAGACGAACTATGCTGCGTTTCAGACATGGTTCAAGCAGCCCATCAAATAAAATTAATTATTTCCAAGGTTTTCAGAAGAGGATGATGAAAAACTTATTTTTGAGGTTATCAGGTCAAGAGTTTTTATCTATTAAGTGATACTGACTGTAAAAAAATTCTATGAATCATAATATTATGTCAAAAGAGGAATTAATTAATTTATTTTGATATCAAATATCAATTCTACGTAATGGGACAGCCATTTTCACCTCTGCACTTATAGTTAATTTCACTGGATGTGTTGCCTTCAAGGTTACATCTTTACATATTAGGTTAGTGATATTCCAAAATTGCTCTCTTTTTAGTCAGAAATACTTTTTAAATTTCACATCATTCAGTAAATGCCTTTTTTAAGAATATAAAAATCCCACTCTTCTTCTCTGTCCCTGTACATTTGGCTGCATTAAAGCAGCTTTACATTTTTCTATCAGGATATAGTCTCACATGGTGAGAGGTTTGAACCAAACTGAGAGAGAGTCGCTGCTAGGACAACACCTCTAGGCGGCGATACAACAATATACGTTGACGCAGCTTACTACGCTTTACATCACGTGTTATAAATCACTTTGAGGACAACATAAATTAAGCAATAGTCAGCCTTAGTTTGTAACAAAGACTACATTCGTTCATCACACTCATTCGCAATCCATATTCATCCATGTCTCGATGATCACCGCTTAAGAATAAATAAAATAGAATAGATGGTCTTTGTCATCAATATTTTTACAAAGAAATAGAAACGCCACTATTAATTAAAATTAGATCTAATGAAATCTAAAAAAGTCTGAAGGTGTTCACTGGCCAGACCAGAACTTTTGACACAGTGTAAAATGCTTCATTCTGAAGAAAATTTTGTCTCTTTTTAAATTCCTTATTTTCTGATGAATTCTTATTTTTAAAACTAATCCTTTCTGAGAATTTGCTATAAAAGTTTGCTTTATTAACTTCCAATTCCCAAATTTACATTGATTTCAATTGAAAACAGTTGATGTCACTACAGGCAAAATATAAATGAATGTGTCTATCAAAATGTAATTTGGCAATATTATGTTAAATTTAATCAATAGATACTGAATTGGTACAGTTAAAACTTGTGCCAGTAGTACTGTACAATGTTGGACTGGCGTATTGTTAGTATTTGTTCTAATTAGACATAACGGTCTTATAGTGAGGCGTATGACCAGGCAGAGGAGCAGGCAGGGGGATAGGGAACAACCGAGTGTGTCTTCTCAATTGGCCTCCAAGGACAGCCTCAATTAAAAGGCTTATTGCTCAAATGTAAAGCCTGTAGCAGAGCCACTTGCTTTCATCCTGTCTTGCAGAATTGCCTCCTCCCCCTCAGTGGGGGGGTCGGACATTCATATGACTCGTGGCTGCTATTTTTGTTAATTCCCTCCAAAGGAGATACCAAGATGAACTTCTAAAATGTAATAAATGAATCGAACCCCCCTTTAAGTTAGATTATATACTCACCAACTATAAAAAATGACCATAAGTAAAACCATAATGTCATTAATGACCTTAATAGTGTAATAATGTTAATGACTAAAAACAGCTATAATTCTGAATCTAAATATCATCTGTTATACATAGACTCATGCCAGACGCACTTAACTGTAGGTAAGAAGTAGATTGTCTGGTATATTCCCGTGATGTTAGTTTCGTTGTTGAAAAATAAATCTGCCTGAAACGTTTAATTTGTTAACAAAACTTATAACTATGAAAATTGATTGAATTCTGTTAACAACCACATAAACTGGATTTAAAACTGTAATTAACAAGCAAATTAAAAACAGTAAACTTCACATGGCAAACAATAAGTACAGTAATAAGTATCAGCTAGATGCCATTCGCTTTTCTATAAATATGTGATCTTGTAAAAATAAACACTGTCTTACTTTCATTGCAGAGGCATTTTTCATACAACTTATTCTTACTTACTTCATCTGCGTTACATATAAGAAACCTATGTCCTAAAAATAAATCCCATATCTGAAATAATTAAGTTATATTTTAATGTAAATTTAAATATTCTATAGCATATAAGTAATATATTAGTTTTAGTTAGTATTAAGAAGCGCTTAGCTAAAATTTAAGTAGTTTTTTAATCCTATTTATAGCAAACAAAAAGGAAGAAATAGAATTAATTAAGTTATTAAGGAATGCAAGACTTATCTCGATAAAAAAAGTACCCAAATTATATTCTAATGCACCTACAAGTTCTAAAATGGCTTGAAAAGGCACTTCAGAAAAAATGTCCATCTTCCAGTATCTTAAACCCTCCACTTACGTTCTTCCTGGCTACTGCCTGTTGGGCTATTAATAAATTGCCCTTCTGAGAAACAGTTAAACTCAGTTAGTAACCAGACTACACTCATCCTATCATATCATCATTCATATTCGCCTTAAAATACGCACAAAGTTGTGTCGGTGTCTCATATTTAAGAATACACTACTGCTAAATCTAAAAGTATTTTCACGTTTCCTGAAAGTCTGCTCAATGGTCATCAACACAAGAACTGTGGAGCAAGTGTGATGTGGCTGATATCTCTTCATAGTGTCAAGAAATATACTGATGCCAGTAAAAGTGGTGCAGTTTGTAACTGAGCTACTTGGGAGCTAAGTGTAGTGGAGATTGTAGGCGATAGGTTTTGTTCCCAGTCCTCTTAATACCAACAAGTTACCAGCTCAGTAGTTCCCCTCAGCGTGGACACTACTAGAGAGATTTGGGGGAACTTGTAGTGTGGTGGCCAGGATTCTGTTTAGGGGAGACAACTGAGAATTAGGCTTGTTAAACCAATACTACAAGTGCAGACTGTGTTATGTCGCTTAGTTGCCCAGGTTTTGAGCTATCAATAAGGAGTCCTGCCAAAGGATCAGTCGACCTTGGTTGGTAACAAAGACTACACTCATTCACCTACATTCATCACACTCATTCGTAACCCATATGTGCTCATATGATCGACATCTTAAATATAAATTAAAAGAAAAACATATATGCCATATAGTTTTGGTTGTACATTCGGTTTATTAGCTTCACAGGCTTTTGGGTTATTACTAAATAACCCTAATACGAATTATCTCAATCAGTAACCACATAACATAGTTACACAGGACATCCACATTCAACCTCCACTCACATAGTTCCTCAAATCAGCCTTAACATTCGCAAAATTGTGCCAGCTTCTAATTACTAATTTAAATTAATAATATGCTAGTCAATAGTCTGAATAGCAACAGACTTTCGATGTTTCACGATATGGAGCATATTTTATGTTATATTTTTAATTTTGTTGAATAAATTGCTTGTGTTTTTATAGGAGACTGGCTTGCATTCAAAGTTGTTATTCTAGTTATTTGTATTTAGTCATGTATTTATTTGTTAAAAGAAGTTTACATTTCTACAGCTATGCGTATAGTATTTAAAAACAGCAGAAATGTATAAATGTAAGTTAAAAGGTTTAAATATTTTAAAATCAAAGGATATCAATAAATTATTTGACTGTTTTGTTTTAATGTGGTTTTAAAATATGTTCAGATGTGTACTTAATGACCAAATTATGTTCAAGTAGTAATTTATAGACAAAATCCCTTTAAATGAAACTTGTGACTCTTTTAACAACTTTCTTAAATACTTCTTTTCTAACCATAATAAAAGTAATGGTCTACTATGATTTTTGTTTTTATTTATTACAGTACTTTAATACAGTATTGAGCTTTGGGGATCAGCTAACATTAACATATTTTTTTAAATTCAAAAAGAATGATAAGAATAATGACTTAAGTAAATGGGAGATCTTCTTGTTATTGACTATTTGAGGATTTAAATATTTTGTCAGTATCTTGTAAATGTTTAGTGTTTGTTAACCGTTAGGGGAACAACATGATCACTCCTACAACACAAGGAATAATACTAAATTTGGTACATCCCCGATACCATTTAGTTGCTTATAAACAAACATTTATTTGGGGGGAAATAATGTTTTGTAAATTATCGATTAATGTAACAATTATTGAAAACCTTAACATTTTAAACATTTACATGAAGAATATTTTATTGGAAATGTTTTTATGCAATAAACAACAAGTAATTTTTAAAAGCAAATTTTAGAGCTTATATTAGATTTTAAATATTAATTTCTGTAATTTTATACACAGGATATCACAAAAAAGGTGTCGTGGCTATTTTACATTTATTCACGAGCATAAAAATGATGAGTTCAATTTTTTTACTTCCAGTCCGTTTAGTGTCTGTCTGTCTCACATAAACATCAACAATTTAAGAATGGGTTGACTGACTGACTACATTTTGCACACCTTTTTATGTTTATTAAAATTGCCAAATAAAAAAAATGGCAGCAATTTAACATTTTTAAACAATTATTGGTTTACAAGATATTTGGTGGTAACAATTTTAAATGCCCACTGTTTTTGAATGGCCAACGATAACTTAATGGCTATTTTTTTGCTGTCTAATAATTAAGACTTAAGCTGACAATGTCACCTGTTTCTTTAGTATGTACTGGGCTCATGAAATGTGTCTTTGACAATAAAGAATTATTCTATTCTATTCTTTTTACTACAGAAGTAATATCATGATCAGTTAATGTTATATCCAAGTGAAAGGTTGGTAAACCTGCCATGTGTGTTAATGGCTGTTAGTGGCCAATGTTTGTGTCATCTATTTGTTTTCATAATGGAGGGGAGAGGAACTGAATTAGAGGAGGATTCTTCAGCCAATCTAACTCATGCCAGTTGAATCTAAATTGTTTTGCAAGTGGTTGACTGGTCAAGTCCCTTGTGACTTTCGCTCCTTTGTGTCTTGTGTTGGTGGATTCCAGACAATTTTCTTAGTACAATGTTTATCTGCCGAAGTGCAGTCACGTAATACCTTTCAGGTAGGTGATTAAAGTTCCTATTTATTAATTATATTTTAATTTGATTTGTGCAACTATTTGAATGCAGCTGCAAATGTTTCAAAGAAAACCCTTAAGAATAGTCAGACTTTAATAAACTAAAGTATTGTATTTTGTAATAATACTAATAAAATAATTATTGTGAACTCAAAAATGTTATGGTAATTAGTTTAAACTGCTGTTTATGATTCCTTTCCTTAGTGTGTTTTTTATCATTATTATTATTTACCTAATATAACTGGGAAACCAGGTAGTAATTTTGATTAGACTTTTGACTTTATTGTTTGCACGATAGCACGGGTTATAAGGATAAAGTGGATATCTGTAACTTACCTTAGTTTCTTATTGGCATATGTTCTCAAAACTTATTAAGTTATTTTTATGATTAATGCTTTTTTAATGTTGCCTTGAGTCATTTAATATTGGTTTTGACTCTTATCAGCTGATGTAAAGATTTTTTATGAAAACATTTTTGCCTGTTAGGACGTGGGCATACTGAAATTTTGCACATCACCAAATTTCCGCATATCTTCAAATTAATTAAATTTGAAGATTAATTACTTAAGACAGCATAATCTGCACATTACTTACTTTATATCTTGATATCATAGCAAAGCATTGGTATATATATATTATGTTGTATGACCTTCATAGGCCAGGCCCCAACTAGTAAAAGATTTAAAAAGTTACATAGATTTAAAAAAAAATACTAAAATAAAATCTAAAGTACAAAGTACTTTTGTCCAAGTATTTAAATATTGATTCTCTGTCACAGAGCTAAATCCAAGTTTCTTAACCATTCAACACCTGCATCTCCGATTGAATGAAAACCAGCAAATCCCCCCTTAAAAGAACGCAATTGGCACTCATTAACTATGATCACCACAGTTTGAAGCCAGGCAAAGAACCGCAAAGTTTTGAAAACTACCGCCCTATAGCTCTTAAGTGTCTGCTATAAGTTACTCGAGAGGTTGATTTACAACAGAATATCACCTATTCTCAATGACAGGATCCCTGTTCAACAAGATGGTTTTGACCTCGTCGAAATTGTTGCGACCAAGTACTTTATTTGAAATCTTTAATTGAGAATGGGTCTGAGAAGAAAAAGAAAACATTGGCAGCATTCGTAGATCTTTCAGCAGCCTATATGACACAGTCTGGAATTTACAACTTGATTCCATGTCCTCAATTGTTGCGATTTCTGAACTCCATCCTCAGCAACAGGTTACTTAAAATGTGCCTCTTTAGACACCTGAACGATGGACTACCACAAGGATCTGGTCTTGCTACTTTTTATTCAATGTATAATAGACTGCGGACCTTCCCGCCACACAGTCCAGAAAATTCATATATGCAGATGATATTGATCTCGCAACCCAACACAAAGACATATCAAAAACAGAAAGAACACCTACACTTAATCTGGCTACCACCAACAATTATTTTAGAACCTGGAAGCTAAAGCCCAATCCAACAAAAACAGAAGCAACCAGCTTTCACCTGAGTAATAGACTAGCTAATCAAAGCATTGATATTTGGAGAATTTGAAAAATATTATTCATAAATTCTGTTTATTTGTAAAGAAAATATAAATTACAACAATTAAGATTGTCTGTTGACTATTTGTTATTTAATATTTTCTCGAAGAATCATACATAACTAGGTAAACTTGGCAAGCTTTAGTGTGGCTAGTATGACATTAACTATTAGTCGTTATTTTTTACTCTAGTTGTTGCAAAGTTAAAGGCTGACTGTTTACTTTTATTAAGTATAGTAGCACTTTTTTAGCTGTGACATTTGTTTTCATCGAGTCTTGACATGTAGGTAGGTTAAATACTTGAAGTACTCTGTTCCCGTTTAAAATCTTAGCAACTATATATTATATAAAAACACTTGTATATAAAGGCAATGTTGTGTAAAAATTTCAAGTGAATCCATGTACAGTATTACTTTTTTCATACTTTCAGAAAGTATCTTTTTTATATGTATATAATAAAAGATACTTATAGCTTATAAAATAAAAGATGTATATAGCTTTTCTATTTTAACAGCTAACTTTCTTGGAATAAGTTAGCTATCATTTTTAACTGAAGGAAGGGCTAGTTTCAATCCTTGCATTACTAAAATTATGTCACTTTTGTTGTCTTTGAGTTTTGTTATATAATGTGTAATAATATATTTGTGTTTCTGCTCAATTAATCAACTTCAAAAGATAGCTTTCTTTCATCAATACTTCCATTTTCTAAGTGAATAAATTTTACTAATTTTCATAACTCAGTTGGTTTTTATTATTACTGTTAGATGATTGGTCCTTCAGTACTATTAGCTGATTGATCCATCAGTACTGATGACTGATTGGTCCGTCAGTACTGTTAGATGATTGGTCCATCAGTATTGTTAGCTGATTTCTCCATCAGTATTGTTAGCTGATTGGTCCGTGAGTACTATTATCTAATTGGTTCATCAGTATTGTTAGTTGTTTGGTCCGTCAGTACTTTTAGGTGATTGGTTTGGTAGTGTTGTTAGCTGATTAGTCCTTTAGTACTGTTGGCTGATCAGTCTGTAAGTGCTGTTAGCTGATTGGTCCGTCAGTAGTGTTAGCTGATTGGTTTATCAGTAGTGTTAGCTGATTGGTCTGTACATGCTTTTAGCTGATTGATCTGCCAGTACTGTTAGCTGATTGGTCCGTCTGTACTGATGGCTGATTGGTGAAGGTTTAGTTCCCAGGCGAGGCCGCAGGTCGAGCTGCCCTCATGAGCATAGCGAGTCACGGGGTTAGTATGCGTAGCGTGCAGGGGAGTCCCCTAGTCTATATATATAAACCAAAGCCCTGACTGACTTACTCACTCACTCATCACTAATTCTCTAAATTCCCGTGTAGGTAGAAAGCTGAAATTTTTTACTTTGTTTCTTTATGTCTTAAATAGGACAAATAACATATTTTGATCTTGATAAAGTACTCCTAAGGGGTAGAAACCACCCCTAAAATATTGTTCCATATATCTATAAAGAATCCATATATCCATAAAAGAGAAAGCCCTTTCTTATCACTAATTCTCCCACTTCCCGTAATCCTACAGAGCTGAAATTTGGTACACATATCTGATGTAGGCTGAATAGGAAAACTAAAGAATTGTTGTCTTGATAATATTCCTAAGGTGTAGAAACTGTCCCTAAAAGATTGTTCTGTAATGATGATAACATTAGGTTGATTTTAGTAGATTAATAACAGCTGTTTTGTAAATAAATAAAAATGTTATTGTGTATGTTTGACATTTATGCAATTGAATCGGTTATTGCAGAAAGGGCACATGTAGCATATTTGACAGTATCTGAGTTAGGTACAGATTCTTATTCTTATTGCTTATACGCATCGTTTGGTGCAGAAAGGGCACTTGTACAACGCCTCCTTCACAGTAAAAGTATATCCAGAATTTCTTGGTTATAGCAGAAAGGGAACATGTGTCGTCACATGTGACTTTTCTGCGGTAAATTTGGTTTTTCGTTCTGAGAACAGTTGGCGCACTGGCTTCAGTTGTCAGGTGACGAATACATTTCCACTTGTTCCACATTCAACATGTGAAAAATTCAGTTCCAGTATGAAAAATCACAGTTTATCAGACAATGCTAAAAAAGCTATTTCTGTTGAGCAGATAATCCATAAAAGGCGAGCTAAAAAAAAATTTTATCCAGCATTAAAAGAAGCTTCCTCTAATAAAGATGAAGATATTGCAGCCATAGCCTTTGACTACATGCAGAATCAACCTCTACCACACATTCCCGTAAAAGAGGTTTTTTATTTACGCCAACTGTGGGTTAACATATTTTGTATTCATAATCTTAAAACTAATAATGCAACCTTATACCTATATCATGAGGGTCAAGCACGTAAATCTCCCGATGAAGTTTGCTCATTGTTGAACAAATATATTGAAACTCTTCCAAATAGTGTTAGGAAACTTCGTGTTCAGTGATGGTACCGGTGGGCAAAATAAAAATCATGCAGTAACTAGATACCTCCTTAGCCTATGTGATACCGACAGGTTTGAAAGTATAACACAATATTTCCCAGTACTAGGTCACTCATTTATGCCCTGCGACCGTGACTTTGGATCAATGAAAAGAGTACTGAAGAAAACTGATCGAATTTACACATTAGATCAATACAGAGAGTTTATTCAAGCGTTAAAGTACAAGAGACAGATTTGAAATAATCTATGTAAATACAGAAGACATACTCTCCTTCAAACCTGGTGGCCAAAATATTACAAAAAAATTGTCAATTCAGATGAGACATCGGGTCGGGGAGTCCGTAAGGAGGATAAAATTGGATTTAAGATTTCTTCCTTTAAACAGTTTGAGTACACTAATACTAACAAGGGAAAAGTTGTGGCCATGTCATTTATTGCAGGATTAAATAAACAAACCTTTTCTTTATCAAAATCCAATAGTAACCTTCCAAATCTTCCTACAACAAAAGCTTATCCACAAGGCCAAGTACCAATCAACCGCAAAAAAAATTGCCGATCTAAATAATTAAAAACAGTATTTATGTGGTTACGAAGACTTCTACAACCAAATACTTTCATGGCCAACAACAGCAGCTGTCAACCAATCTGATGATGAAGAAGACGCAATCTAATCAAAGTTAAGCTACAGAGGTTTTTATTGTTTTGAGACTAAATTCTCAGTTATTATTTTGACGAAATATTGTTATAGTAATGATGTAAGAAGTTTATATTAAATTTTACTAACAAACATGTTTTTCTAGTAATTTATCACTAACCTAACCTGAATAATTACCTTACCAAACCTAACATAACATAAGTCCCATAGTGGTGTAACTATGGCGGGAGGGTTAGGGGACAGAACCCCCAAAACCACCAGAACCACAAAAATATAAACAAAATTTGTCTATCAGCAAAAACCTTGTTTATTGAAAGACAGTACTGAAATGTATCTGAGTTTTATTTGGCAAATGCAGTATTTAAATTAGTTTTGTTGTGTATCAATAACAAATCATCATTCAACAGATCACTTTAAACATTAACAAACTAACCAGAATATTTTGTCGCAAATAATTACATATAACTCTTATAGAATATGCAAGACATAGTCCTAAAGCGTACTGTTGTTGCACTTTAAAATCATTTATTCAACCCAATATTCCAAATCTTTTGTTTGATATCTGTTGCACAGTATAACTGTATGTTTGTATGGATTGAATAGATCCATAAATTAAAATTAAATCAAAATTAAAATTTGTTCCCAACATACGAAACACAACATTCTTGGCATAACACCTCCTTGGTGCAGTGACGACCACTTCAACCCCTCCCCTCTCCCCAAAGGCAAAGCCTATTTACACCACTCAGTATAATATTGCATATACTGTATTTCTAAAACTTGCCATAAAATTGCTGAATTCAGGAGAGCCGTTTATTAAAATACCTTCTGGAATTACTAAAACACTAGTGGACACCCCTGCATACTTTGTGTGCCAATCCCGTCACTCGCTGCACTCGTTACACTTAGGCCTCGGCCTGTGACTTTTGACTAAAAGTAATACTGTATAACGTAAAATCACAATATTAAATGTATTTACAGTATCTCACTCACATTACTTGCGTTGCTACCTATTTATTATTATAAACACCCAAAGATATTATTTAGCCCATTTAAAACGTGTTAATTTTATTTGTTTTTCTTAAATAACCGATGATTAATTAAATAAATAAAATAACTGCATTAGAATACCAGTGAAACCTTCGAGTCCAGAAGAGCGGAGCCATACAATCTTCCCTGGTTTAACATTATGAAAGATCTAACCTCGTCAATATTATGAACACCATTGTTTACATTACAACACAAAACTTGTTGGAAATCATTATTTGCATTTGAACATCTGTTACTTTTTATTCATTTAAATCTATCTTCATGTTATTATTATGGCCAAAAAAGTACTTTGAGGGCTTCCCATACCCTTCAGGCCGAACATATTGAAGAATTAAGACTTTATTGCACAACTACAAACAGAGGCAAATTTTTTGACATCTCAGCCATTTAAATTGGGTGAAGAAATAAGGGAGGAGTTGCGTTGACTAAAAACGGCTTCACATATTATATAAAGAATTAAGACTTTATTGCACAACTACAAACAGAGGCAAATTTTTTGACATCTCAGCCATTTAAATTGGGTGAAGAAATAAGGGAGGAGTTGCGTTGACAAAAAACGGCTTCACATATTATATATTAACGATTACGCTTAAAGAGGAAGCAATCGCTAACTTTGAAATCATGTAGATTGTATTGACATTGATGTTGTAGAATTGACTTCCAGTGGGTGAGTGTGATGTGGGTTCAGCTTAGACTAGGGACACATGAGCATTGAGAAATACGCAATTGCTCACGTTGATGTTCACACATCAGATTTAACATAAGTCGCTGGGGAGGACAGACGAGCGCATTTTCTACTGCACTGCAATGCATACGTTAGTTTATTGATTTGTTAAAAATATAAACTTGCCCTATAGTGGTCTCAAATATGTCAAAAAAGAGGCGGTGACATTATACCTGGTGGGTTCATCCAATTAATACTGATATATCAGTCCAGCCAGTCAACAACTCCAGTAATAATTTCATAAAATAAAGATGTATCCAAGTGATATACAATCACATATTAATATTATATTTATACTAATATTGTTAATTGGTGTCACAGAAATTGTGAAATATAATTAACCTATAAAATAGGTATTATTTATTTCTTTATTATCAATATCCCCTAAAATTCAATATTTTGTCGTGTTAAACCAATGTTAGTATTATAAATCACCAAATACTTCATATGATTTATCGAAGTAATTTATTGATTTTTATCTAAATCTGCAAATCTTATTATCTAAAACAAGCCATGTCCGTACAAACTTTTTTTATTAATGTCTGTACCGTCGTTAATAAGATTAACAAAATCCCAAAATTAAGTAAGGTGAAACTAATATACCCAAGTGCGGTGTCAAATTAAAGGTATTCTTCTCTTACTTACTAATATTCCATTAGATTTTAGAAAAGACCATGTTTATGTGCTCCACTGCCCCAAAAACCAAAATTCATGACCATACTGCTTAAAAAATCTGGCGAGGCCGTAGGCCGATCTTCCTCACGAGGCGACATGCTGAGTTCCACAAAGGGGCCTATAGCAGAGCGTTATGGCGAGGCCGTAGGCCGAGTTTCACAAAGAGGCTAAAGGTAAACGCGGATGACCTTTGAATCGAAATATCATTAATAACCTACAAGGTAGAGCAACAACAAACGATCCTCAGGATCCTCTGGGAGATATGGATGCTACCTCTTTAGTTTGCAAAATTCAACTGAGCAAAGCTTGGTCTCCTGGTACTATTTACAAAATATTAGTTTGCTTGAATGTAATATATAGGTGCATAATTTTAATTCAATAAATTTTCATTTTTCTAGCCAATGGCAACAAGTTTTAAGTAGTAAGAATGTTCTTTCATTTACACTTATAAAACTTCATGATGGCTCTTTCTTCTTGATTACTTTGGATGGATGAAGGTCCTTGGTATTTTTGGAATTTAACTTATGACCTAAAACTAGCTTCTTCGTAAGTTCTTTCATCACATATGACATTAAAATACAGTAAATCCTCGATTTAATGAACCCTGATGTAACGGATTTCAGATTTAATTGACAGCTTACAGTGTATTACTGTATATAAAATTCTATACTATACAAAATTAAGGAATTAAAAAAAAAATTGTTTAGTAAAATAAGTATGTTACTCACTATTATGCAATATTTATTTGTATATTTTATTAATCTTTCAGTTAACAGTTAATTAGCTTGTAGCATCACAGTTAGTTTTCATTAAGGTGTTGCAATATCAAAATAGCTTGGGGTGTCTCACCCTGATTTAACGGAAAACAGTTTTAACGGACTAGAACTTATCCCCTATAGTCGGTTAAATCAAGGGTTTACTGTCTCTGTGTCTTAACTTTTATTCCATGTTAGTGTGTGTATTTATTGTTTTTTTTTCCAAATTTTAGGATGTTTTATGTTTAGTATAGATTAAAATCACAAAGTTTAGGTACGATGGCTACTTGTACTGCATATGTTTAATGGTTAGGTGGGGAGGTATATGAGATCTACCGTCGGCGCAGAAATGTGTACCAGGATTTGAAGGTTACTTTCATCATTCAATTAATTAATTAAATTAATCAATTAAATTTATACCCATCTTGTAAATTTTAAAATGAAGTTGTCATAATGTACAATTAGTCAAGGAAAACAATGATGTGGTTGGATTTTTCATGGGCCTCTTAGTGAACAACCTTCAAATTGGTTACATATAATTTCTGCGCCAACAGTGTACAGTTTTTTAATGTATCACATATCATTAAATAACAAGAACAGGATTAACAATATAATTGTTTACTTCAATTCACTCTCTATAAAGTAGTTGAGGAAAATAATACAATAAATAACTACACTAAAATCTATACAGAAAAACAATATTGATTGCAATCTAATATGTAAATCAGATCTGAGACAGATATAAGAAAACATCAGCTGGAAATATTTGGACCTAAATATTTTTGAAATTAAAACTCTCTATGAATTCGGACTATTTTATTAGCTAAAAAGTACACATAGGGAGGAAACTAACAAAGAAAGAAAAACACAAAAGCACATGAGCAAGACGAAGAGGATATAAGTGCTTTTATGATTTTACTTTTTGTCAATTAATTGTGGTATGATAATTAAACCATAATATCCTATTATTCCTACATCTCCCCATTGAAATAGTTGTTTAACATTCTCCGTTTACTGAACTTTGTAGAACACAAGATTGATGAAATTTTGGAACCTCTAATTCAATCGCCTTAAAAACTTTACAAAAAATAAAAGGTTTTCTTTTAAATTGTTTAACAGTATTCTCAGTTAAGTTGCAAAAATAGTTTCAAATTAGTTGTAATTTACAACATATTTACAGGGTATCAATTTCATTGGCTGGCAATTTAAAAACTAGAAAAATCAAACATGCGACAAACAAAACATATTTGCATTTAATTGGGTCATTTCATTCAACACTGCCAGAATTGTTTAACCCAATTTTGTTACATAATTATCAAGAGCAGCTTTTACTCATCAGTTGTTTGTTTATATTAGAGAAATATTGAGTCACGTTTAATAGTTATTGTTGCTCAGGTGATAGGTCTACGCCTACGCTTATTTAGTTAGTTACAGTAACTAGATGAGACTTTGAATGCCCTAGAGTAAAAAGAATTTGCCCGTAGTCATAATTTTTAATTTCAAGCTGTTTTCTTTAAGCTAAAGTATGATAGCATAGTATTATCTTAACTTGGCACTACTGTCAGCGCAGAATTTACAGTATGTGTACCTGAGTTTGAAGGTTTTTTTCTAATTAATTAAGAGGCCTATGAAAAATCCAATCTCACCATTGTTTTCCTTATTTAAGAATATCGTGATATATTCATTTAAAAATAGTATTATACGTTTTAATAATTGTTATCCTAGTTGGAATAAAAAAGTACCAGAATTTTAACTGGTTTCGACTGAGCATCAACTTTACACTTTCATTACTCTAAAACCAGTTAATTTATCTCGTGTATATTTTAATATGTGGTGACAGGATTGTTTTTTTATAAGTTTTATAAATTTCAGAATTTTAACTTCTATAAAAAGTTCTCATCAATTTCTCAAAAAGGCTTTTTTTGGCTTCGAAATGTTGTAAAATTAAGTACTTACGTTGTAATCCACAAACGTTGTACTTACATACTCACGTTGTAATCCTCGTGAAATGTATAGTTACGATACATTTCATATACATATGCGTAGTTAAATGCAGTGACTTTAAATTGGATCAATTTTAAATAGTTCTTTTTTAAGCGTCACAGTGACTCTTTTTAAGGAAAACTAACTAAGGGTTTGTTTTACATGTTATGTTGCAGTATTTAATGAAAATATTTCGTGATACCTGAAAGAAGTTAAATGTTCACCTTTAATGAAAAATGTCTCAACTGTCAGACTATTTTAATGTTTCATGTGATGTTTTTATAATTTTTAGCTTTCGTTAAAAAGCAAATAGTTGTATATATTTTTTGCTTATACAGGAGCTGTAAATATAATCAGCTTTAGAATTTTTCCATGTCAGTAAGTTTTGTAGTAATTTTAATTGTTTACTTGTTACTTTCCAAATTGTTATGTCATCTCCAATACAGAACGATCCATGATTTCAGCAGGAAAGATATTCAGAAACCTGTAAACTACATTTTATCAAGGTGAGTAAGTTTTTATAGTGTTAGACTATTTAAATATTTTACATTTTTCATTTTTTTAAATAGTAAATAATATTTTCGAGTTCTTTGAATGTTAGAATTAGTGTCATCATGGGACAAAACAAGTGTGTATTGTATATGAATTTAGAGACAGAAATTTTATAAAAGAAACATTTCGTAATAAAGAAGAAGAAACATTCTGTTCCTTAAAAAGTAAAATAAGGAAACATTAAGAACATATTTATTGAAGCTTTTTAAAATAGAAAATTTTTTGCTTTAATTATGTTCAAAATTGTATTGCGTATTTATTTTACTTAGGATTGCTAACAAATTGAAAAATCTGTGGTTTTAGTGTTTCTTTTTCTTTGAGCAGTATAAAGCTGTACTTGTAATAAACATTGTAGTTTTATATTATAAAACTACAATGTTGTAGTTTATTTCCATTTAAGTACATAGGTAGAAGTTGGGATTTGAGAATCTCTAAAATCTCCGACTGACCTATCAGACAATCCATACCAAAGGCTAGTACAATCCATACCAAGTGATGACCCAACCGTCCATCCATACTTCTAAATTAGTGATAACCATATCTACACACATACAGTAGTGATGACCATCCAGCTTACTCACACAAGTACAGTAGTGATGCCCCCTACCCCCCTCAAACATGTAGAATCATGACAGAGGCAAGGTATTTGGATGATAGAAGATGCTTAACTATGAATTCAATATTTTCATATTGAATGGGATCTACTCTGAATTAATCTCAATTTTTGCACTTTGTTTTATCTTGAGAGGAAAATGTCACCCAAGCTTGTCAATACATCCATTCAATCAGAGATATATCATGTGGTCTGGATTCCATCAGTCCACTGCGCTAGTCAGAAGCTATAAATAAATAACCCATTATAAGTGAGTCTCAGTAACCAGAATATACATTCTAACATTGCCGATATTGTAATCACATATTATTATCATTTGCTATGATGTGGCTTGTGTTCTATTTGAGTTACACTAATTACAAATACTTGCCCTAACAAGTTAATCAACTGACACTATTGCATCTTTAAACTTTGACACTAAGTTAAACTTTTGGAAAGATATTTTGTTATTCATCATTAACACTCGTTGCGGCAAGGCATGGTGTCGCGCAGCGTATGGAGTGGAGCTGCCTTGCCTGGTTCGGCATCTTAGCTGCACGCTTCCCTATTTAAACATTTTTACAAGTAAAATTGATCTCTGTGCAATTCATACAATATTATTATTTCATATTTTGTTATTTACATCATTTAATCCCCTTCAACCCACCGGATCATTCCATTCCAGTCCATTTATTTATTCATCAGAAGCCGTAATAGACAAATCTGAATCTTCCGTTACGACTTCAAACTTTCATAACGGAATATTCAGATTAATGGATAAACCGATTAATGGATTTCCACCTTGTATATCTCATGAAGTAGGAATACTTGCGCCAGTAATTTGGTTAGTTGGTGAGGTCTGCCCCTACTGCTAGAATAAACCGCATAGCATTTACAAGAATATAAGCTCTGGGTAGTAAGATTCCCCAGAGCTTATATTCTCTTCAAAAAGAATCCCTCGTGAGGGTCCAGCCATGTTATAAACATAAGAAATAACCTAAATTTCTACAGAAAAGTAAAAGCTGCATATACATAATATACACCTTATACAATATGTAGACAAAAATAAAAAGCCACACCGATACTACCGGAATGAAATGTTGTTTACATTTGTCGGACCATGCTAACACAAGGTACACACTTTCTTGCCAGATGCTAAACTCAAACTGGTCAACAAAGGAACATACCCAGTGTAGTATGTGACTGTACTGACCCAGCCACAGGGTATGTGTTAAGACGCCGATCATGGAGATATGGGTGAATATGAGTGTGATGAGTAGAGATGAACTAGTGGTGTCATTGTTACTAAGGTTGACTGTTTCTAAAAGCCATTTATCAATAGCGTAATTGCCAGGGCAGCTAAGGGACCTACAGCTTTACATGGAATCTGAACCAAGTAGTATTGGTTTGATTTTCACTGAAGTGATAAGCCAGATACTCAGTTCTGTTTTTGATGTAAAGGAATATCTACCTGTATTCTGTACAGGTTTAAGTTCTGTGAAATAAAATGGGTGTAACTGAATTGTTTTATTTTGTTCCTATTAATTTTATATGAGTTATGTTAACTTAGATGCTCATGTAGAGACTTTTTAATGTATTATTAAAATATGATACCAGAAAAGATAACAATAAAAAAGTTATGAACATAAATTCAGATTATAAAGTGATAAAACAAACTCTCTATCATGTCAGTGGGCTTGAACGGAGGTGAGGGATCCTGTCCTTGCCTGCTCGGTCATTGTTGGTGGTTCGGAAGTCTGTTAAGCCGTTGGTCCCCAGGTTAAGTGTTAGAGAGGGCTTCATAGCCCTTCCTTTACCTGGTAAATTAGACATGCAACTTTTTTTATGTTAATAAAACAAGCCTTAAATAAAAATTAGGGAGGAATAGTACATAGTTATTTACATGTGGATTGATTTGGTTTATTTGAAAAGTCTAGTCCACTATAATAAAGCTGGAAATAATTACTCACTGACATAATTTCTGAAGCAATTCTCAACAGACTACATTAGTCTTGGGCACAATCTACCAAACAACTCAAATGTCACTGACTTTTTGGTTTTAAGGTATTTCCTTTGGGACAAAACGATTTATTATTCGAGTATGTCAGTGTGTTCTCACCTTATATCATAGCATACCTCTTATTTTGGGGAAATTAATACATATGTATATGGTTCCCACAGTAAATATAATAAGTGGTACCTGGTAACTGGCACAAACTTTCTCCCTTTCCCTTTGTTATGTCAGATTGTTTAAAAAATGTACAAAGCTTGTTAAAGAAATAATAATTGAAATAGTTTAGTGTCTTGATTTTTAATTTTTTATTTAAATAAGATATGTACTATACATGTTTGAGCAAATAATCTCCACAGTTCTTTCCTACTCTTTAGGACCGGAGTATAGGGCCTTGACAAGCAGTTTACAGATTATGTAGTTATCCTGTTGCCTGATAGATAGCTTCACCATTCCAGATTTTGTCAAAGGGTTTAAGAATTTTGCTGATAGTTCTTGTACTTCTTTTTTATAACATATTGAATGTATTGTTGAAATGAATTGAAATGAAAGTATGTAAAAACACACCTAAATAGAAACAGACACTCAATTAATTACATTTCTAAGGAATGTACAGATGAAACACTTATTTTACTTAAATAAAGGTATGGAAAAAATAATCTTCAAAAATAGCTGTACAATTACTTCATAGCCAGATTTTATGTAAACAACCTTCATCGACTTGAAATGTGGCTTCCGGCCTAAGGCCTCCAGCTCCAACAGTAGGGTGATAACTAAAATATTTTAAGTTGTAATTTAGATCTTTCCTGGAAACTTAATCAAATTCGTTAGAGGTGTTTTTGAGAAAACTCCAATTTTGTATGTTTTTGCCCATAAAAATTTAAAAAATGAAAATACGTCTGGTGATATTGGCTAAATACACCTACATACCAAATTCAATAAAAATCTATCCATCCATTTGGTCTCCAGCGAAGTGCACAGACACATATGGACAGACAACAAAAATAAAATTAAAAAAACACTCTTGGGTTCAGGAAGCCCTAAAATAGGTTTTTAGACCAACTCGTAAAAAAAAAAATTTGTTGGACAATCACAATATTTTCTTATGTTAATCCATATGGGAGAAAGTAAAACAATTGCCAATTATTTTGGAAAAGAAATCAATTTAATAAAGAAGGATTATACTTGAGTTGGAAATCTAATTTCATTAATAGTCTATTTTTAATGGTGATGACTGAATATTTTGGGAAACACTTAATGTTTCAAACCTACAACCCATCAATTAATTTGATTCATCAGTATGGGGTATGAAATTAAAATTATACTTGGCCAGAATATTACAAGGAAAGAAATAAAAGTGGTAAAGTGCAGTTTTCGATGACCCAAAACACATGAACATCTTTTTTTAGTAAACAGTATAATACATTTAAAATTCAAAAACTTTTACCAGGAGCGTTAGAATTTAAATAATAACGAATACTGTACTAATAAAAATTATTATTACCTTTTAAAATAAAATAAAAATTAATAGTTTCTGTTTATTTAAGTTGTATTACGTAGTGAATGGAGTTTTATTACAGTATAGTTATAGTTAATGTAGTACAATTTTCAAGATTATAACTTGTCAATTGGTAATGCTTTCATGCGATATGTGAATGGTATTTGGGTCCAATTTGATGGGAGGTTAGGCAAAATTAAGACAAATTTGGAGCAAGATTACACGGAGGATGAAACCGTTTGTTTCTTATTTTGCAAATAATACAAACAATCAACTGTTCTGTATACCTAGTTATAGAATTGCTTGAAAGCAATAATTTAGATAAAAAATAGAAATTGTTACGTAATTGTTGTAAACCTAAAAAATTAAAAATATTTTAACTGAAGAAAAGAAATAATGTGTTGTTTTATTGGTCTGAAAATATTTTTGTTGTAATTGTTATTACTTTTATAACAAACCAAGTTTTCTCATTTGAAATGGTCATAAGCAGATACTGTGCATAAGCAGATGGCCTTTGATACTGCCTGCCATATACATTCGTGTATTCCTGAATTAGCCTATTTGTGTGTTGAAGGAGCTCTAGCTGTCGAGATATGAAGTAATTTACAAAATTATCATTTGTTCACAGTTCTGTTAATATTGGTTCAAACCACTTGAAGGATCTGAGGCGAAATTACTTTGAGTCTACTTTTTGAGTGATATATTAACAAGTTTTATATGCTTTGGAATGAGGTAAATTATTTTAAAGTCGGAGATCATTTTATCAGTTGCAAATTTAACATAACCAACCATCACGGTTTAATCCAATTGCAGTGACCACTCTATTAAAATTATAATTAAATACAAAATACAAAACTGTTATGGTCTATAATTTAGTAAATGAACCAACCGTTTGGTGTGTAAACTCCTGAAACAGTAAAGAGTATTTGTAATTTAAAAAGTGTACACAGTCTTAAGGTGTACATTCTCTAGAAAAAAACTTCTACTAATTCTCAAAATACAATATTTATTGATAGTTGCTACTGTATCTATACTATTGTTTTGTAGAAAATGTTATTTGAAATAACTAAAGTTTTCACACGCTCAAAAATCCCACAGCAAATGTAGCAAATAACTAGATGTGACCAACTATAAAGTAATACTGGGTCACTCAAAGCTAAGTTATAATCATAAGAAAAAAAATTATAAATGTTGGTGTTCTATCAATAATATTAAGTCTATAAACTCTTCAATCTCTACGCTTATGATAGTATTTCACATAAATCGAGACAAGAAAGTAACATTTATTTAGAGTGGTTGGTTGTTTTGTTGTGTCATTTAAAAATGTTATAGCCTTTATTGATTTATTGCGTCAATGATAAGTCTTAGAATCCTTATCCTATACTAAGTTTACTTATCTAATGATAAACATTGTTCATATTTATAAATGTCAGATAATTATTATCAATAGATGTTACAAACTCCTTCACATTTTTAACATTATTTAGTTTTCTGTGTTTTACTTGTAATACAATTTCAATATAACTATCTGAACATTTTCAAAACCGTTATTAATCATACACATAAGAAGTGGTAATAAATCTAGATAGTAATTAGTGACTAGTGTTTACGCTAGTAATTGTTGAAGATCAAAGACAACAAGTTTAACCCTGGCACTTGTTGTGCTAGTTTGGCAATCCTAGTGCCCAGCCTTGATAGGGTTTTAGGACTCATTTCCTGTTCCTGTAGTTTGTTATGATATATTTCAAAAACAAGTTATATACTTTGATAAATGTAATAATTTTAAAAATATTTTTCATATTTATTTCTATACCATTGTTCTTCTAACCTAAGAAAGAAGACAAGCAAAATGATGGTGAATTTTTCTCTTTGTAAAATGATTATCAAAATACAATGTACAAGAGGTAACTCTGCCGGCACTAGTGACAGTGCTTTAACCCAGATACTTGGGGACAAAGTGCTGTGGACATTGCATGTGATAGGTTCTATGCTCTGTCCTCTTAATACCAACATGATTTCTGCTCAATAGTTGCCTTCGGCCTGAACAGTACTAGAGAAGTCTGGGTTGTCCATTTTGCATGGTAGCCAGGATGGAGAACTGAGTATCAAGCTTGCCAGTCAGCGAAGAATCAGACCAATACTACATGGTTCAAATTCCATGAAAAGCTGTATGTCCCTTGGTTGCTCTGGCTATTGGGCTATTAATTAATGAGCATAAGTCAAACTCAGATAGTAACCAGACTACATAGGTTATCTAACTCCTACACTCATTCATATCTACCTTAAAATATGCACAAGTTATGTTGACTTCTACATCTTTAACTTACTGATATCATGGAAACAGCACAACCCTTAAGAATTTTAATTACGCCATTGTTTTCAGGGTGAAAAGGCAATGTTAATAGACATGTTGCATGACTATATTCCCTTAAAGAATTCGGAACTTGACTCCTATATATTGGACCTCAGGTTACTCCCAATATTACAAAATAATTCAAAAGTTAGAGCATCTACCTATATATGAATAGCATAATTAAAAAAAGCTTTAAATGAAATTATAGAAAAAAGTGGGGGGGAGAGGACTTTATAACTATCCTGTATCGATAGGCATCCTAATTTCACTACTATCAAAAGGCAATTGTAATTACCATAGTATCACAGGATGACCATGATAAGCACTAAGTTACAATATCTTCACAAAAGCCCTGCAACACACTTTATTTACAAAATTATCAAAGGAATGGTTGTAACGGTGCCTTGTTGTTTTTATTATTATCACAAGGCTTCTGTAACAGACACGTTATAGTCCTCTGAACTGGATGCCTCTGTGATATTGAAGGCGCTGATTTCCAATGAAACAGCACAAGTCATGTAGTGTACATATCATAATTACCTGTCGTAATTACTAATTATGATGATTTTGAGGCATGCAGTTCAGAGGACTTCTTGTGACTAGCCGACAATAGTTACATAAGTATCACAAGAATAGATTTAAGGACATTTCAGTTATAATTGTAACATGGAGACAATACTACTCTCTTTAGTTACAATAATATTGTGGTGATAGTTATAAAAGGCACTCTAGTAACACTTTATTACAGTGCGTCTATATGCAGTTGAGTATATTTTAATTAAAATTTATTTATTTATTCTAAAGAAGCTTATCATCAAGATATGGACGAACATGGATTTTGAATGAGTGTGATAAGTGTAAATGAGCGAACTTAGTCATTGTTATAATAAAATCATAATGAGCATTCTACTTATATCAGTATAAGAAGTTGCATCAGTTGGTACTTGAGTTGAAATAGTCAGAAAAATGGGAACTTTAGTTACTGAGAATCAGGCAGGAGTAGTAATGATGGGCAATATTGCTTCAATATTATAACCAAGTTGGCCACAGCAGGCACTCTAGCTAAAATTATTCAATTGTATACAAGCGAAAAATATAATGTAAAACATTCTTTTCAAGAACTGATTCTATATATAATGTGTATATTTTGTTGGCAACAATTTTTGTAAAAATCAGAAAATACCTCAAACCTGATGAAGAGGTAATATTCAGACAAACACAGTTTATTGTCTAGAGTTTTACTAATCGTCTATAGTAGAACTAGGATAGTCGGCTTGGTAATTGCAATAATGAAAATAAGATGTCTTAGTAGAAGAAGAAGAATTCCTTCGAACAATGTAACACAATGTTTGTTCATTTTGTTAAATAATATGAACAAATTCTGCATTTTGTAAGAAAAATAATCTGGTAGTTTGATAAAGTCTGGAATTAAGAATGAAAAGTATATGTTCCATTATTGTAGCTTATCAATACGATGATCATGATAAGAGGGAGTCCGTTTTGTTTGACAAAAGAAACTTAAACTTGATGTAATTTGAGTATCGTTATGTGATGTAACATTACTCAGTTACAGCAAGTGAACCTACATATCCTTTTATATTTGAAAACATTACTTACGTACCCGTTGACTTTCATTACATCAGATTATTTTACTTACTTTAGTGTAACTATTGCTTAAATATTATTCATGATTTAAATGGTTTTTCATTAAGTTGAAAGACTAGATATTAAGTTCCTACATATAAAATAATTTTTTGAATTCTTAAAATTAGAAAAATCGTTCATTGAGTTGTCCTGAATAGCTTGGTTCTATTCAAAATCCCCAAGCCTGATATTTAATGAGAAGTAGACATGGTAATAGAAAGAAATACAACTTGTTTTATGAAATATCTCTTATTTTGTTCCATTCAAATTCTCAATTGGATGTGTGTTAAGTATTTGTCTAACATCTAATGCAAAAAGGCGTATTTGATCCTTGTTCTCTAACAATATCTGCTAACAGCCATAAGAACATTTACAGAAAATCATGCCTGCAATATTCAATGTCCTTTCTTGACTTAGTTTCCATCCCTGTTTTTTTAAGAGCCAAACAATTCTTGAACTTTGAAATAATCTCTTAGTGAGTGTTGTTCTTTTAAATGGCGCCATCTTTAAGAATGGCAATTCTTAGAAAATTATGATAACTTGGCTTTCTTTTTTTTGAATTTATTAGCTTATGGTTATTAGTAACTCTTCAAAAAAGATTATCTTCTGAAAGTATATTTTTAATTTGAGGGTAATATTATATTTCTTATTTCTCTATATCAGACTAAAAAGACATCTTGGAAGGAGAATCCTCCAAGAATTCCACTCTTGGCATATCGTTCTATTATCTACATCAGCAGTTTTCTCTTTAGATTTGATCTCTTTAATACTTTAATTGCCAGTTTTGTTCCGCTTTGATTTGTTCTAATTAACTATCAAATGTATAATCACTGTTATGGTCTCACAAAACATGATATCAAAAGAATTTTTAGTTTTATTTTCATTTTCTCTTGCTCCCAAAGTTGATCTCTTGTTCTAAAGCTAAGTTTAGAACAGATTGTCATTATGGCTGTTCCAGAAAAGTAGTTGGTCTAAAAATATGCCCAAATATATGGTGTCCTCTATACTTTTCAATTATGGTGATCCTAAATTGTCATTTACCAGTCAGCTAAATGTAAGGAGCCTTGTCTTTGAGGGGTTAAAAAAAAGATTATTTTCTAAACAGTATTCTTGAGCAATGCTTACGGTACTCAAATCTCAAACGAGTTTTTCATTTTTATTGCTGGCTGAGAAAACAGTATCATCATCGGCATACATGATCAAGTAGCAGAAGGCTTCAAGACGTTTAAGAAGGTCTGAAGTGAAGAAGATGAATGACTGAACCTAATACTGATCCTTATGGAGTCCCTCGTGCAATGCTTCTAGGTATTGTTTTTGACATCTCCATGGTGTCATAAGAGATTTGATTCAACTCTACAATTTGGAAATATACTAGATTGTATGATAAGGAAACAAACTCTTTTCTCAAATCAAGAAAGACAATAGCTACAGATTCTGTCTTCGAGGCTATCTATTTTTTTCCTTTTTAAAAAGGGATAAAAAGCTTTTGTGTTTGACTTTATCAGTAAGGGCAGTAATGGTTCATTATCTGGAGTAAAGCCCTTTTTACCTTTTGGCAATATGCTGTTTGAGTTAAGATGATCAAGGAGTCTGGAAAGAATGCCTTTTTCACTATTTTAGAAACTGTTCGTACTAAGGAAATTGGGCTGTAGTTCTTCAATTTGAGTTGCATCCTTCTTTTGTATAGAGCATGAACTATAGTCATCTTTAATTTATATGGAACATCCCTTGAGCTTATTATTTATTACTAATGTCTGTTAGGGAAATCCTAACAGATAATACATAAATTGTACATAAATTGTATTGCATACTAGCATACTTGTAGTGTCTTCAAGGACATTACATCTATACCAGTTGAGGATGAAGATTTCATATTGTTAGTGATTTTCAGCACTTTATTAAATATTTTAATCGTACGAATTTTCTGCCAATTTACAATTTATAAGTCAACAGGTATTATAAATGATGGGATAGTCTGTTGGTTTTGAATTTATTTGATCATTTGATTTTATTCCACTACAATAATTCTCATAGAAAACAACTATAACGGTGCAAAGGCAATAACCTAACTTACAAGGCTAGGAATCCTACATAGTATAGGAAATATATCGCAATAAAACTTATATTAGTTGATATATCAATTACTCACATGGTGAAATCTTGGTACTGGCAGTTATATATCCAGGACTTGACACCGCACTGCCAGATTTTGAAAACCCTATCCTATTTAATGTGAACTTTAACAATAACCACAGTAAAATGAATAATTGTTGTAGTATAGAGAGAAGCTAGAATAATAGCTTTACGTTTATCTATAATGCTAAGATTCCCTTGACTTTTCCTGAGGCATGGGTGCCAATCCTCATTATCAATGTAGGGAGAAAAGTTCTGTTGCTTTCTCCACTTCCAATTAGGCAAGTGGGATCTAAATCCCCATAATTTGATCTTTCTCCAGGTAAAACTGCAGGCGAATTGGAAATTTGTTAAACAAGGCTCCAACAAAGCATGTCCGTTTGTTCTTTAAATTAGACTACGATTTTTTCACTAATTTTGTTATCTGCTAAAGCTTGTGTAGCTACGGGTTTGGAAAAGAGCACATACCGTACTAGGATATACAGTAGTGAAGAACCGTATGACCTGTATAATGAGTTATATGACATTTGACACCCAATAAAAGTCTACTGCTTCATTCTCTCACCGTCACCAATCAAATTTAAATTAACTGCTGCTAAAATTTCAGCAAATTTGTCCCACCAGAGATGACTCTCAATCAATCTGAAGGTTCTGCCTAAGAAATAGTACAGTATAACTAAACAGATTGTTGGTTTTAAAGAAAGGGAGTATAATATTTGAACTAGGCTTAATGTATCTGGAAGAATGTATCTTAAAACATTTAAGAGTCATTTTGCGTATTCCCAATTTTAGAACCAGCTTTTGAAAATTAATATTGTTTTTTATAATAAGTTATGTTCGATTGACAGTGCACTGTATCAAGTTGGTCAAATTTTGATTTAGTATTTTAATTTAATTCATATATTGTTTTATGTTGAGGTAAATATAAAATACAATAGTGGATGCTACGTTTTAATTTTTGTATCTTTTGTTACAGGTTGTTGAAAAAATGTCAAGTAATTCAACGTCTTCAACTCACTTCGATACGAATTCAGTGTTGCAATTCCTGAAACCCATTGTTGATGACAGCATTACTTCCAATATACCCCGGGTTGATGCCACTGTATGCAGAATCAGAGACAAGAAACACATTTCTAGACTGGTGTTGGAACTTAATGAGAAGTTGCCAGTACCAAGTTTGCAGCACTTAAAAAGAGTTTATAAGGATGAGATATTACTGTACTTATCATCAGAAGAAGGAGATAAATCTTTATTAGAAACAACTGTTGATGTGACAGGACTTGATTTAACTTCGGTAAGGCAGGTAAAAGTGCCATCAACTGCGCCAAAAACTCGAAACCAGTATATAGATGCTAGCAGAACATGGGCTTGTGCGTTCCATGAAGATAAATACATAGAGAAACTCTTGTCAAACAGATTATTCAATGCCAGTGAGCTTGAGGAGCATTGCACGTGGATGAGAGAAGCCATAGTTGCAGCTGAAAGAAGTCAAACTCCAGTGGGAGCGGTTGTAGTTGAGCCAGTGACTAAAACTGTACTGGCAGTGGCAAGTGACGATCGTGAATCCAACCCGATGAAACACTCCGTGATGGTAGTTGTTGATTTAGTGGCCAGAACACAAGGAGGTGGGCTATGGCCAGTCAAGGAAGGGGACTTTGTGAGCTCAAAGGATGCAACAAAATTAACAGTGATACATTCCAAGAGAAACCTGGACGGAGTGGAGAAGCCTGTAGGACCGTACTTGTGCACAGGCTATGACCTCTACATGACAAGAGAACCTTGCACCATGTGTGCAATGGCACTGGTCCACAGTAGAGTACGCAGAGTGTTTTATGGAAGTGTAAATAAGTCAGGGGCTCTCGAAACGTTGACGAAAATTCACTTACTGAAAGGCCTCAACCACCGATATGAAGTGTTCAAAGGATTACTTGTTAAAGAGTGTGATAGACTTTACAATAAAGTTGATTAATCTTTAATGTATGACTCAGTTAATTATTTTTTCATTTAATTATTTGGCGTTTGTTGTTTTTCTTTATGTGAATTGTTACTTAAAAACGCATGCCTTTACAAAATGAATTCATAGTAAAGTAAAGTAAAATGAATAATCAATCATATTCATGTTAGATGAAATATTTTTATAGGCTTCAACAATGTTTATCAGGGGAGTCTAATTAAATATTTAAATTTCTGTATGGGTCTGCTCGGTGGTAACTCTGTTTAAGTGTAGTTGCTGGTATATCTGCTTTTCAGCTGTGAAACATAATTTGGCGTTTACTGCATATTCCGTTGTTATGGCAAATTTTGGTAAAGTTACAGATGTTTGATTAGTGAATAAACAAGCTTTGTGCACATAAATTCATTGTCTGTTGTTTCTGGACAGGAAAGAGCAACATTCAGTATGAATATTGCAATATTGGTCACTTTTAAAGTGATATCGTTGTAGAATTTTTAACGTTTTGAAATACTAAATATCAAGAAAGATAACTTGTCTGCATAGTTGAGCACTTAACATTATTTCATTTCAAACATTCTTCTATTGAAGTGTTCGGATTTTCTTGTTTTTTTCAGTCTTCTACTACTCTTCATGTTCCATTTTCTTTAATGTACTTCTATAAAATTTGCATTTACCATATATATAAATGTTTATATAATGCACGGCAATTTAAGTAATATTCTCAGGTCTTCAGTGTTGTTTTCATAATCATCTAAAAGAGCAACCCAGAGTAATTATAGTCCATGATGCCGACAACAAATTGTGAGTTATTTGGGTTAACTGAGAGCAAATAGAGAGCACCAATTGGCAAATGACAGCCTTCTTAGTGCGAAGGCTAGCCGTGCCTCCGATGTAACTTGAGACCCATCTCATTGTTACATCACTTACTAGCTAAAGCATGTAAAATGAAGATACTGATGTTTGAAATAAGTGTTTGATAGTTCACTGTTTTGAGTTTTCATTTAACAAGTTTAAGATTAATGAAATAGTAATTATCAATACTAATTAATTACTAATAATCAATTAATAATCACTTATTACATTTCCTTCAGTTATGACACTCTAAATAGTGGTGTCAAATAAATGCTTTTTAAAATATTTAACTATAAAAGTGGAGTACTTTTTGATTGATCTGACATTTAACATTTTAACGACAGTTTTATGCCACGGAAATACATAAGAATTACAAAAAAAATTTTCAATTTTTGCATTTGCAGTTTGTGTTAAATATCCAACACACTGAAAGTTCATATACAAATATATGAAGTCTTTACAAAAATATGGCTTAGTAGATTAAAAAAATAAATACAGGGTTGAATAAAAATATGGAAACTCTTTTACAACTTTTCTATGACTTCACAGGTCATAGGAAAGTAAAATCTTGTACATCATCATGGTTACAAAGAACACACTTTTTGACGCTATTAGCGACATTTCATCGGTTCAGAGGGACGTGGAGTTGAACGAAAATCTTTAATGTAAGCCTAGGTTGAGTTTGGTATCAAATTAAAGGTCTATTCAATAGAAATTAATTGCCACAAACCGGACTTCAAAAGGTCTATCCTTTCCAGAGTAGCAATCATTTGAATTTCAAAGTAACTAATTTGATCAATATTATTTCTCCGCTATTTAAAGATTTTAAGTTAATTATTCTGATCAAAAATTATACTTTATGGAACACAGTAACTAAAAAAAATTAAATGATCAAATTATCTATGAAAAAAAAATTACTGTGAAAGCGTTTCCATATTTTTTATGCTTTTACAACAACGCTATTTTTTTCCATAGATAATTTGATAATTTAGTATTTTGAGTTACTGTATTGTGTTCCATAAAGTATGATTTTTGATCAGAATAATTTACTAAAAATCTTTAAACAGCTGAGAAATAATATTGTTCATAGAACAATTCACTAAGTCATAGAACAGTTGTGAAAGCGTTTCCATTTTTTTTCCACCCTGTATAACGAATACAGAACAGAAATTTAAAATGCTAAAATAAATTATAGTTATAATTATAAATCCGTCTATTTGGAAATTCTTAAAATCTGCTGCTAATATTGGGAAATGAAAATAAAATTTTGCTAGTACTGATATACCTCCTGATGCATTTGATGAATGATTTATTTTAAGTGTTAATGAATTGACACAAAAATATAACTATGATTTAGTACTGCCAAGTCAATAATTGAAAAAAAATGACAAAATCAATGTGGAATTTTACGTTTTAGTAAATTAAAAGTACAAAAGTATGTGATTTTATTTTGAAAGTGAAAAATAACCTTTGCTCGAATATTTTTTTCTTACATAATGCTTATAATCTTAAAATTAAATTGTAATTTATGTGAAAATTTATGTCATTTTATTAATTGTTGCATTCAAAATGTAATTATTCCTAAACAACCAAAATGGGCTAAGGTTGTATCAGTGTACAAAAATAGTCCAAAAGAAGACTGGCAAAATTATAGACCTATTTCCATACCACCTTCAACTGATAAAATATTTGAGAAACTAATAAAGATTCAAATAAAATAATACTAAGGAAACCAACATATTTTTAGCGAAAATCAATTTGGATTACGTTTTGCCCACTTATAAAGCTCTTCTATATGATTTTCAATTCTGTTTAGATGAAATTGGAAAAAAGCCAGTACAAAGTAGATTATTTCATTTAAAGAAAGCATTCAACAAGATATCTCACAAAATTTTTCTATAAAATTGAAATTTAAGTTAAAATGAATTGATTAATTGATCTTATTTTATTCTGTAATGGGGTAATGAATATATAAATTTAGGATTCATGTATTGTTAAATACAATTTGAAATTTTGAAAACTTAAGAAGTGTGCACATTTTGTATGAGTTCAAGGAAATGTGTTGTGTCAGTCATGTTAAGTACAGTTATCTATAGAAAAATGTGCCCACTTACATTAATTGCCACTTTTCCAACCTTGTCATTTATCTCTGGTATTGATGTGTGCCATAGGTACATGTTTAATGATACATAACTTATCCTACCGGTTTACATTTGTCTTCGTTAATTATTAACCAAAAGTATTTTCTAGTGTTTTCAGATTAAGTAAATTGACCAGAAATTTAACAGGGAAGTGTCTTGTTAAAATATTAGAAGTGATTTTGACTATTCAATCATTTGATCAAAAACTTAACACACATTAGTCAGGAGTGGCAATAGTTTCATGTTTTCAGTTAAAATTCCTATACACAGAAAATATAAGTGGACTCAGGAATGGCTGGTTAATATAAAAAGGCAAAATAAGTATTAGATGTGAAAAGCAAAGCAAATTTGTCTTCCAAATATGCGAAGAAGTTACATAAAGAGATCAAATAGGATATTGATTAGTGTTGCTCTTCGTTGAAGTTCAGAAAATAAAAGCTCAAACCAATGGAATTGAAGTGGATTTTTAGTGTGCGTAAATGAAGAAGAAAAAGGTTAACTGAAAGTTGAGAGATTTTTATGTATCCTTTATTGACATTAGAAACATTTATTTTTATGATTTAAAAATTAAATTACATTTTTGATCTACAAATAACTTTACGTTTTTATAAACAAGCCTAAATACAATTAAATAAAGCATTCTTCTACGTCTATATAATGGTGCTTAGATAATAAATGTTGTAAATAAGCTGGGAGTTCCTAAGTTTTTTATATAGTTTAGGTTTAGTTGAAACATGAATTCCCATTGTTTAAAAATTGAAGTTTGCAAAAAGATATTCAAACTACAATAAACTTTTATGCTATTTATAACTCTTATATATTTAAATCTCTTAACTCTTTGGGGACTGAATGACTATATTTTGTAATTTACGATTTTTCAACAGGACCGAATGACGATATCCCATCATTCGTAGTTTATTACATATAACATCCAATTTACTGCTTACGATAATTTGTATGTCTTTGGGATGATACGCAGACGTTCAAGAATGTTTTTTTGACGTTTGGAGGCAGCTGTTGAAATATAACGTCAATGAAAAGAACTGACAATAATAGAGAGAGAGTTAATTTTAACAGACGAATCTGACAGTATTAACAAAATATTTCATGTTATAATTTTTTTATTTTTAATCCGATTGTTATAATTTTTTCTGTGTTTATAGGTGATTAAGTTAAGACTTCAATAACACAGTTTTCCACACGTATAATATTTTTTGTTCACAAGCTGTAGGCGTACAACAACAAAAATTGTAAAACAAAATAAACTTTTTTTGACAAAATATAAATATTTCAAAATTATGAAATGACTTTTAGGACATTTTTTCTAATAAAGTACTCAATTACAAAAATTCTGGCTAAAAAAAAGTTCCTTTGTATCTTTATTAGAACAGATTTTATGAATAATTATTTATAAAAACTTGCGTAGCTACAAATTTTCAGCCTAATTATTTTACATGTTTCACTTCAAAAGTGACGAATATAAAAAGAGTTAGCATATGTTTATTTTTTTATGTTTTGGTCCTCAAAGTATTGAATTATAATTTTTTTTAATTATCAAGCTCTTGATTACATAGAAAAATATTTTAAATAACAATAATTTTAATTATCACTGTCCAATAAATATATTTAATCTCTACAAACCTATTTTTAGATCTATATCATCGAACTATAATACTCACACATATTTTATTTTTTCACAGGCTTCTTCAAGCTATAGCTAAGACAGTTTATAAGCTACAGAAATAATTAGTTTTTGGGAACCATATAACGACATCTAATTGGACCCTGATGCCTCAATTATAGGGCTGGACAATCCAAGATGAGGCAGCCGAGGGTCAAATGACCTGACAGCCGCCCTTCCTCTGTAATAATCCCCATTGAAAAACAATACGTCAAAGTTGCACTCACACCCATTGGTTAAAAATTGAGCATTTAATAATTGAAATTGAAGTAAAAAATTACTATTTATATAATCTAATCAATTTTTTAATATAGGCTAGGTAACTTACGTCCCAAATTAATCGAACAATTTTAAGATCTTCTTAAAAATACTTTTTGTTTATTGATGAAAATAAATTTTTAACTTCATAAAAATAGAATGTAATATAGGTTAATTATAATAAGAAACATAAAATGAGAATGGGATCTTTTCCGTTAATTCATTACCATAACCATTACTTACGTTAACCTGACTAAACCAAACCTAATATAACTAAACCTAACCAAACATAACATAACCTAACCAAAATAGTGGTAGTGAATTAACAGAAAAGGTCTTGAGAACGTTTACTTTCTGCGTTTGTGCACAGTTGTGACTGCTAGAGGCTGCGATAAAAGTTTAATTTTGTTTTCAGGGATATTTTAGATTTTTAGTTTTAAAGATTTTTTAGAGTTTAAGATTTCATAGTATTTCAAATATTATATATAGAACTATATACGTTTCTTCTTAAAATAACTATTTACAGCATTTTATACAATTTACGTTAGAAATACATGTATATATAGGGAAAACCTCGGCGAATACCTCTTCATCACTTCTTTCTTTGCCCCAGCTGAAGAGTTGTTAATACTCATGAAAATGTCGTGTTCATCCTTTAAAGCAGGGGTTCTCAAACTGTAGGGCGCGACCCCCAGGGGGGGCGTGAAGACTGTATAGGGGGGTGCGAGAAACTTGGGAAAATTAATATTAAATTAGTAAGGCAGAAAAATTAAACAAGTTTTTTGACCTTGAAAAGCACTAATTAGGAATCATATATTGAATATAATAGACCGTTGTTGCGTTAAAAATAAAGATGGATTGTCCCTACAGCCCACAATTGTAACGTTATTGTTGTTACATATAGTACTACATATACAGGATCCTAAACAAAATGATTTAATATGTACTTTAATAACACAGTTATACAAAACCTTTATACTTTGTATCCACAACACTATTGTAATAATTAAAATATAAGAGGGGCTAGTGCTTAGTGCCTATAATATGTCAAGGTGAGGGGGCTCGGCCTGAAAAGTTTGAGAACACCTGCTTTAATGTATCAATGATGTCATCAGTCTCCCAAATTTTTTTCTCTTTTTTGACTTGGTCGTTGAACTTTCTCTCTAACTCTGGTGTTGTTTGACATGTTGGTGTTCAGAAGAGCTGTCACCTCTGGAATTTTGTATGATGCTTTGCCACGTCACTTTTAGTATAAACCCAATCCATTCAATGATATTTCCGTCGATATAGTTCTAAATTTAAGATTTTAGTGACTCTCACTAATATCTAAAAATACCAGAAAAATATTGGGTATATTCACTGGTTTGCTGAGAACTTATATTTAAATTTCCGGCGCGGTGGCTCAGTGGCTAAGGCTTCTGACTGCGGAGGGCAAGGTCCAAGATTCAAATCCTCACTGATCCAACGATGGATACCTCACTCGTTGAATAAAGTTCAACCACAGGCTTGTAAGCCCATATGAACTGGCAAGTGAAGTTTTTTAAGAAAAAAAAATATTAAAAAATAATTTTAAAAAGTATGTCATTGTTTCACTGATTTAGACTCATTCTTACAATATCAGAGATTTTATCCGGTAAATTGGGACAGCAGTTTATGTGTCTCAATAAAATTGATGATATTCTAGTAATATTTAACTACAAAATGTTCAAATTTTAACAGGGGGCTTAATTGAATTTAATTGAAAAGATCTTTATTCAAAAAGGACAAACATTAATATTCATTAACATGTATATAAATGATGTACAGATCAATAAAGTACATAATAATTAAAGTTAAAGGACTAAATGTAAATAAATAAAATTAATAAAACAGTATATTGATCCTAAATACTGTTATATCATTATAAAAACTGTACGGCTCGTGTTTATTATTATATTGAGTTATAGTGAACATTGTATAATTATTAAATGTCCAATATAGTTAAGCGTATTATGGGTTTTAAATTTGAAATTGTCAAGAATGATATTTACAGTTTCACACATCTGACTTTACAAATATTACAAAAATAATAAATTAATTTTCAAAATAAGTTCAATTTCAAATACTTTATCATCTAATATAAGTACAATGACCTATAATTACATAGTATTATAATTAATTAACATAAATTATTTATCGAAAAGAAAATCACAATTCAGAAGATGAATTGTTATCAAAAACAAAAAATTCACCGAGAGATGTTAAATAACCTTTCATCATGGGTTTAAAATTGTTTGTTACTTATTTTATTTGAACACTGGCAATTCATTGAAAAATCTGCTTCCTTTGATATGTTGACCTCTTTTAAAAATTTCCAAATTATGTTGGTCAGTGGCAACTCTGTTCCCATTTCTTGTATTATAAGAATTGAAATCCTCAAGAAGTGTTAAATGCTGAAAAGATTGTTTAATATCTAATATTGATTTATATTAGACAGGAAAAACACTGTCATTATATCATACCTTTTGTCAGCTCATCAGAATAAAATAGTCATGAAATGACAAACACATTCTAATATTTATTTTGGTCAAAGCTCTCGACATATACATGAATTTCTTGCATACATTATATATGCTGTATTGCTATAAATAGTTATTTTAAAAAGAAATATACATGTTCTACATAATATTCAAAATAATATGAAATCTAAAACAAATCAGGAAGAAACTTTGAAACAAAATATAATTGTTAATAGCAGCTCAATGCTGCGTAAATGCAGATAAGTTTTATTATCAGACGTTTCATTATACTTTTATTACATTTAGTATAATGTAACTTTATGAGAGTTTGGTTTCAGAAGTTGAACACTAATTTTTACCAATAGTAAAAAGGTGATTTGGTTTTATGAATTATGGTTATAATATTACGATACAATAACTTAATAATATAATTTGTTCCATGTGATTTACTTAAAACGTTAACATTTTTCGACTAGATTCAATAAATAATAATAATTTTTAATTACAATGTAAATTCTTGACTAATTAGTTCACGATGGGGAATTACAGGTGACTACCAGCGGTCAGGTCATTAGACCTTCAACTGCCTCACATTAGCCTTCAAGTTCTTTAGTCTGAACACCTCAACATCTAATAACAGTGATTTTAGGAGATAGGTGAAACCCTTGTAATTTTGTGAATGTGCCCCTTTCATTATCTTGGCTTTCTTTGTATCAGGTGTTTTAAAAACTAGTTTGGGGCCATGATTGGATAAGGTGCTGAAGTGATGTGTTTCCGATGCATTCAGGAACCAATTTCATTTCCTATGAGAAAGTCAAAGGGAATTTGTTGTGGGATACTAACAACACTAGATTGTAGATTGGTGCTTTAATTTCTAGACTGTTATTCAGTTTATAAATAGGCTAGCATGATTGAGTGATCTCATGTTCTATTCCTGCGTTTAGGGTTTAATTACCATTAATTTTGTTTCTTGTGAGACTGGAATTAGTTCCCAGAGTTCAGTGTTCAAGTTCAATGTTGTTAACGTTGACTTTTGGGTTGTAGTGTTGCCCATCAGTGTTTCGATGGTTCTTCTTATGAATAATTGATTATACCCTTGAAATACAAAGTATGCTGTCAGAATCAGACTGCCAAGTTCGAACATCTTTTTTAGAAGAGCTTTGTATTCTTAGGAACAATTTTTACCCAGGGATTGATAAAAATTTTCAACTCTGATTGTTCCGTTAAAAAGTGATTAAATGGCAGTAATCTTTAAGGAAGTACAATACAATTTTTATAACCGTAGACTCAGCAGTGCTAACCTAAACTAATGAATGCAGTCTGATGAGTCATTCCTGCATCGAGTGACCTAATTTGAGCGAATGTTTGTAAGACGTCCTTTACAATGATACTCTTTCTCGCCCCTTGCCTACCGCTGTTTCCAGAGCCCAAGTTTACCATTATAAAAATTTAAGTATATCTCTTTGGCCTTTATAATGTTAATTTGGAGGCGTTATTTGAGATATTACATTAAATAAACTTCATGTACCCAAAAAATGTAACTACATAAATACTTGTATTTTCTTATTATTGTTACCACTTTGTTGAGTTGTTTTGTTTTTTACTTCACTCTTCCTCTATAAAATTCTTTAGTCACTACCAATACATATTTTAGTAGTGATTTATTGCTTTGTTGTTGAATAATCATTTTTGTGGAAATGTAGGTTATTTTTTGTTGGAGTAGTATTTAGTTTTCTTGTGAGCTGATGTTATTTTTCTCCAATATCTATTGCCGTCAAGTGCTTATGATTGCGTGTCCTGGATGTATATTTTTCCTTATACACTAGTATTATTTTCGGAATATTATTCTAAATAATTTGCTTTTGTAGCAGATCAAGTATCTAATGTTTTTATTTTCTTGTATGAATATTATTTTATTGCCTTATCACCTATTGTATATTCTGAAAATAAATGATATTGTTATAAAATATACTTATCGTTGACAAATACTGAAGTCAAAATTCTGGTTCATCCATCAGTTATTTTATTCAACTTTTTTCTCATTTTCGATGTACCTATTTTTGTTTTTTACTACTACATTCGTTTTATTCATATAATTATAGGGTTTCTATTACCAACAATTTAATAATAATATTAATTAGTTGTGAACTAAGAATTAGTCCAATGATGGCTTCTAGAAATGTTAATTTACTCTGATCTTTAAGGAGAAAATAATTATTTTCTTAGTAAGTTTCATTAATTTGATAAATTTGTATGGTGTTAGGTTTTTTTTATGACATCTATCAGAAATGGTTAAACAGTTGGTCCCATTTGGAAATTTATAATTGAGATTAATGTTTTCAGTTTGATGTTACCTTGTATAACTTCAATTTCTATGTTTTGCTTTATTTTGAAAATTGTTATATTTTGATCATACCTCCGAAACAAAATGAACATATTTATAGGCATTATTTTTTTATTATTTTTACTAGTAACAATAATGATTAAATATCAAATATCTATTTTTAAAATGTGTGCTAAAAGTACAAAATTTACATTAATTAATAGTAAAGTGCCCTAATATTTTTTTTAATTCATTAGTAAATTTAATAAATAGGTATATATTATGCAGTATATAGAGTATATATGTAATGCAGCATGTAAAAAATAAAAATGTTGTATTAGAAAAACATTGAAAACTGAAGTTGCTTTAAAATTCTAAAAAGAATATTTAACATTTTGACAAATTCAATCATTGCAAGTATTAAGGAAAGTGATTCAGCTTTCCCTTATCAAATATAAATTGTGTAAAAACAAACTTGTAAAAAAAGATATTAATGTTTTTTAAAATATAGGTGTCTGGAAATAGTATTAATGTTCATAAAATGTAGGTAATTATAAATGAAAAATGTTTTTAGGGAGTATTTCATCTGTTTATTTATTTTTATTCTCTAAAGTTAATTTTTATTTTATTTTAAAATGTTGAACAATTTTTTAAAACATATCAAACCTAGTACACTAAACTCGTGATTTAACGGACTAAGTAGGGTAGGCTCTAGTCCATTAAAACCGATTTTCCGTTAAATCAGGGTGAATTCACTCCAAGCTGTTATGAGATTGTCACAACTTACTCAAAACTATGATACTCCAAGCTCATAGTTAACTCACCAATCAATAAAATGTTAACTTAACAATTAATAAAAATATATATTGTTTAAATATGATTATCCCAGAAGGATAAAGGGTTTTAAGATATACTGAATAATAATAATAACTATATTTGGAATATTTTAAGTTGCCTTAGAAAAACTACAAGTTTTATAAATTAATTTTTATATAAAACATCTTTCAGTGTGGCGTACAGTATATAACAATTAATTTAGATATGTACTGTAATACAGCTGCAAGCTGTTCATTAAATCCGAAGTCCGTTCACTCGGGATCCATTAAATTGAGGGTTTATTGTATTACAAAACTATTTACATAAATCCCAATGTAATTTATTTTGATAGTCTAACAGACAAGGTGCGTTTTAAGATATATTGACATTGAACGAGAGTGACAGGTACTGAGTTGTGAGGTCACGCCTAAGGCATTCATGATTTCCCACCTGTCATTCATTCATTAATTCTAAATTTCATAATTAATTATTTTAATTTAATTTCTAAAGAAAAAGCATCTATACATTTGATGAATTTAAAAAGAGCTAACATTTATCATTACATTTTTAATGTTTTCTATTGACTTTGATGCTGAATTTTTTACAAACATAGTTTTTTGTAAGGTTAATAACATTGACTACTGAAAACCCATTTGTTTAAGTAAACACAATCCCATACAGTGACATTGTTGTAATTGGAAAGAGGAGGTGTAGCCCAGGCAGCTTTAGTGTTAGATAATGAAGTTGTAGTAGTGTTGCGAGTGTCACCAAAGCCAGGCGCAGTGGCCGGCCATGCTCTGGCTGGATCTGTACTCTGCCATGTGCTAATACTGTTGCGTCAGATCAGTGCAAAGTGAATTGAATATTTCTCTTCCCTTACTCCCCTTCTTTCCTTCATAACCAGTGTTTTTTTCATAGTAGTTTTAACAAAAGGTAAATGTTTTATATGTACTTCATAAGTTTTTTCTAAATGTTCTAAAACATTCAGATTTTATATTTTAGCATGCTCAAAATTGCAGTATTAAGTTTGTATGTAAATTTATTTAAAAAAATAACGATAACAACAAATTTAATTTTTAGAATTTGTGAAGAATGAAGGAACATTATTTTTTATTCGCAATTGCTAATAAATTATAAATAATTTTAGTAACTGTCAAAACACAATAATTGAAGTAATTTGATGATATTTGTTGTATTCATATTTACACAAGCTAAACCTGGCCACGCTTTGCTGTGGCTTAATGTGATATTAACTATTTTTGACTTTAGTTGTTAGAAAAATTAAAGTTGACTTTTTATTTGATTTTATCGAAAGTAATTCACAGCTGTTTTCATAAGTAAACAATCATCTGTCAGCAACAGACTTACAGAATGTGATTTAAATATAACGTGCACATAAGTCAGCTGGTCTCGATACCACTTTTTCAGTACTTACATTTATTTATTTGTGAAATGTAAATAGGACGAGAAATGCTCTGTTCCCACTTACAATTTTAGAAACTAAATAATATATTGTTGTGTAAAATTTCAAGTGAATCCATTCTTTATTTTCGAGTTTTGTGTACACAAACTTAAAACAGTTTGATTTATATTGATGTATTTATAAAGCAGTACAGTAAAACTTACTTGCTATACAACTCAAAACATGTTATAAAGGTAAGTATGCCATTACTTTAGACTAACCTGCAACGTAATAAATTATATGTCACAGTAACAAAGATATACACCACGCAAAAGAAAACTAAGGACGTACAGCTCTAATTTGTTTTTCGAAGTGACAGAACTTACAAAAATAGTAATAATCATTGACAAACTAGCTTAATCTCAATAAATATTTTACATTTCTTATTTTGTAACTGAAATATATTTTAGTACTAGCTGTACCCACCTGCTTCGCCGGTCATAATATTGAGTTTTGATTGTATCATTGAAATGTGCAGCAACCTTTCAGTTTACATAGTATCCAATTAACAACAGCTGATGTTTTGTGTAGTTTACTACTGTACTCAATTATTTTTAATTTTGAAAGTTTTGCCTACCACAATTTTATTCTATTTGTTTTTATTTAACAGCTGTTAATCAAATAAATCAATCAATTAATATAGCTTCACAAGAAATCAAAACATAAAAATATAAACAGTATAATTTTAACATAGCTGATATTCTTTTTATATTTGACTTATTATACCTTCATGCATCCTGCTATTTGATTAACATTGAAACTTTAGAAGTCCAAGGGATGGAGCCCTGAGGGATTAAAGAAACGGGAATAGGACAGAAACCTTCCCTGGAGTATATAGAACAACTTCCCCAAGTTTCATGGCGATCGGCTGGACGGTTTGGTAGCGCATAAAGGATAGACAGACAAACAAACATCCATTGGATTTTATATATATAGATCACTTAAAATTAACTTATATTTGGAGTTTGGTGTGGCTGGATCAATTACATACCACATGGTCCCACTTATAACCTATAAACAAACTCTCCCACTCATGCTACTTCCACACAGCACTTAAATGGAATTTATCACAAATACTAGAATAATTCTTCCTGTTTTGACTGTGTCTTGATACTACTTCTTATGTAGTAAGAAATTTAGCCCGTTCTATAATGTGGAATTCCTGTTTTATAGTTGGCCACCTAAAGATGTGTGACCTTGAGGGTAGGTTAGTAGGGATGCAGGGTGAGGGTACTTATGCAAAAACTTTATACTGATCAGGTGATTGAAAATGAGTAAATATCAGTTACCAGTGTAATAGAACTGCGCGGGTAACTAATACATTTTTTATTACATCTGTTTGTAAATAATACCTGTCTTTTTAATTCATTGCAACTAATTGTTACTGTTTCTGAATAATTTTGTTTGGAAAGTTATTTCTGTTAATTAAGTCTTGATCACATTTCAAATAATCATTATTGATTGTTTAATATCAGTAACATTTGAGTAATGTTTAATATAATAATCAGTATTGTGAGTGCAAAGGCCAATCAGATGTTAGGCTTAATTTTTTTTTTATTTTTTTTTTTTTATTTATTTGACGCCGATCTTTTTAAATTCCCTAGAAGAACCTTTGGGGATAAAACCATGGTACTGCTATACAAGGCCTTAATTCGAACTCACCTGGAGTATTGTACCCTAGTCTGGTCTCCTCACTATGCGTCTCAGATCCATATTCTTCAGAGTGTGCAAAACAAGTTCTGCAGGCTCCAGGGATCCCGTAGAGTTGTGCCCTATCAAGAACTCTCTGTAATGGCACTTGAGCAGGAGTTTCTACACTCGCCTCCAGAATAAGGGTGTTCGATCTAGTTTTTCTGCATAAACTTATCAATGGTATTATTGATTCTTCAGAACTTCTCAAACCAAATCCTTATCTGTTCTTGGAAGAACTAGATCTAGAAATATAATTGCGATCAGCCACCACTTGAACAACTATAGTTACTTTGGTCATATTGCCTGTCTTCGTAGGTTTGATAATGGGATTCTTGAAGATGTCGAACTTTTCTCTGATAGTGTCAGTTAACTGAAAAATAAACTGCAATAGAATCAATAATTAACTAAATAAATATTATTTGTTTTAAACTAAATAAATAAATGGTTTTGAGATTTTAAAAAATATATTGAAAATATAATCTGTATATAACAACAAGTGATCATAATATAATATTATTAAATGATAAATAAATCTTTATTATTTGTTTAGGCCTGTGTACAAAGACTAATTAATAATTAGTATTTGTACCCAACAATTGAATAGTAGTACTTTGTGAGAACGCTTAGTACAGTTGAGTCTGTTAGTACGGTTAGGCTGGGACATCAGTATGTTTGTTTAATGACAGTTGATTGAATGGACCTTAGATTCCAAAATTGATAGTTCACTTTTTATTTTACATGAAAAGGAACATAAAATTATTTTCTAAATCACAGGTGTAGTTACAGAATTGTTATTATTGGCAACTAAGAAGTTATCTAAGATATAAATCATTGTTTTCAATGCCTTAATTTATGTGTTTTACTGTTATCTGTATGTTTGTTTATTATTAATGACTTGCCAATTATCTATAGGATATTGCAGTACTGGATAAGCAAAATAATTATTCTCAGGTACTGACAGAGAAATCAGATAACATATTTTTAGGGATATTTATCTCTCACAGTAAACTAATTAATTGTGGAGCATATATTTTAGTTTGTAAAAAAAATAAAGATTTGAACTATGGTTCTAAATTATTTTGATTTACATACAATTCATCTCTAAAAAAAGTTATTAAAAATAATTGAAAACTTTAATAAGAGAAAAACTATTGTACTATTCCTTAAAATAGTTTTGATGTGGTGAAAAAAATCTGCTCCATTTGGATTTTATCGACTAATCCTATAGCCATATAAATTGCTAGTATTTTTATTAGTTTTTTAGATAACATTATTTTAAAATTTATTGTTGGATACATTATGTTTTAATTAACTTTCAAAAGTTCTATTCAAAATTTAAGAAATCTTCTGTATAACCAAAACCATAAGGAGAAAGGGAGAAAGTTTGTGCCAGTTATCTGGTACTATTTATTATAAATAATGTACATATTCAATTATCACTAAATTGAAACTTAACTATAGTAAACAGTCAATAATGTTTATTAGAAATGTATTCTAGGTCTAATAAAAAAAACAACTAGCGAGCAGACTACTCATAAATAATAATAATTAGTGGCAGTTAATTTGGAAACAGGTCATATTTTCCATCAATGATTCGCTACCATTGCTTTTCAATCAGCTGATATGTATAATGTTTTTAGAAAAGTACCCCCACTCTGTTCCACTTCTATTAGCCTCTTTCTAAGGTCACACGCATCTTTAGGCTGGGCCAACCGTAAGCAATGTTTACACACATTAACAGCTGTTATATGTAATAATAAAACATATTGTAGTGATAGAAAATCATTGGATCTTTTAGAGCCAATGGGTCCAAGCAATTGCTAAAATTTCTGATATTTTCCTACCGTTCTTGACCCTTAAGCTTTAAAATAAATAATCTATTCAAGCTACCTTAATCTTCTTTTTAGCTCAAAAAATTTCAGAACTTTATTGGGACCGATTCGTTTCCGGAATTAAATATACATATCACAAATTTATCTAACTTGTCAATTAGTGTATTTTTAGAATATACTGTTTTAAATAGAATTATATAAAAAAAAAATTAATAATTTGTTTCTTATAACTTGTAAGCTAAACTTTTTTCAAAAATATGAAAAATCACACAGTATATGGACTAAATTTACGGCGCAATTTCATTCATAATGAAAAACCCAACAGAAATTAATAATACTTTTCAGATACATAAATACAATACAAGAAATACAATCCACATCATTATCACACATCATAATCTAAATTTTTATACAAAATTATTGTTATTTATATTATATGCAATTGTAAATTAATAAATATAAGTTATGGTCTTATAATTTTTATTAAAATTTCATTATATAAATGTTTTGTCAAAAATTTGTACTTAAAGCTACTTTTTATATGCTGCAAAGAATTTACTGAAGCCATGTTAGTTAGAGTCTACATTGAACAATATCTTTATTCGAGGATTTCACTGTGGTGGTACGTAGGTGTGGGTCGTACAGAAGCTGTGTGGAAGGAGTGGTCGCTCTATTACTCCACAATTGTCACATCCTGCCTTGTATACAGTCAGCGGTTAGTTGCCCTGCTCATTATGTTTCAGCCTTGATACACGCTGTTTTCTGACGTAACAATCTCCCCTTCACACAGTCTATTATCACCTAGTTGTTTTGCCTCTGTCCAAACGACCAAATTGACGTTGTTTACAGGCAATCTTATTGAATAGGTAGATTAGTTAGGTTGAATTGGGTTTCAGAGATTGAAGTATGCAAATTTTATGCACACTGAATTTTTTTTATAATAATACTATTTTTTGCATGTAATTAATTGCCAATATTTAGTAGTCAGTGTATATAATTTAAAATATATTTATTCGTCTAATTTAAAAAAATGTTATTACTCCTTCTTTTAGTTTGATGTGGCTTTGAAAACCATATACAGGGTGGCTTAAAAGTAACCTGAACTTCCCCTCTAGCATTATTAATGCTAAAAATATTTTAAACACAATAATAAAACATTTAAAAATGCTTTTATTATTGTAGTCCTTCATACCTAAAACGGTTGCCACAAACTGAAATAAAATATTTTCAGTATTAAAAAAGTTAGAGGGTGCTAGCACTCGTGATCAACATGGCTAACACTAATGATCAACTCGAGTAGTACCCGTAATAAACTTGGCCATCCACCGTCATGGACCTAACCTAACCTAACCTAACCTCCATGCTCCATGCTCAGTTCCCCTGGGAAAGGATGATTGAAAGACCCTAAAAACACGTACCGTACATTGTTATTGACCCACCCGCCCACCCATACACACAGTGTTATTAACCCACCCACACACGTAAAGTGTCATTGACCCACCTACCCAACCACACACGTAAAGTGTCAATGACCCACCCACCCACCCATACACATACAGTGTTATTGACACTCCTACTCACCCACACACGTAAAGTGTCATTGACCCACCCACCCATACACATACAGTGTTATTAACCCACGCACCCACCCACACACATAAAGTGTCACTTATTCTTCCAATAAAATGTTGCTTTAGTAAATCATTAATAAAAATTATAAATAGATTTGCTGAGAGTACAGCACCCTGAGGAACATCCCTTTTTATAACAAGTGGGGCGCTTTTCCTTAATTTTGTGAATTTACAATAATCCTAGCATTATTAAACAGGTTTTACATTGTTACAGTACTATATCTAAAGATTATGCCACTATGAATTAACATAGATTGACCAAAACATCAAAGAGTCATAATATTACAATCAAGAGTACACAATAAGTTGTCTCATTAAATTAAAAAGTATTCTGAAAAGGCAATTATTAACAAACTACAGTGTTTGATTGGGTATTAGGACAGTCAACAATTCATTCACTGAATCAGTTTTTTTCTATAAATCATATTAATTTTTAAGTTATAAGACAAATGACGATTGTTATATTGATTTTATTTGAAATCAACTTTTTATTATCATTAATTTCTAATATCTGTTTTAGTACTATTTTTAGTTTTACACCTTCCCTTTTACTACTTCAGATAGAGAGGTTTACACCTTCCCTTTTACTACTTCAGATAGAGAGGTTTACACCTTCCCTTTTACTACTTCAGATAGAGAGGTTTACACCTTCCCTTTTACTACTTCAGATAGAGAGGTTTACACCTTCCCTTTTACTACTTCAGATAGAGAGGTTTACACCTTCCCTTTTACTACTTCAGATAGAGAGGTTTACACCTTCCCTTTTACTACTTCAGATAGAGAGGTTTACAACCTTGCCGTAGCTGAGACTTGACAGTGTCGTACTTTGTGTTACTGTGGTTACATTACCTGGTACAGCTCTTGGTTAGTCTACTGTGTCCATATAATATAATCTGTGATCAATTATTTAAATTACAAATAATAACTAGTGCGATATCCGTATTTATGAGTGAGTAATAGATTTGTATGTTTCATTATGTCCACGAAAAATGTTTTCTTTCAAATTTCCAAAAATCACTTGGACTAGCAGCAAATTGTTTGGTTGAGCTTGTCAAGTAGCAATCAGATATAATAACGTAACGTAAGTAAATTTTTGATTTCATTTCAATATTTTAGGTAGGCCTACTATCAACACATTCAGCACTAGAAAATTAGAGATGGAAGCCTCTCTGTTTTGTCGTCTTTGTAATCTCTCTACCTTTAAAATCAGGAAACCTTTTTTAGTTTTTAAATGAAAAATATCTTAATATATAAAATCCAAAAACGATGTAAAATCATCATGAAATTTCCGTTACCACTTAAAAGATTTGGATGAAATTTGGAGAAAAGTTAGCTTTGGATCATAGATATCCTTTATTTCTTGAAATTCCATTTGTAAGGGGCATAGACAACCCCTCAACGTTTTCTTTTTTCTATAAGAGTAACATTGGCATTTAATTAATTTAATAATTTATTTCAAACAGCTGATACAAAAATCAAAACATGACACAAAAGCTTGGCTAATTTGGTTTTCGTTGTAAAAAGGTTCACCCTTTTAGAGCTACGCCGCCTAGCCTATGGATATACTCAAAAGTGCTAAACAGTTTTGTGCGAAAATATATAGTTTTGGTAAAACGCGAATAGATTCGTTATTTGTTGTCAAATCTTCATACTTTTTATTGTATTGTAACAAAATAAACAGAGAATAACCCTATAACAATAAAATACATAAAAGAATAATTTTTTATGTATACAAAACATAAGAGTGCCTAAAAAATGTTTAATATTTGTTTACCTATTCCACTGTAAAGAGCATCCAATGAAGAACAAATTTCATATATTTACCGTTCATTTTTATAAAATAAATAAAGAGTATAGAGGAAATATACAAAATATTGTCCTCGCAAAAATTAGTTAAGAACTTGACATTTGAAACATGAAAAAAATATGAAAAGTCAATTGTCAGCAACCAAATGTCCATATATAGATCCTCTAATATGTTTGGAATAAAATGACATCGATAGTGACCAGTAAAATAAGCAAGCCTGTTGTATATATATATATATATATAAAATACATAGCGTATACTACGTAGACGCTCACACTTTTAGACATACACTAAAGGTGTTAAGGTAATTTTCAGTCTAACATGATTACACTACTTTGCATTAGTGTAAGTAGTAACCCTAAAGAAGACTTGTAAGTTTTCTAGACTATAAAACTTTGCTATCTAGGAGAACGGCAGCCAGCTGATGTAATGTGTGTGATTGATGTGATGGTTTGAGAGAGCCACCGAGAGAAGGGTAAGTATGCGTAGAGAACCACTCCATAGTGAAGCAAGGGCTGTCGGTTAGTTGTATACAAAATTAATACAACTAACTGACTAGTTGGGTCCGTATTTAAGGCCAAATAGTTTGCCAATCTTGTTAATTTTTGAATGATTGATTTTATGGCCTCTTTAATCATTCATTGGCTTTTGATCTCATGATAGTCCTGATGTATTTGCCACCTTTTATTATTATTTTTTTAATACATAAATTTTACTATGTTAACCATTCAATTTGATGACACATTTAGTTGTCTTACATTCACTTTAACATAACATGCACAAAAAATCATTTACCGGACAACTTTACTTCTGAGTTATTTTGGGGTAAATATTTTTGTAAACTTTTGCCAGGATTAAAACTACAATTTGAAGTTTAAATTTGATAACTTCTGCATTTGGAATTTGATATTAAATTATTCAATCAAATTGTATGTGGTGTATTATATCATAACTGTAGACTCATATGTTTAAGCTTTTTATGATAAGCTCATATGTAGACTCTTGTCATGATTTTATGATCATAAGAATGAGACAAAACGTACATCAAACGTCTGTTATCATTTTCAATTCTGTACACATTTGATATTTTCAGTTTATTCTACATATATTTTTATTTATATAAAAATCAAACTTCCGTGTGTTTCTGTACTCAAAAGTTGAAAAGTAGTGAATTGATTCAGTTGAAATTTTTATAGACATAGCATTTTTATATATATTTAGATCCTAAAATTGTGAACAGAACCGGGCATTTAAAGCTTTTCCTGATGTACCTTCATTTAAAAAATTAAAATAAATGTAATTGCTGAAAAATTTCTACTGAGACCAGCTGATATATGTCCATATTATATCCAAATCATATCACATAAGTACATTACTGTAACCAGATGATTGTTTATTTATGAAAACAACTGTAAGTTACTTTTATTTCAGATAAAATCAAGACTGAGCCACAGTAAAGAGTGGCTGTGTAAGCTTATATTTAAATTGAAAATAATGTAAATTGAAATTTCAACATGTATAAGTACATAACAACGGTGTCACTTGTACACAATGGCAGATTGTACAAATAGATTATTACATGTTTTACACACGTTGTGTTTATCAAGCTGATAGTTGGTTATTAGTGCTGCTTATCATTTAGATAACTTTCTTAGCACTAGTTTATGTGGCATTATTAACTATATATTGGTAAGCTATCTCCCCATTGTACTGTAAATGTGTTTTCACAACTAATTCCTGTCTGTATTCCTATGTTTGACAGTATGACACTTGATTTTGTATAGCTTAGATGTAGTTAAAACAGAAAAAATATTTATTGAAGAAGTCAGTAGTTTATTATTTTAAACTCCTTCTCAAACCAAATATCAATTAACTGTTGCTTATGTTTTCATTGTAAACTTTAGACCAATTTTTAACTTATTTACATTCAAATTCTCAACAAAACCAAATTATCTAGCTCTTATGTAACTTTTATAAATATTGTAGGTTCTTCGTAAAAGAATAGGTTTGTGTTGAAAAAAAGAGCAAGTTGTCATTTTTAAAGATTGTAGGTTCTTCTTAAAAGAAGATTTATTTTCAAGCTATTTTTTGATTTTTAAAGATAGATAAATAAATAGATAATAATTTCCTTATTCGTAAAAAGGTGTTTATGAATATTCAGAGTCTGGATAAAAAATTATCCGTTTTAGAGAGCTTTTTAATTAATAAAAATGTTTTTGCTGTAGGTTTATCTGAACACTGGCTTACAGAAGAAGAAACTGACTCAGCAACACCCGAAGGGTATTCCTGTGTCAGTGCTTTTTGTAGAACTAACCACATTCGGGGTGGTTCCTTAATTTTTGCCCGAAATGACATTCAAACCAGGGCTTGTGATATCAAGCATCTTTGTTCAGAAATGAACTTTGAAGCCTCAGCAACCTTTATTAATAGTTTAAAAATAATATTCGTTTCACTCTACCATTCAACATCTGGTGACCCACATGTTTTTCTAGATTCACTTGAGAAGTTGCTTTCGTACTTAACTAGCTGGCCAAACTACATCTCCATAATTGGAGGTGATTTTAATTCTAATTTTGATGTTACAAAACAACATAATTTATCCAAACAGTTTATCAATATCTTGCGCCAATATGACTTTTATTACTTAAATACTAAACCAACTCGAGGTTCAAATTGTTTAGACAATATTATAGTAAATTGCAAAAAAGGTTTAGCTATAGAATGTGATATTTTTAATTTTCCCTTTTCTGACCACGATGGTCTCACTATAAATGCCCCCTTCAGCATGGGTTATACGACGAAAATACAATCTGAAGAAGACAATTTATTCAATCTAGAGTCAAGCAATTACTTTAAAATGGTTTTGCCAAAAACCTCAGTAGGTGCCTTGGCACATAAACTGAGCTGCTATCAATGGAATAATATACTGAACTCAACAAATTCCACTGCTAGTAATACCTTTCAAAATTTTTTTCAAAAATTAGTTGATAACATAAACTTTTATGCAAAAATAAAAAGAGTCAAAACAAATCATTGCACAAAATTGAAACATGATTGGTATTCTAATGATCTGGCTAATATGAAAAACAAATTATTATTATTGGATAATATTATCAAAAAAAACAAAACAGACACATCAAAAATTAGGCAACAATTTTTAAACTTAAAAAACCAATATAGGAAATCGATTAAAGATGCTAAAATATTACATAATACTAATCTGATTGAAAGGAGTAGTAATAAGTGTAAAACTGCTTGGAAAGTGATAAAATGTGGTAGTAAACAAAGTACATTGAGTAAAATAAACCCTGGAATTTCACCTGACACATTTAATAATTTTTTTGTAGACTCTGTTAATGAAATTAAAACTAAAGTAAGTAATCCTAGATATAGTTCAGAGGAGCTCATTCAACTTGTTTCAGTAAATTCTCAAGATTTTTCATGGAAACAAATAACTCCAGAAGATATAGTTACTACAACCGGCAAACTTAAAAATTCTGATAGTTGCGATGTTTACCTTATTTCTAATAATTTATTAAAAAAAATAATAATATCTATTGCCACTCCTCTATCCTACTGCTTTAATCTCTGTCTCATGGAGGGAGTATTTCCTAATGAGTTAAAGGTGTCGCGAATATGCCCAATTCTTAAAAAAGGCTCAAGGGACAAGCCGCAGAGCTATCGTCCAATTTCTATAATTCCATCATTATCAAAATTATTTGAAATTTTAATCTGTGAACAACTAAGTGCCTATTTAGAAAATAATAAGTTTTTAAGTGATTCACAATTCGGATTTAGAAAGGGAAAATGCACAATTGATGCTGTAGATATGCTGGTGCACGAAGTGCTATCAGCTTTTGAAGGAAAAGCTTTCGCCCAGGCAACCTTCTGTGACCTGAGCAAAGCTTTTGACTGCGTAAATCATTCTGAATTATTAATGAAATTGAACTACTACGGTATTAAAAATACTCAACTCAAGTTTTTTAAATCCTATTTCTTTAATCGTAAACAAAAAGTTTTCGTGGACGGTGAGTGGTCCCAGGAGATAGAAGTCACAAATGGTGTTCCTCAGGGATCGGTCCTGGGACCCCTATTGTTTTTAATTAGCATAAATGACCTTCCAAATTTTGTAAATAGTAAAACTTATCTTTATGCTGACGATTCAACCTTTTTTAATTCAAATTCAAACTTTGAACAACTTAAATCACTAGGTGAAAGAACACTAAAGAAAGCATCTGAATGGTTCAAATCAAATGGATTTCTCCTAAATGAAGATAAAACTAAAGAAGTAACATTTTCTTTAAGACCGGTCAGTGAAAACAATTTAAGTGATACTTCAAGAGGAGATCGGCCTCTCCTTTAAAAAAAAAAAAAAAAAAAAAAAAAACTGACAGTGTTAAATTTTTAGGAATTTTTATAGACAAAACTCTGTCTTGGGGACCACATGTAGATTATATTAGTGGTAAATTATCCAGAGTAATTCATTTATTAAAACGATTAACTTACTGTGTGCATCAAAATTATATTAGATCGGCTTATTTTGCTTACTTTCAGTCAATATTTAGATATGGAATAATCTTTTATGGGAATTGCAGTAGGATAGAGGAAATCTTACTTCTGCAGAAAAGGGCTATAAGAGCAATCTCAAATGTAGGTCCTATAGAACATTGTAAATCCCTATTTGTTAAATTGAATATTCTAACTGTCATAAATATTTACATCTTTGATTTGATTTTATATGTTTTAAGAACTCCTGGTATAATTAAAAAAAGTGCTCATCAGTATAAAACTAGGATTAAAGATCAAGCTACTATTAATTTTGTTAGATTACATAAAACTTCAAACAGCCATAATATAGTTTCACTTAGAGTTTACAATAAATTAACCAACTTGATTGACAAGTATTCAGAAAAATCTTTCTGTAATAAATTTTTTAACTGGCTCCTGAAGAACCCATTTTATTCTATTGAAGAATTTTTTAATATTCCTAATATTGATTTTTGATTCATTCCACTTAATAAACTTATATAATTAGCTCCTAAAGCAGCCTTTTCATTTAATCAACTTTTTATTTATACCTATTTTTAATTTAATTAATTAAATAAACTGTAAAGGTATGTAATTGCTCATAATCAATTAACTATTTATTATTATTATTTCTATCTATTCATGTTTTGCATTTATATTCTTAAGAATCTATTGACTAGCATATATGTGCTGTACATATGACTTTGTCAATGCTATAATAGTTGTATGACAAATAAATGGAATTTGAATTTGAATAGATGAAGTTAGAAACACGTGGCTCTTTCATACACTTAACATTAAGTACAAAAATTATAATACAGTTAAAAAAATACAAGATTAATATATAAAAATGTATAAGAATCATATAGAAAATTAACAAACTTTAAAGATCGTAGGTTTTCTCAAAAGAGTGTTGTTTGTGCTATAAAGCCAATTATAAAGCCATTATTTAGCTTTCAAAGATGTTTGGTCCTTAATCAAAGAGTATATTGTTTGTGTCATAAATTTAAAAAAATGTTTTTTACGACAATTACAAATTAGTTAAAAAGTTTTGAAGGCAACTATCGATACCAATTAACAAACAATTGTTTAGAGGCTTGCTAGTTGTTTTTAGTCTACTCCCAATAAATTAATAAACTTCTTGGGAGAGATCAATTAATTCCTCAGAAATCGTCGAATGAAAAAGGATGAAGTGATGACTCATGATCATTTGAAATGAATTAGATGATGACTTTCTGAGACAGTACCAGTAAGTCATTTTATCGTTTTTAAAAAGTTTGTAACTTAAGTTAGTCCTCAAGCTCTAAATGATATAATTAAAGTATTATGAAAAATGAGAAATAATAATAGCCGCAACTTGAATGTAGATGTGTCAAGCATGTCATAACATTGGACTGTGAGCATATTCGAATAACCAGTGCTTTCAGCCATAGCAAGTTTTTAATACCTACAAAATACAAATCATTTTTGGATGTACAAGGTGTGGCAAGAAAAGTACCGCACTGAGGCTGAAAATAAAATTTACTTACAAATATTTACAATTTGATTTTATCTCCTTCAGTGTACTCCCCTCTTCGTTCTCTATACTGTTCCATGCGATTTTTCCACTAGCTGTATCACTGCTGGAGATCATTTTCTGTAAGCCCGTTCATGACTTCCGTCGCTTTTTCTTTTACTGTTTCAACAGTCTCAAATCTTGTTCCTTTCAATGCTGACTTGACTTTAGGAAACAAAAAAAGTCACAGGGAGCCAAGTCAGGTTATTATGGTAGATTGTCTAACACGGGAATGTTGTGGTTTGCCAAAAATGTCTTCACTGACAAAGTGTTGTGAGCCGGGTTATTGTCCTGGTTTTTCCACAAATCATTCCGCTTTCTCTGTACTCGCTAACGTAGGGTAGTCAGGACGCTAATGTAGTAATTTTGGTTGACTGTTTGCCCCTCTGGTTCCCAATCAATATGCACAATGCCTTTGATATAAAAAAAACACAATCAACATGGCCTTGAATTTTGATTTTGTCATTCATGCTTTTTTGTCATCGAGAAGCAGGGGTTTGACATTAAAACACTTGTTGTAACATTAAAAATGTTTCACATGCAGATTTTCCAAGTTTGTAAAGAAATTTAATGTTTACACACTGTTCTTTCTGGCCACTCAACATTTTTTTTGACTCAGAGACAAAAAGTTATATGCTTATAACTGATGCTACAGGTGGAATGAGTGTGGGAGAGAGACGAAACTCAAGCAGCGGGTGGAGGGGGAGTCACGTAACCAGCCGTACAATATTCAGCCTTATTGCATTCGTTCTGTGGCTACGGCAATACTAATCCAGTTTCTATCTAGCCAAACCTCGTATATATCTCGTTAGGTGGTTATCTGTGCTTTGTTTTATTTCGTGCCAGCTATTTATTTTAATGACAGAGTAGAACTCACTCATGGCCTTTGTAAGTTGTTTACTGATACTGTCCGAATTGGTTTGTAGAGCATGCTTTTGTTGGCAGTACAGGTACTTTTAACTTATTTCATTTTCGTAGTTTTATGCAATGATATTTAGAATGTATTTTATTTATTATAATGAAATACAACTTTTTAATTTAATTTTATTCTTTCGTAAAAATATTTAATACAGTAGGGTCGTGGTAGTCCGAACCCACGGTAGTCTGAATCACTCAGTAATCCGAACGACTGTCCTGGCCACTTGCAAACAGCTCTTTTCGTTGCATGTCTCAACTTGTTAGTTTTTAATATGGATAGTAACAGTGACAGTAATGTTGTTCTAATAATCATCAGAATGTCAAATAAACGTGAACATACAACTTTAAAATTACAGATTACTTTAATAATCATGTAAAATTTGACTAGTTTAAATTGTTTGATTTTTACTTGATGTATGTAAACAATTTTTAAAAATATAAGCATTTTCTTATAATTGTATTCAGCACACACTATAGTTCATTACTGTACTTGTTAGCTTGTTATTATGTTTATAAAATGTTATAGTTTAGTAATTATCCATTAAATGGTGATTTTATGGAATAATTATTATTGTTTTCTCAAACCTTGATAGTCCAAACAGGCCCTTGCAAACAAATATTCGGATTTCCGCGACCGTACTGTAATTTGAAACAAGTGCAAATACAAGTTTTTATCAAAACTTGCCAAAAGAAAGGTGTCATTTTTGAGGTTTATTGCATCTAACATTTATTTTAAAATTTAATGGGGTTCTATTAATTTTCTAAATTAACTCTGATTATAAGCATTGATTTTATAGACACACTAGGGGACACCCCTGCATACTTCGTGTGCCAACCCAGACTCTCGCTGCACTCGAAAAACTTCGGGCATGTGACTTTTGATTACAAATAATAGTAGATTAATTGTATAACATAAAATCACAATATTAAATTTATTTACAGTATCTCACTCACATTATTTTCGTTGCTACCTATTTATTAGTATAAATACCCAATGAAATTACTTAGCATGTTTCAAACGTGTTCATTTTATTTGTTTTTGTTTAACAGCTGAAGATTAAACTCATAGTATAATATTAAAAATGTGTCAATCAAAGAGCAGCTTTGTTTTGTGGAATCAATAGTACAATGACAAACATACAAAATAAACATGTTTATTAATATTCAAAACAGCTGTTATTAATTTACTAAAATCAATCCAATGTTATCCTTATGGAGCAATCTTTTAGGGGAGGTTTCTACCCTTAGGAGTACTTTATCAAGATGAATATACTTTAGTTGTCCTATTTAAGACCTAAAGACACAGTGTACAAAATTTCAGCTCTCTACCTATATGGGAAGTTGGAGAATTAGTGATGAGTGAGTGAGTCAGTTAGTGAGGGCTTTGCCTTTTATAGGTATAGATTAGATTTCTCAACAATGTTACACTTTTTTGTCTTAAATTAATAAATGTTTTGGAGTGTAGTTGTGGAGTGCTAGTTTAGTCCCATGTAAAGGCCTATTCACACGATGCTAGTTTGCTAGCTGCTAATACTAGCAAGAGCGACTAGTGGGTAGTTAGTAGTTCACACAGTGCTAGTTAAATTACAGGTGGCTTTAGAGCACTGGCAACTAATTTAACTAGCTCTGTGTGAACTATCAACTGCTCGCTAGTCGCTCTAGCTAGTATTAGCAGCTAGCAAACTAGCATCGTGTTTAAACCAGCTATACTAGCAGACCTCACTAACTAACTAAATTAAAGGTTAAACACTTCAAGTTTTTCTATTTTGGAGGAAGGGGAATGATCAAGGAAGAGGGTAGTAGATAGTATTTTGTTTTTTATTTTAATTATGTAATTAGTTTCATTATTTTAAACACTTTCCTAAACCAAAATGCTATGCCTAATTCCTACATAGCCTGGAAAACCTATTTACTGGGATCATGCCCTCACAACAAGACATAATTCAAAACTTGGCAACTTTATTATGAAAGAACTTAAAAAGTTACTGTACTTTTTAGTGAAGCCATTTTTAAATCTATGTTCATTATTTAAAATGCCCCGAATCTCCCCATTTTGCAACATACCCACAACATGCAAGGCGACTTAAATCTAAAAAAACCACCCCTTCAACTAACTTCCCAATTAATCTCAATGAAATTTTCGCTAAAAACCATCTGTGCGTTAACTAGGGATCTGTTTGAAGGTCGAAACAAGTTTCTGGTATGACTGTCATCGGTGGAATTAATCTTCCTCTTATTAAGGAATAAGTTAGCCGGGTGTAGGAAGATGTAACTACTGGAAATATAAGTGACTACAGCAAATGAGTTATTTGATCACGGAGTCAACGTTCAAACTATGGATCACATAGTTAATGATTGCCCGTTGTGTTCTCTTCAGGGGTGATTAGGTGGTCATCATTCAATCAGAGAAGCAGGTGTTGAGTGGTTACAAAGCCTGGACTTAGTTCTGTGATTAATATTTAAACACTAAGATACAATTACTTTGTACTATAGATTTTATTTTATTTATATTGTTATTGGTCTGATTTTTAATTTTTGTTATTAGTTTGGTAGCACACTTTGGAAACTATGCGGCATATATATATATATATATATATATATATAAAATAATATTTTTCTTTGACAAGGGCAGAAGACTAATAAGTATTATTGTTCCAGGAGTGCTGAATGATCCTCGGTTTGAAACCTTCAACTGCATCCCCTCACGATATTTCCTCAGTGGAACGTTGTTTCTGGATTCCCAAACGAGAGAAGAAAAGGTCCTAAATTCTTTCCTGGCAGATCGCTGATGCAGACCTTAGGAAGCTGAACCCAGAGTGCCAGTGGCCCTTGTTTGTGATTTGTGAAGTGTTTTATATTTAGTATGATCGTTTATATGATTTATATGATGATGATTATAAAGGAATGATATAAATTTATTCAAGGAAATGCATGTTGGGGGAAAGGGATTAAACATTTCAACTAGTACGGCTCAGTTCATGAAAGCAGTGAGTTGTTTACTTCACCAGTATTACGACATGGCTTTCCTCCAGATACCTCATTCTGCATTGCCAGAGAAGAATAGTAAAGATCCCCCACCCGTCGTAGGGGTTCTTTAGGTTAGTTTTAGTTTAGCGCTTCTCTTTCTCTCTATCTCTTTAATCATTTTTCACCTTATTTTCATTTGTGTGTGAACACGTGCTGACATAACATTGCTGTTCTCTTCCTCGGACTAACTACTACAAACTATTTCGGACTCACGGACAGTGGCTTGATGGAATACTTACTGATGACGGATGAGATGATGGATCCAACGTCGTTCCTGGAGGAAGAATCACCAGGAGTGTGTGAAAGCCTCAGCTGGGGTCAGTGGACAGGCGGTGATCCGGAACAGACAACCAGCAAGAAACGGAAATCTGCCGATGAAGAAGCACACCATTTGCCTGCTGGTCTCTCCAAGTCTGCCAGTATCGCTCAGGACAAGACCAGTCAGCCTACAAAAGTACAACGTCGAGACCACTGTGAGTACTGTATTTTACACACCTAACATGTGCTTCATTGGTTGGTGTTGGGATTTAGATATAAAAAGTAATGATTTAGAAAATTATAATATATAAAAATAATTTGGAACTTTATTAGGGAAGATGGATAGATATTTTATTGTGTCTGGAATATACGTTATATATTAAATGTACATTATATTAGCCAGGTTGACTAATAACATAAGCAAAAATAGATTAAATAGATCTACATACTAATCTAGGAAAACATATGTTCTTACAATTATTTAAAATAAATAAAATAACACTTCTGGCTGTAACAACATTCAGAGAAAACAGGGCCCCCAAGACTCCATAACACAATATAATACATGATATGTATAAGGGTTCAATCTACAGTACAGTTTACTACCTAGGAACAATCTAGTTCTCCAGTCGGCACTGGTGGCGCAGTGCTGTAACCCAGCTACTTGGGGACAAAGTGTTTGGGAGATTGTAGGCGATAGGTTGGATGCTCTGTCCTCTTAATGCCGACATGGCGTCCACTTGATGGTTGCTATCGGCGTGGACACTACTAGAGAAGTCTGGGGTGTCCATGTTGGGTGGTAATCATTGTGCGGATGTTGTGTGGGGGAGATAACCGAGTATCAGGCTTGTCAATTAGCTGAAAATCAGACCAGCACTATGTGGTTCGGATTCCACGTAAAGCTGTAGGTCCCTTAGTTGCCCTGGATGTTGGGCTATTAATAAATTGCCCTTTCTGAGGAACAGTTGAACTCAGATAGTAACCAGACTACACTCATATAACCATTCATATTCGCCTTAAAATACCAACAACGTTGTGTCGGCGTCTCATATGTAAGAATAAGAATAAGAATTACATGATGTCAAATTCTTTAGTTACATTAACACGTTGACTGCAGACTACTTCTTTATACGTAGTGGTGGCGCTGCGCGCGTAGCGGACTACTTCTAAAGAAGTACCCCTCCCGCTTCAACGATATTGGTCATAACAAGCGGTGAGTGGCACAAGGTTCCCGGGCAACGGCTAGCCTCACACTGAACCAATATCGTTGAAGCGGGAGGGGTACTTCTTTAGAAGTAGTCCACTATGCGTGCAGCGCCACCACTACGTATAAAGAAGTAGTCCGCAGTGAACGTGTTAAAAATAATGTGCAACTCTTGTTACCTATGTCAGTAATGGAAGCTCTGTCAAATAATACAAAGTATAGAAATAAAACCACAACTTCTTAATACTAAAATATTACTACATTTAATGAAAACGAAAAAATAAAATTGATAAAAACTAACTGATATTTTTTTAATTGACCATTTTTGTTTCGTATGTATTTCTCTAAAAGGTGTTTGGTCTCTCTCTCAGCGGTGGATTACCCAGCATCTGGGGGCCCTGGTATATATTTCATCAGACTTCAATCAAGCTCTTTAATTTTTTCATACAAAGTGAACATGTAATTGATGTACAACAGTCACCTTGACGCTTTACAATCACACTGTTGTACGTCGTATCAGTGTAAAGATCACTAGCGGTCAGTGAAGGATCAGTAGTGTGGCGGGACCCATGGTGCCACACAATATTTTCAATGGAGAATAATACATTGTAACATTCCTCCATTGACTGGAATGATTAAAAGTAAATTTAATGTAAGTTGTGTTTGAGTGCAAGCTGTCTGACCTGTAACCTTTTTCTACCATGCAGGTGACCTCTTATAAGTTGGTGTGATAGGTCATATAGCTCTCAAAATATTTGAAACTTATGCTATTGCCTTCTTTTTGTTTGGGGGTGGGGGGACAGAAATTTCATTGGGCCCAAGGCCCAAGAGCTCAAGAGAGTCCAAACCATTACTGCCTGCCCTGTATATTGTAAAAATAATAACTATGCCCCAAATAATAATAATAATATTGTTATTGTTAAATATGTACAAGTTGATATGCAACAAAACATGACAACAAACTAGAAATCATGTTTTTTATGGATCAACCAAAATTTAGCTTAACAATTAAATCTTTTAGGTTACATGTCTGTTGAATTATATCCAGGTATAAACAATTAACAATTTGTCAACAATAATAAAAACACTTCACTAAAATAAATTAAAAGTAATGACAAGAAATAAACAACAAAAACAGATTTGATTGAAAGCCAGAAATATATTTTAAAAAATTGAAATTGAAAATATCTTTTTGGTTTGATTAGACAACAGGTGCCCATTTAACCTCAGCTCTTTATGACATTTTTAATATCCAATAAATTAATCTTAATGATATAATCCAAAAATAGTACCCACTTATCACAAAATCTAATCAGATGTATGAATTTTGGAAGGAAGTTAGCTTGTAATAGGCAACATTCGTTGTAAGAGGTTCGCTTTCATATACTGTACAGCAGGAAAAGTTGTGTATCGTAAGTGAAATTAATGCACTAATACATTACATAATGGTGGAATAATGAAACAAACATGGAAAAAATAAAAAAAAACTTAATAATCAAGTAAAATATTAGTCTTCTGTAGTGTAATAAAATTCAATAATCATACATGTAGGCTTACTGCTGTTTGAATTCTTTAGCTATCTCAACTTTCTTTTTAGCTGGGTTGTCTTCACAGCTGCATTTACTTTCTTCTTTCATTCAACATTTAAAACGGTAGGTTTCTTTTTCTTTTCATCGTGAATTACGCTAACCATATTGTCAATGTCACTGAAAGGTACTGAACACACAATAAAGTTTAATTTAAACTGAACTAAATCTGTACTGTATAATGCCACCTGCAATTCCAGAAGTTGTGAGAAACGGAAGTATTCCTGTTTTGACAACAATGAATTTGAAATATAAAGTCATATTACCGAGGTTTTGACTGTGTAGAAACCTGTCTAAAGTGGCTAAAGGTGTTTGGCTGTAATTTTAAAGTTATATCATACCTGTTAATGAATTATTAATAGTTTTTATGTTTTTTATTCATATTTTGTTTACCTTCTTTCATAGTATCAAAGTGCCAAACGAAGTGTCCCATTACATTATTATTGAACTATGAAAACTGTTTCCATCCAGTAAAAAATAAGGGGTTTTATTCAGTAAATATAAATGGTGTCTCAATAAGAAAGTCGGATTTAAATAGTAAATAAAAGTGTATTACCTCATTGAATTAATATAGTACAAGTGAACGTCACGCAACACAAATATATCACAATATAAGCACAAAATGCACAATTATATTGCAATACAAGTACAAAATGCACAAATTTTATGGTGATCGATTTTGGTGAACCACGCTCACCTTCCTCAGACTAGAGGGATTCACAAAAGAATCATTTTAAAAGTAGGGGGCGTGACCGGGTTGGTACTTGAAGCTACCATAAATAAACTAAAACATTACTGTTTATATGTTAATCCTGTTGCAAGACACAAGTAAACAGCTAGTATTTTATAAACAAATGTTTTCAAATTAATATTTGTTGATTTCTGCTGATGCTTACTTATTGATGAAAATCCTCACAAAAATAAAAGATTTTATTGGATATTTTGAGAATTTTAAAATTATTTCTATTTACTACTATTATGTTTAGTAATTTATTTTTTTTAAAGTTAGAATATTGTAAATCTAAAATTATTTTACGATTTAGGATAATTTCATAAATGGTATTGTGGCATTAACACGGCTTTCAAGCAGTTTCTTTTAGCTGAACCTTCGGAAAAAACTTATAGTTATTTCATGTATGGACAGAAAATTAGTGTTAGACATTGTTTTGCTATTTACAATTACATTAAAATTTCATTTCATAAACTACTTGGATTATTTTTCAATCAATTGCATAAAGACTTTTTTAATTCATATATAAACAAGCAATACTGAGACCATGTGGGTGATAGTTTGGGTTAGAGGTCAGTGTTTACTGATAAAATAGGGCAGTCGCCAATATGAGGAGGCCTGTACCAACATTCTCGTTTTCAGGTTTGTTATTTACTAATTTAGCTCTATTTTGGTTCCATTTCATGACTGAAAAACGAAGCTGTTTATTAGAAATATTTCTGATTAAACATTTAACAGATGATTTGACTGCTTTTTCTACTTTTCACATTTTCGTTGTTTAGGTACGGGATTGTTTTGCTCTGTGTTAGGTTATATTCAGACCTTCTATTTTTTATTAATTTACTAGCTAAACCCAACCATGCTTTTCCGTGGCTTAGTCTGATACTATTAGTTATCATTTTTTAGTACTTGTTAGAAAAATAAAGTTTGACTGTTTACCAGATTTTATCTGAAACAAAGTAATCTATAATTGTTTTCATAAATAAACTATCATCTTGTTAAAGTAATATATACAGGATATGATTTTGATATACGAGTACTATTTACATAAATCTGCTGGTCACAGTAGCATTTTTTCAGCAGTGACATTTATTGTCATTTGTGAAATTTGAGTTAGGAATTGCTTAAAATCCCTGTTCTTATATACAAATTTAGTAACTAACTATATGAAAAAGTCTTGTAAAAATATGCAACGTTGTATAGAAATTTCAAGTGAATTTATTCACTACTTTTCAAGTTTTGTCTATACATACATACGGAAGTTTGATTTTATGTATTATGTAGATGCATTTCTAGAATACATTTTTGAATAACATTTGAGGTTAAACTAAACACATAGGTAGAAAAACTCTTATAAATGAAGAGAAAATTTACAGAATAGTAAAATAGTTACAAAATTATTTGAAATATTCAATGTATTTACTTGCAAAATGAGTTGCCAGCTCAAAATTACGCTGTATTATGTGTGAGTTATTTATAGTAAAAAAGTAATTAATCTGAACTAAAAACTTGTTAAGTGAACAATCTCTATGATCAACAATAATATAGATAATAAATCATTAATGTATATTAGCATATTTTCTCGTATGCATAAATACAGTCTATTAATATTTCTAGCCTAAAGGCTTTTTGAAAGATAAGCTTCATTTTTAACAAGTTATTTAATAAATTATCGATTGCTAATATAAAATTACTAATTACAACTTGTTTTAACAATGAGTATATATATATATATATATATATATATATATATATATATATATATATATATATATATATATATGTGTGTGTGTTATTAATATTTTTAATTGATTATAAAATATTTTAAAGATTTTGTGTTGATATATAATTACATTTTAGAGTTCAACAATCCGTCGTAATTTCTTAAAGTATATAGATTTTTTGTAGTCGTTGGTTAAAATGAAAGAATAACTCTAACAATTTGGTTTGCACACAAGATGTGTTCAATGTGAGCATCTTGTCTCACAACAAACATCAAATATCAACTGAGGAGCTCAGTTCCTCCCAAACTGTAATCAGAGTGTCTGGAGTTGTTGCAACAGCTGCTACAAGCCCATTAGGGGATAGACATACATACAATCCTCTATGAAGCCCCAAAGGTAAAATTCACATTGTCAGTTCCAGTGAATGTAGAGGTCATGCGGAAAAAGCTCTGTCATTAGGCCCTTTGTGGCCAATCCAGTGGTCGAGTACAATGACATTAAATCATTGGCATGTTTAGTGATGTCAGTGATTTGGTGCACCATCTTGCTGCCAAATGAAGGTCTATGGTCCATCTTCGTGAAATTGAGCAAATAGCCTTAGTTATAGAGCATCAAAGTAGGAAGTGTACAAGTTATAGAGGTTTCCCTGAAAAAGGAAGAACCATAAATTTTTGCTAGATATGACATAAAAAATATCTTGGTCGGAAAGTTCATCAGAATCATCGGCATGTGCATACGCTTAATATGATTGGTATATCCCAAGCATAGGCATAGGCATTTAAATATTATTTGAAAGCCTATGAATCAACTCACATTTAGATGCCTTTTGAATTCCTGTAATTGTTTTCAGACAACATAATTCAGTAATGTGTTATTTACGAAATTAGTTTACTTTAATAGTCTCGTCAGCTTATTGGGTTATGAGTGGTGTTTATTGCCGCAGTTTCTTTGTTTTGATGTGGAAAACCGATGTTATGTGCAGTTATTAGTTCAGTTTTGTACTTATAGAGTTTGGTTTTGTTATTTCTATAGTACATACTGTACTTATAATTATTTATGGAACCGTTTCAGTTGACCTGGGTCTGGTTAACCTGATTTCGGTTAACCGAGGTTCTACTATATTTTAACTTATTATTAATATGGGAAGTATTCCCACTTTGTTTTAAAAAAGATATCAGATTAGGTATTGGCCTTAGTTACCAATTTTACTAATTGGCCAATTTAAATGACAATACACTCGTACACGTTGAGTGGTGATGACCCTCCCACCCACCCTTTCACATACAGTGGTCATGACCCTCCCACATACCCCTACACGTACAGCGGTCCCATCCATCCGTACACGTACAATGGTCATGCTCATACCATCCACCCGTACACGTATAGTAGTCATTACCCTCCCACCCAGCCCTATACATACAGTGGTCATCTACAATTTAGGTATTGGCCTTACAACAGAGAATTTTTAGATATACTGTTGTAAGAAAATTCTGAAGCTCTCATTGACTTTCTCAAGCATGGCCTTATTGATACGCTGAACTTCCTCGAGTATTGCTTTTTTCAGATTCTCTGCCTCTAAGTAACCCCACAAAAAAAGTCACAAAGAGTTAAATCATGTGATCATGCTGGCCACACAATGTCCTCTCCCTGAGAAATCAATCGGCCAGGAAATATTTTCCCAAAAGTGTTCATTGATATTTGGGCAGTATGGCCTGTGGCACTGTCTAGCTGGAACCACACATACCTTGAAAGCCCACTCTTGTAGGGCAGGTTCAATAAGCTCTTCAATCATATTTTTCATGTGCACCTATCCACATCATGATGGAGGCTGTCAACTGGTGCCTACGGGCTGAGTGTCACACAAACTTCCCCTCTCCTGCGTTGATTGTCACTATCCCCATCATTCTGAGTGTCCCACTCTTCTCATTACAAAGTTTTGAAAATATGGTGGTTAGCCGCTTACTGTAGTTGTATCCTCTTTTCTCTTTTTGACATTACCCATCATCTTTTTCTCCTGCTCTTGATCATGGTTATGATATCATGTTTTTTGTACAATTCTGTAAGCTTTCTGTTTTCCTTTATTTTCAAAGGTTATCAGCTTTATCTGGTTATGTTTTGTTAGTGTCTAGATTTAAATTTGTTGGAGATTTCCGAAACTTGAAGTGTGGAAATTTCCAACAAATTTATCAGTAAACGCCAACAAATAACTTTCAAACAAAAGTTAAGCTATGCTGTTATCAAGTTCTGAAACAAACTACAGATGACTAAAATAAGTTAAAAAAACTATAATAAAATAAAAAATCTAAAATTCTGAATTCAAGACAGCCTTTTATACACACTGGAAAAATAATCTCAGAGATGTTTAGTGTTACTAGAACAAAAATAAAATAAAAATTATCTATAAATTGTTTTATAAATATATTGTTAGTGAAATGTTTTCTTTGTATAGTTAACTGTAGGTTTTTTTATATATATGTAACCATATTATGGTTGATTCAAGTTTGTTTGATTCAATTCTTTGTTCATCAGGTGGCGATGGACGACTGGGCGGAGGATGGCAGCAGGTGGAAGAACTGCATGATCCTTTGGTGGTGGATTTAGACTCAACATGTGGGCTTTCAGGGTTGGCTGTTGACAGCTCTTACCTAAGGTAAGGCACATAATTAACATATGAGATAGTTCTATACTGTAGTCTTATACCAATATACATCAGTAGCTATTTGTTTTTCTTAGTATATATAATTATAAACAATGTAAATAGCTGAGAATATATATATAGTGTATTGTTTTTTATGAGGTACCACTTTTTAAATTATATAAAGCTATGTTATATACTTGGAAAAACTCCAAAAGTCACTAAATATTAATACAAATAAAAATGTAAAGTGATCTCTTGTCTTAGATCTAAATCCATCCATCAAGCCATTGAAGACCTGCCTCACTGATTCTATTTATGCTAGTTAATTCCTCCGTAAAACAGCGCAAGGAGCACTCTGAAACTATGTGATCCATTGTTTGGATAGACTCCCCATAATCATATGACTGACCTATGTCAATCCCTATTTATATTTCCAGTAGTTACTCTGTCCACTCCAATTCGGGACCGATTCTACAATGGTCACTTTCTACGAGAGAGGTTCATCCCACCATTCGGTATTGATGGATCATTATTAAGGAACTTATTTCATCCATCAAAACTGTTCCATAATATGACTCAGCTAGAATTGGGTGAAAAACTTGATCTGCTCAACTGGAAAGCTGTACGTAGAGGTGGGTTTCGAGATTTTAGGTTTTAAGCGACCGTTCTGACGTGGGAGGTCCTGGGTAATAGGGAGGTAATGAGGACTTAATTGAATTTTTTAAGTAGTGCCTTCTGATGTCTTATTTCTGGAGGAGCTATACTGCACAGCACTGGGAGTCAAGGTAGTGAAGTTTCCATGAGTGTAATACTAATAGCTCTTATGACCCTGGATATTGATCACCTTTGTAATGCGCTATTTAGCCATACGGGAGCACTGTATGCAACAGCTGAATAAACTAGTGACAAAGCAGTAGTACGAAGAACGTGTGCGTTGGCTCCCCAAGTTGTTCCAGCAATATGATGTAGTACATTTGCCCTGGTTTTAATTTTAGATGCAGTTTTTTTGAAGTTTGCTTTTAAACATCAGCGATCGATCAAACGTTACTCCCAGTTACTGTGGATGCTCATTGTGGTGGAGTTTTACACCATGTAGAAAGACGTTTAATTTTCGATTAGCAAGTCGATTACATAGGTGGGAGCAGGCTACTTCAGTTGCGATTCAGCTTCCAGCTTCTAAAATATTCTTCGAGGGCTGCAAGATCATTTGTGAATGATTCTTCAGTAGCTGTAAAGTTCTTGTGTTGATAAGCTAAAGCAATAGCATCTGCAAATATAAATTTGTTAGGCTTGGTGATTGGGATGTCAGATAGAAAAAAATTAAACATGACTTAAACTAAAGCTTGGCTGATTTGTTTTTCATTATGAACTATTTTTTCATTATGAACTATTTTATTTCCTTTCTACTAACTCTGACATGATTGCACTATTTCCACCACCCTAAAGTAGACTTACAGGGTTTTCTAGACTGTAAAACTTTGTCATCTTTGAAAACAGTAGCAGGGCACGCTTTTATATTGATGAGATGGTTTAGAGAGAACCACGGAGGGGAGGGTAAGCAAGTGTAGAGAATCATCCTGTAGCAAAGTAAGGGCTGTCAGGTAGCTTAATATTTCAAATGAATTTTTACAGTAGTTTTAATTTAGTTGCTAACATATTAGCAAACTTAAATTCAAAGATATGTTATACATATCAGATGATTTCTTTATAAATTTTCCTTTTTGTCTCTCTTTGTGAATCTTGAAACCTCATATACGTATTACTTCTCAGTTAATTGAGTCATTTGTGTACTGTGTGTAATCTTGGGAAATGTTTGAGGGGCAAAATAAGTTTCTTATCTCCAATCCCACAGCTTTTTGTGGAATGAACCTTCCTAACAAGGAATGGACTTTGGTGATTGGTAACTGAACTTAAGTGCAAAGATATATTAACTGGAAATTTAAATGGGGATTAACCCAAGATATGTCATGTAACTTTGGAGAAGATTTCTAATCAATGGAACTTATAGCCGCAGAGATTGCCCAGATGCGCTTCTTTCGGAGAGATCAGATGGTATCATTCACAAAGTTAGCAAGGCTGGTCCAGGGCAAGGCTCCTATCTAACAGGTTAACTCATTCTAATATCGTCTATATAAACTGAGACGTCAGAGGGAGACCTCCAACCACAGAGTAAGTGTATTACTTACTCTGTGCCTACAACACAGTATGCTGAACAATTAAAACTAAATACTAAAAACCATCACTTTATTGTTTTCTCAATGGTATTTTAGAATTATTTAAATTTCTAGTATTTTGATATATACAGCTATTATTACAAACTGCAACAACACACCTCACTCCAGGCATTTTACAAACATAGTCATGAAGTGTCATCGAGAGTACAAATATCATATGTTTTACATTGTTGCATTTTGTTTTGTTTACAGCAGTGAAGGTAGAAAAAACACAGCTGAGGCTACCTGCACGTTATAGATGTGTACTTGTATGAGGCAACCTCTTGTATATAAATGTTGGGTCCAGAGTGGTTGGGGGAGTTTCATTTAGTTTTTTGCTAAGAAATCACCATTTCTTTAATTTTTGCTTATATTTATATTTTATAATTGTATAGGTTGATATAAAATTAAAATCTTACTTATCTCTCATGAAAATTAAATATAAAAACTATATGAATGGCTTCTGGAAAATCTTTATAGCTCTTGTTCAATTTATGTAACACTGGGAACTTATAAAAACATTTTTTGGGACAATTGTGAATGAATTTAAATATGTCGAGACATCAAATTATGTATATTTCTATCGGTTATAAGCCCTCTAGTCTGTACAATTATACATCATACTATACATATTGTCTTTCTTCTAAAACTTATCCATAAGGATTTACTTTATTTATTGAATAAATAATTATCTAATCTTCAACCTCGCTTTAAGCTGAAATTTGAATTTGTTACTTGTAAACACACTTTTTGACAAATAAAAGTGGTCTATTTATCTATTCCCAACTTCTCTGTCTTAATTATGATCTTTTAAGTAATATGTATAATAATAAATTCTAACTATGAATTCATTTAAATTAAAATTAGAGACCTGCCCAAGGTTGTGGTTATGTGGGATGCAAGCTTGTTTGATCACTTGGTTGCAATTACATACTTACATTGCTTAAGTGGCTTGGGATTAAGTTAAAATAAAAACTTTAATAAGAATGTAAATATGGTGGTTAAATCTTAGTTTGTTAGATTACTCAAAAATCAAATAATAATAATAATATGAATATTTAATCACCTACAAGTGTTTTCTGGATTTATTGACCAATAATGACAAATATAATTATAATAAAACTGAGTCAATGGTTTTCAACGCAACATTAAAACTCTAATCTATTTAATAGATTGTGTGAGTAGGTATAATTATTTATACAGAGAGTTTCACAAAAAAGTTTACGCATTTGAATTTATATTACATGCTTGTATTTCCACCAATCATTTTAAAACCATCCACATTTTTTAATAAAAGTTACAACATTTTGTAGTTTAAATGATTAGTGGGGAATTGAGCATACAATAATTTATGAGCCTGTTCATCTCTTAAAAATTGTTTATTATCGTGTATGAAAATTACTAGTCCTAATATATACAAAGATGCTTACTTTTAACAGGGATAAATTCTTAAAAAGAGGTCTACAAGATTCTTTTTTTTTTAACTTCAAGCATGATTCTAATGGTATTTTGTTGTATTTTTAAAATACATGTTAAAAAACTACTACTTTCCCATAACAATATTCCATATTTTAAATGAGAATAAAAATTGCTGTAGTTGTGTTCTTTAACCTTTTGAACTCCATTTATTTTGCCACACGATGCCTTGCCAGATCCATTAATTTTTTTTGATTATTTATATGTATCTTATATATATAGTTAAAATGACCTATTATGTAAGCAGGTACTCAGTGTTTTATACCAAATTATTCAGTATAATCTGGTGAACATTGTTTTTTAATTTATTTGTAATTTATGTACTTTTTACTCAGATATAAATATAAACATTTTTTTTAATTATAAAAGTTTCCGATATTTTGATTAAGTTTTTAGCATTAGTTATTTTTTTTTTAATTTGGCATGGACATCATCAGATAGATCATTGGCAAATATCCATGTCTTAGACTACAGCTAAACAGGCTACAATTTGTCGCTGGTAGAAAGCAGTAAAATAAAGCGTGATATTTAGTGCATTTAGTATATATATACAGGATATATAGATGCAGCTACTGCTTCATTTTAATGTCAGCGACAGATTATAGTCTTTTTAGAATTAAGAATACATCAACACACCTAATACACACAACTCCTGGCTACCTATTTTCCCTCCAAAACGTAATATCAACCCTAACATACTGACATCTTTATCATACCCAAATTGTTAAAAAATATTGGGAAAGGAGAGAATCAATTATCACATACGTCAGATGGTTAGCAGTTAAACAATGCCCAAAAAGCCATAATTATACCCAATGTTATTTTAATCTCTGTGAGGTAACCACGTTGTTCTTGCAAGCTTGCTGCTGTATAACCACCCTAACAGTGGCCTGTGTTACTATTTCAGTGACGCTCTGCTCTCCCTGCCATCCCTCACAGTGTTCAAGCAGGAGCTCCCTTCTCCAAGGAACCAACATGATCGAGGGTAAGTTCGGCTCAAGTTGCCAATGGTTGGAGTTCATGCTACTATTCCTGATTTGAGCCTTGACAAGTTTATTTTATGTCCTAATTGGAGTTTTTGTAGTTTTCCCCGCTATAACGGTCGCAAATGTGGAGTTCTAGTTTTATTTTTATAACTACACTCAGTTTTTCCTTTTAATATATTATTATTTTAAAAATATTTATTTAAAGTGCTATTTTGACCCCATTTTATGGTATTGCTGACAATATATGGATGAAAAGTATGTGAAAGGTACAGCAATAGACATAATAATGCCAAAAACCTAATTTTAATAAAAAATTCTTCTTGTTTTTGTTTTATACAAAATAGGACTAACTCTTCCTGTTTTTATGAATATTGTATATTTGTGTAAAAAAAAATAAATACATAAAAATACTATGTGGAAAGGAAGAAGATAGGCAAGCAGCAAACCATCTGAAAGAACATAAATAATGCAGTATTAATATATGAAGCTAAAACAAAAGCTAAGCAGTTTGGATTGTTATCAATAGTGAAAGAGCTACTAAAACCTGTTTGTCATAAATTTTCTCATTGTGCGTCAATGAAAAAGAGGTTAAGGATGCACTACAGATAGCTAATCACTTCAACAACTACTTTTCTACCAAAGCAGAAAATACTTTACAGAATAATGGATTACTTTGAGTGTCAATCTCAAGTACATATTTTTTGCAAGTAATCTTTGGGCACTAAACTTTTGTGAATTTCAAAAAATCACATGTAAAGAAATGATTTAATGATTTAAATGAAACAAAGATGGTACAAAATAAGACACAAAGAGATACTCACTAAATAAAATACTTATATGTTCTAATTAGTGCATAGAACACAGAACATGTCAGAAAACATTAAGCATCGTACGTCTGTTAGTCGTTAGTCGAATTGCTCATAATGTGACCCACCCGACAACCCATACCCGTACGGTGGTATTGACTCACCCGACCACCCATACACGTACGGTGGTATTGACCGACACACCCACCCATGCACGTACAGTGGAATTTACCCACCCGCCCACCCATACACGTACGGTGGTATTGACCCACCCGCCCACCCATGCACGTACAGTGGTATTGACCCACCCGCCCACCCATACACGTATGATGGTACTGACTCACCCGACCACCCATACACGTACGGTGGTATTACATGATAACATGGTATGGAATGATAACATTCCATCAAAGCTATTTAATTTTTGCAAAGAACTTTTAAATCCCCTGACACTTTTAACTAACAGATCAAAGGGTGAAGGCATTTTTCCTTCTTCTTTGAAAATTGCAAAAATTTATCCGTTCCATAAACTCCAAAGTGGATGTAAAAATCTATCAACTCATTTCATATTACCAACTATCAAAAATATTTGAAAAAAAAAACAGTCCTTAAAAGATTTACGGAACACCTAGCACTAAACAACTTGCCAAATGAAACTCAACATGGTTTCATATTAGGCTTATCTACTAACACAGACCTTTCAGACTTTGTAGAGTATGTCATTAATAATCTTGATGTGGGAAGCACTGTTTCTAGTACATTTTTGGATCTGAGTAAGGCCTTCGACTGGCTGGGACATGACTTAATTATGACAAAGTCAAAAGCAGTGTGTTAGTATGGGTTAGCAGCTGTGCCTCAACAGCTATTTAACTGATAGAAGTCAGCTTGTGGAATTAAAATAAACCACAAATGGAGTAACAAGGGTTGTAACATCTTAAAGCCAGCCCATGAATGGAGGTATCCCACAAGGCACTGTTCAGGGACTAGTCTTGTTTGTACTTCTGACCTTTAACCTTCCAAATTATGTTCAAGACTTCTCACAGTGACGTTTGCTGATGATACTGTTTTATGACTCTAAAAGCACTGCAGAACATATAGAAGTTAAACGTTTTATTTCTATAAACATGACACAGGAGTACTGCCAGAAAGACAACCTGGTTTTTAGCGAAACAAAAGACAAACCAGTTCGTACTAGGAATTAAAAAGCACGGAATAACAACACTGCCAAATATAGAAAATGCTTCCAGATCAAAACAATTTGATATAATTTTGGATGACTGCTTTTCTTGGAGTTACCATGTAAAGTATTGATGTGGTAAGTTAAGTTTTGCTTTGAATTTCATACAAAGCAGAACTTAATTTACCTGCTGGAGCAAAGTTCTTCAATGCTTTACTGACAAATCTCAAAATAGCCAACCAATAAGAAGGTGAGTCTGGTTTACAGACAAATCTTTTTATTCCACTGAGGAATTTTTATTACAAAATCATGACAGAAACTACATTGTAACAAGAGATGCTCTTTATTTTTTTTCTTTCAATATTTTTACCTGTGTTATTTGTATTTTTGTCATGTCCTCTCCAAACTTGATGTTTATGAAATAAAGATATTTTCATTATGTTTCTGTTTGTTTTTACTGTAACTCTACTACAAAAAATGCTGCACCAGTTCTCACAGAGTACTTTGTCCAAGGTTCTCCTGTATCCTATCTGGGAAATCCCCCACTGTATGTCCCTATTAACTAGGAACTTCCCCCGAAAAATTCTCTATGGGACAGACCTGAAGAAACAATTTCAGCATAGTTTAGGATTTTCAACAGTATTTAGCTATTTTCATCTCTTTTTAGGGTTCTCATCTTTATGTTTCTGACTTCAAAAATAATAACTATTTGGAGAAGTAATTATAACATCAGCTAATCGACAGGGTTTAGCAGTCAATCTAGATGTTTTAAATAGGTAAAAAAATAAACTATATAGTATAATAAAAATTTGTAAAAATACAACCGTTTTATTGGTAGAAAAAGGTGTGAAAATAAATATACAAACACAGATATCGAAATTGTATTAGTACATTCTTATTCAGTATGAAAGTGTTTTATAAACATTACCATACAGTTCACGGCTTGAAAATAACATCAGCAAGATGGTGTTCTTTCCGATTGTGGCATTCTTGCAGGCAGTTTGTGAAGTTTTTCATCACGTCAAGGAGCATACACTGAGGAATTTTCTCCATTTCCAGCTGAATTCCTGCCTTGAGTTCACCAACCCTAAAAGGTTGTTCGTCATACACTTTACTCTTTAGGTAACCCCATGGGGAAAATCACATGCTATGGATCTAGATATTGATGGGAAGCCAACAAAGTGCTCAATTCCAGGAAATAACCTGGTTCGGATAATCCTTTGTTGAAAACTTCATGGTCCAGCATGTTGACAAAGCTGTGGAATTGAGAATGTCCTTTACACATTTTTGTAACAATAGCGCTCATAATGCATAGTAACAGATTGCTCTCTTTTGTTCTGAAAAAATTAAGGACCTATGATTCCCAATAAGGACACTATGTATCAAACTGTTATCTTGGTTGAGTGGAGGAGTTTTTCATCTAGTTGTTGAGAGCTTCGATCAGTCCAACATGTAAAGTTCTGTTTTTTCACATATCCATCCACTCAAAGGATTGAAATGGTTAAAATGTGCTTTGTCACTCGTTCAGAGGCTGTGAACAAGCTCGCTTCTCGTTTTCTTCAGTAATTTCCAAAGACCTGTCACAGAAAAGCAGTCAGGCGACAAAGTGTTAACCACATGGATTTTGTACGGGTAGTAATGCAAGTCTAGCCTCAAAATCCTTTGGACAGTCCTTTCAAAATTCCTAGAGCAGTATTTTGTCAACGAGCTGATCTCTAGGGGCTTCTTCCCACAGTAGTTCTTAAGCATTAAACATTCTTGGAAGTTTGACTGACCCCTCGCACTGCCACCTCTTCCTTGTCGTTTCACCATGTTTTCAAAGTTTCTGACCCACATCTTTATCAAGTTTACCGAAAGATCCAGCCTATTACGATTAATTTGAAAACGTGTCTGGAAACAGTGCTAAGCATCAACGTAACACCCACTTATATAAAATGCTTTCACGACAAACAACCTTGGCTACTGACCCACTACCACTTACTACACTCGCATGCGTTAATGTAAAATGCAGAATTAACTTCTGTAGCCTGTATATTTCACCAAACTTCAGCACTGGTATATGTACAATATCTGTAGAAGATACAAATTGAAAGGATACACCTGAAACATTAAAATTGGTCTAAAAATGAGGGAGGAGTTGCATTAACGAAAAATTGTATACTTATTATATAGGTTGTCCAAAAAGTTCCTGACTGGTTAAACATTTTAAGATAGAGCAAAAACATTTGGTACCAAGTTACTGGAAATAAAAACATATTTTAACTCATAATTATCAGTGACCTGCTGCCTCATTAGGGGGACGTCTAACTAGAAGTCGGAAGAAAATGTTAAATGTAAGCATAGGTCGATATGTGTACCATTTTAAAGGTATTAATCAGTAGAATATCTGTTGCAAAAATGGTGGTGGTTCAAAGAGTTTTAGCCACCACCATTTTGTAATGAATAAGGTTTTTGAAGTGCGGTTTGTGAAATTTGGGCCGTTCCAATAGAAGTATAGCTGGGTACTGAATACATCTTAAATTAGGTGTTTGTGTACAGTAATCATGCTTGACGTTTTGTAGCTTCGCCTGATATGGTTACTATAAAATTAAGCCATTCTTGAACTTGCACATAAGATAAGTATTGAAACTTTTGAGCACCAGCATTTTGTTTAGAATTAACCTTTTGAGCTCTAATTTGCGGCATGTTGTTCTACTTATTAATACCTTTAAAACAGTATGCATATCGACCTATGCTTACATTTAATATTTTCTTCCGACTCCTAGTGGGCCGCCCCCCTAAGGAGGTAGCGGGTCACTGATTATGTGTTAAAATAGAATGTCCAGTAACTTTGTACCAATTGTTGTGGCTCTTATCTTAAAAATGTTCAAAAACATTTAACCGATCTGGAAGTTTTTTGGACACCCTATACATGAATAAGAATACCTATTGCCATTACAAATCACATTAAAAGAAATGGACAAAAATCCATATTTTGTTTGCATGTTTCTATATTATAAGTAACGCTATATTGGAATTCAATAATCAATTAAAGACATCTATACCATGCATGCACTTTCCATTCTATAATTTCTATTCAACAATGTACTGGGCGGTCCAAAAAGAAATGACACTTATTAACATCAATTTTCATTTACCCAATTTTAACTATAAAGTAAAATTTAATATATATAGATAAAAAAACTCAAAATGTTTTTAATAGTACTCAATAAATCCCGATATGTACACTGTTTGAGGCTCTGTAGGCGTGAACACAAAATTTAGCATATCACAATTTTACTGCACTTTTGTGCTTTGAATTTAACATTGCTTGAGTAATTTCTTTATCACCAGATTTTATCTGCAATTAATTATTCAAACAAATTTGTTTTAAATTAGTGGTCAAACAACTGTTTGTTGGTAATTTACTGTTGTTTACATAACAATTCATCAGAACTATGGCTACTTCTCACCAAAAAGCTCAGTGTGTCTTGTAGTTTACAGAATTTAAGTAGATAGTGTCAGTTCAAAGACGTTTTAGAATCGAACATGGTGTTGAATTTAAACAGTTGTTTGAATAATTAATTGCAAATGAAAGCTGGTGATAACGAAATTCCTCAAGCAATGTTAAATTCAATGGCCAAGAAGTGCAATACAATCATTTCATTTTCGCAGAGCCCCAAAAAGTGTATATATATCGGGATTTATTGAGTACAACTGAAAACTTTTTGAGTTTTTCTATTTATATATATATAAATTTTACCCTATAGTTAAAATTGGGTACCTTAAATGAAAATTGATGTTAAAATGTATCATTTATTTTTTGACCGCCCTGTATACATAGACGTTTTTATAGTAATAGGTTGTGCCTTATTTTACTCTAAAATACTATATGTGTAACACTCAAACAAAACAAGCAAGTAGTGAGTGGAGAACACTAGAAGTTAACAGTTCTAGGTTTATCTATTATAATCCATCATCTATGACTGTTTCCACATAGCCTACAGAATTCCTCATTTGCACTGATACTTTTAAATGACAACAATAAAAATGTATTTCAGTAAAAATCTGCTGTCTTTGTATCTTATTCCTTTCAGAACATTTGTTTATTTTACTGTAGTTTAATTTATAATGTTGATTAAATTTCCATTTGTGCGCTCTTATACATATGAAATTAGTAAATTATTTTTTTAACGCATTGCAGATATTATCTTGTTATACGGCTGGATCATTTTAATGTAATAGGTCCAACTTGCTGATAGGAAGTGGATGACTTCATCTCGGTTTTAAAACTAAAGTTCAAATTTATCACTGTCAATTAGTTGCAATTTGTTGTCCTCTTTTACATGTGGATATAGTTATTTACTTGTAAATAGTTTTACAATATACGTGTTATAATAACAAATGGACTTTGGTTTCAGAGGGTCAAGTTCATCCCCAGAGAGTGGCAACAGTCCCTTGGGACCTGATGGCGGCAGTAGTCCCCTCCACCCCTCTCATACCCACCCCCATCCAATGCTCAGTGGTCGAAATCCAGGTTTGTTATTAAAGTTAAATGTTTTTTATCTACCAAAGTAAAATCATTTATTGCCATAAACAGTACAAATTTTGCACAGGCTAAGGTCAAATATTAAAGTAAAATTATCATAATTACGGTACTGACTTTAACATCGTGTACTGAAACTACAACTACAACATAACATCTAAAACTAAAACTACTTTCTTTTCAAGTAAGTAGTCCTGGACACTATAGTACTCCTTTTAAATTAAAAATGTTTTCAATTGGCTTTTAAATTTTTTGGGATCATTAACATTCTTTATGTACTGTGGTAGGGAATTAAACAATGATATGCAGGAGGAATATGTTTTTTTCTAAAAAAAAAGTGGTGTTATGGCGAGGTAGGGTTATGTTGTTATTGTGACGCAGTTGGTATCTATGGTTATTCGAAATATGGGATGTAAATAAATCAACATTTTTTATTAGAATTGTCAGACTGTTAAGGATATATATATAGATGGGAAACTTAGTATGTCTTTCTCTCGAAACAGTGATCTGCATGACCAGCTCCTGGCCAAGTGAAAAACTATTCAAAATGCTCTTTTCTGCAACCTGAAAACATACAGAGTCTTGGTACTTTCATGCCCCAAATTGGTACTGCATAAGATAAAATAAGGATAAAAGCAACCATGATAAACTATCAGCAGTTTTGAAACAGGAAAGTCGAGATAGTAAAAAAATACTGCTACTTAGCCTACTTGTTACTTTTTCAATATAGTTTGAGAAGTTCGGGTTACGGTCAAAAGTAACACCAAGAAAATTCACAGTGGTTGAAGGACTAAACTCGTTGTCACCTATGATAATATTCAAACAATCGTTATCCAACTGGTTTCTGATTGCAAAATCTATTAGCTTGGTCTTTGTTGCATTGATGCATAGAATTTTCCTCCAGCCACTGAAGCAATGAGCTCCTGTCTGAAAACATTTGATTCCCCAGCTGTGCCCTCCTCTCACCAGAAACTACGAGGGATGTAGTACTAATAGAATGAGGGTATACTCGGATTATAGCGGCCCTAACTCATTCCCACATTTTTTTTTTTAAACTAGTCAATATTAATCCTATGAACAAAAATGCATAGAAATTGTTCTCCGAAAACACAGATTTTTAAAACAAAATTGAAAAAAAGAAAAAACATTTTTATACAAAAAAACATGCATACAACAATATTATTATGTAGTTTTCTCTCCTAAATATGAATATGCCATCCATTTCTTCATACAACAAATGAAAACTAAATAATTTAACAAACAGGTATGGGTTATGAAAGGTAGGTTAGGTGATTAGGTTAGCAATATTTATTTTCGGTGTAAATGTTCTAACATAACATAACCTTGCCTGACCTAACCACATTTTTTGTTGAATATCTTAGTCAGTATTTGTTGTAAATTATTTTGTGTCTTGTTTAGGAGAAAAAACTACATAATATTAATTTAATATACATTTTTTGTGTAAAAATGGTATATTATTTATTTATTCTTTAAATTTTTCTGAAAAATTGTATTTCCGCAGAAAAATGTCTATGGATCCGTGTTTGTTGGTTTAATATTGACTACTTTTTTTTTAAATTGTGAAATCGTGTGGAGCCCTTATACTCCAAATTTACCGAATGAGGATATATGTGCTAAAATAGATTATATTGAAAAAGTAGGTTTTTTTTACGAGTTGTCCTTTCACTTACATCAGCAGTCAGCTCTTTGTATAAGGCCCTTGAATGCCTAGTCCTGTAGATTTACCCTTATGCCCTTTGCAGTACTTAGCTTCCAATGCTAGTAGTTTGGGAAGAAAACCAATATACAATAGTACAAGGTACAGTAAAAAAATTCCCGGAATTTGTTGAAATATATTTGTTGGTCAAGGATACAAACTTATAAACCCATTTTCCTTCAAAATACTCTCCTCCTATAACAATACACTTGTTACTACGATCATACAGATGTTCAAAATACTTTTGACGCTTATTTTTTAAAATGTATTTCAATACTTTTATTGCATTTTTTCTGACAGCTTTAGCACCTGCAAATTGTTTTCCTTTTAATGATGTTTTCACTATGTGAACAGGATGAAATTGGCTGGCATTGGGTCAGGGGAGAAGAGAGGGTGTTCTAGCGTGGTAATGCGGAGCTTGACTAGGTAGTTATGTACTTAGAGGGGTCGATGTACAGAGGTACTGTCATGCAGCAAAATCCAATTGTTTTCTGCTAATTTTTCAAGCCATTTCCTCCTAATGGCATCTCGTAAGGACCTAAGAACTTTTGTGTGGACATACATCATATGCGATTTCATGAATCGTTATTCTTCAGTTTGCATGGATAGTTTGCCGAACTCACTCAATGTTGTCTCCTGTGGTTGCAGTCAAAGGGTGTCCACTACGAGAGTCATCTTCAATGTTTAATGCGACCTTCACGAAAACGTGTGTGCCATTTGTAAAATTGGCTTTTCTTAAGCGCCTCAATTCTGTACGAAAGTCTGAACATTTTAAGTGTTTAGAAATGACTTTTGAGGTAAAACACAATATTTAATGTTTTTAGCTGTTCTTTAAATCAATTTTCAAATAGCGACAATATAAACATGCAAATACATGAAAAGCAACAGGGGAACAATGGCGGCTGAGCGAAACTCACGCTACCCATATCCCTTTTCCAGGTGTAGTACTAGCTGATAGATAACAAAATTCCCACCAGCAACAACGCTATGTGTCTCTGGATATCGATTCCAGGAATTTTTTGACTGTACCTCATATGTTGTTTATGTATATTTAGTATTTTCTACAAATTATTTATAAAAGGCTTACAAAGTAAGAAAACTTCGGATGATATTGAAATAATATGTCCTCTACATCAGATATGTACAACTAATCTTCTGAACTAAACAGGTTCAAGTCCTATCAGAAGTGACGGAGACAGTCATGATGGCTCCAGCCAACTGAAGACATATAGGAATGGCAACAAGTTGTTGGTAGCATCGGTGCCTGCAACCTCTACCGGCTCCCCTCCACTTGAAAACACTGATGATTGCCGGTAACTGTTGAACTTAATTGTCTCCAACATTTAGTATAATAATTTATATAGTTTTATGAATTGAAAATTTATAACTAGAAAATTGTGTATTTTGATCTTTAACCTCTTAACTCATAAACAATTTTAGTTGTTTTCAGATGCGCAGTGTTACTTACGAGTTGAGTCACTCTGTAATCACCACGCAATGTGCCGCTAATGACTTAAATCAGTAATGATTATTTCTTTGGAACAGCGTATTTAACACGTTTTTGAGTGTTTTGTCATATTACTAGGCTTGCTTACATAATTTACATGAACACAATAAGTGAGACACCTTAGGAGATAAATCACTCTTGACAACCTAATGGAAACATAATTCACTTGTGACTCCCAATATAACCCAAGAATTTTCCAAATTGAGGTGAGAGGTATAGTGCTCAACAGAGCTTAATCCAACTAAAATATATTGAGGTTTTTATTCATTCAAATAAAACTATCACGCATAAACCAATTTGATGCTTCTGATATGGTATTTTGTCTAATATTATTCAATTAATTTAAGTCCTTGTCTAATATTAAGAAATGTTTGATAATCAGCACACATGATGGTTGTAGTTGTGACTGAGGATGGTGTTATTAAAATAAATGAGAAATAATACTGGACCGAGTATGCATCCCTGTGGGATACCAAACTACAATTGCTTTCTAAAACCAATTTTCACCAGCAATACATACTTTTTGTTTTAAGCAGGCTCTCACACAGTTGTTTAGAAACACATTAATAAGTATGATAAGTTCTATAACTAACTCCACTAGTTCTACAACTAGTGGAGTATAATATTATTTAGTTTTGGTACAAAATTAAAGATGTACTCCTAACTTGAAGAGTAGACAATTTTCAGTTTTATCTCATCCGTATTTTTTTGCACTTCATATAAACATTTTGCAAATATTTTCATTATTGTATTAATAAATAATATTAGTTGTACTGAGATAATTCACAATAAAAAATCCTCATAAAGTTTTTATACATATAAGTCTGTTGGTATGCTGCTTGTAAATAAATTATATATATTAATAAATTAACCCATTGGCTCATAACCTCAAGTACACTCGGGATCACGGAAATGAGCCTGGAATCGCAACTCCCAAGATATCTCGTGTAATATATACGTTTTTATTTGCTATATTAAGAGTTAAAGGGATGAAGGTATAATTATTAGTTAAAATGCATATAATATTTTTCATTTAATTTATATTTAATATAATTTTTTGGTACACAAAAACAGGTGATCAGTTGACGCCACCATCGCTCAGTTGTGTAATTGACGTTTACGCAGTTTCGTCATAATCTTATGCCCATATAGTGTTTGTTATTGTTAAGTCCTTTCGTGATTGAACTAATAAAATGAGTTGATTGATAAAGATAACTTGATTGATAAACATATAACACTTTCGTTATTTGAGAGTGAGTGAAGCCGTCAGACAACGAAGAAGAAACCTTCGTGATATTGAATCTGAAGATGAAAACAGGGAAAGTAAGGCAATAAATTCAGGAGTGTATGTCCTTGACTCTGACTTTATGGTGCCATCCGTTACAATCTAAATAAGAATGAACGTGACGTTTACAAACACCCTACTGAAGCATTGGCGTCTGGCCCGAGTACAAACTATCACATTGAAGCTGATGGAATAGGGTTAGTCTATAAACTCACACCTAAAGTCATAAAATGTAACCATTGTACAATTTTAGTTAACATGCTGTATATTTGTTGTTTTTTCATGTATCATGATGAACATTTATTTCTACGCAGAGAATTAGATATCTGACCAGAAATACTAGTCTTTTGGTTTAAATATTTTTTTTACTTTTTCTTTGAAGTTACTTTCAAAATTTATATTTTTTTTGATAAATTTGAGATATTTTGTTTACTCAACTTTAAAACTTGTAAACTTAAAAACTGTAAACTTTTGGTAAAAAAACAAAAAATAACCCTATCAAAATCATATTAATTCTTAGAAAATTTCTTCCTCAGAATCAGTGAAAAATAGTAAAATCTATGAGCAATTGTTGATATGATGATCCTTTTAGTGAAACCTTACAAATTTGACATTTTTCTTAGGAGTCTCAGGATTAGGTTAGGTATAACACTGCTGGTGAGCCAATGGGTTAACATTCTTACATTATAGATTTTGTGTAAACATGTTAATTTGAGTCATCTGTAACAATTGTAGTAAATTTAGATGATCACTTGTTTTTAGACTTGTGATTGTTGATGTTGTTAACTCAGGTTCCAGTACGTGCTAGCTGCTGCCACATCCATCGCAACTAAAGTGAATGAAGAGACTCTGACCTACCTCAACCAAGGCCAGTCGTATGAAATCAAGCTCAAGAAACTGGGAGACCTCACAGAATACCGTGGCAAGATACTGAAGGTACTACTTTATATTTGGTCCTTAATATATTTGTATGGGTTATGTTGGTTTGAGAACTGGATTTGTGATAACATTATTACATCAAGATTTATATGTAGCTGTGTCTTTCTATCTGTAGTTAGGCTATTAGTTTAAATGTATGAGGGTATGGACGTTTGTGTGGTAGTGAAAACTTAGTAAATACATTAAAGTTGGGTAGTAGTTGAATTGAGAAGATTATTAGAAAAGATGTAATAACAAATGAAATAAGTAGAGAAAGGTTGAAAGTGATACAGTTACTGGAGACAATGGAAAGAAGAAGTATGAAGCATGTGAAAAGGATGATAAATAATTGATTGCCGAAGATAGCCCTGGAGAAAGAGGAAGAAGACCAAGGAAAGATGGGAGCCAAGTTTGGAAGGGTGTTGAGGGAAGAGGGGTTCACAAAAGACAAGTGGAGGAAGAGAGAAAGGAAATTGTGTATGATAACCTGTGAAACAGAATGTCAACGGATGATGATGATGAGGCTATCAATAGTTGTGCTTAAGTTAAGGGAGAGGGTTACTTGCTTCTTGATAAAAACAATACAATTAAATGATTCTTAACCAATTCATTTGCAGAGTGTGATCCGGCTATGTTTCCACGAACGCCGGTTGCAATTCATGGAGCAGGAACAGATGGCAGCATGGAGAGCATCACGACCTGGCGACCGCATTGTAGAGGTGGACTTGCCGCTCTCCTACGGAATGTATGATCTCATCCAAGACCCAGCCATGCTTAATACTGTTGAATTTCTATGGGATCCAACTAAGGAAGTTGGTGTGTACATTAAGGTAACAATTTCATTCAATCCATCATAATTATCTTAGTTTATTAATTTACACATTAGCTGCCATATTGAAACAATCTGGTCAGCTTTGTTTTTGAAATTTGTTAATGATGAAGTACCGGTATCAGATGAGGAAGACAAATGTTGTTAGACATTTGTAACAGAACTGTGTTCACCATTTCTCCTCAGTAGCGATGAAATGTAAGATTATGTTCGAAATATAATAATATTACGCACATATTACAATAAAATTCCTTACAGCTGATGTTTTATCATGGAATTCTGCATATTACAGTGCAACAATACTTTTCAAATAATCTGCAGGTACAAGTAAGCTTCTGTAACCTATTTGCATTAGTTTCATTTACTTTTGGTGTTTGAAACAGTTTCACTGGATCTTATATGCCTCCAATCATCTTGAAATAAATATACAATAGAAATAAATCATATATATATTTATACTTTCTAGACTCCTGCAAAATGTCTGTTTACTTAAGTGTACGGTCCATAGCTGATGCATGTGTGTCAGGATTGCAAGTCGATTGTAATTTTGTCACTGGAGGTTTTAGGGATCACAAACAGCCGCTTCATCAATATCTTATTCTATTTTTATTATTATAATGACTATAATCAATTAATTATGCCTGGAAAGATTAAGAGTAGCCTCTTTATTCCTTATATATTACATAATATTTCAAGGTGATAAATCATCAACAGTCCTCAGCCTAAGCGATACAAGCTCAGAGACAATTGTGAGCACTGACTGTTTATAACTATACAGAAGAGTATAATGTCTCGTATGGTGTATAATTATTTGGGATATTAATTAATGACACTTTCTAAGGAACAGTTGACCTTAGTTTATAACATTTGCTCATTTACAGTCATCACACTCATTTGAAATTCATATCTTGACGATCAGCGTCGTAAGAATAAATAAATATGCTGCAGTGTTTTATTTGAGTTTTTTGTTATTATGATACTTCACAAATTAAATCAGAGCTGAAAAATGAGGAGAGTGAACAATTGAAATTGCAATATCAGCAAAGCTGCACCACAAAGAAGTGAATTTCTTCTTTCAGTCAACATAGACCAAAAGCTTATAGCTACATAATCTCAGTACACTCAGTCGACTTAGTTATATAAGTAATGACACCATTAAAAATTATTTGCTAAATTACTGAAATAACAATTGCTCTGAATCAAAGTAGATATAAAAAAATATCAGCTAGAAGTATGTAACTCTATTAGAGCGTGTTTAAATTGGAAATATGCTTGTGCAGTAAAATGGTGGTGTGAGCTTGTGCATCAATGCAGGAAGAAACAAAAGTATCTGACGTAGATATGAACACTGAAACTTTGCTGGTGAATAGTTACAGTCACTATAACTATTCATCAGCAAAGTGAATAGTTCACCAGGATAGTGACGACCGTGGAAGCCTATCCATGAAGAATAGTTACAGTGTTCAATGTTCAAGCTGGATATACATCCATATTCCTTCTTTACTACCAGCTTTTGGTTGTAAGCTGCTGCATGTAATTTAAACCTGGGAACATTTATTTTGATTTTATAAATGTTTTTTGAACATCTTGACAATAGAACTTGAAATGTTGATTTCTAGATGCTATAAGCATGAAGGCGTTCTAAAACGAATGTTTAACTGATTTAGGATATTTAACATATTATTTAATTATAGACACCAAGTAGGCTCTTTATATTTGAGTCATTGCTTAGATCAAAGTAAATAGATTTTCTCTGTCGGAGATACATAGCTCCTAAAATTTGAGTGTCTGAGGATTACTGAAGCTATTCTTTTCTAAAATGTTAAAAAAATGAAGAGATCATTTGCAAATACTTTCAGAAATATGTTCATATTCTTTATGAATATATCCTGCCATTCCTCCTCCTCAAACAACAACATACAATTCCATATATCCATCTCTATTAGTAAAGTATTTATTTACCCATTCTTCTCTTACTAAAATTAAAGCTCTGGCTGAAAATTTGAAAATACAGCTTCTTATACAGCTGATACCTTAATTTGTATGAAAACTCCATTTTGACTAATTTACAGGTTAAATTTGGGGCACTAGGCATAGGATTTAAATAGTAATGAAAGGAAAGGAAAGCAGCATACCTGATAAAACTTGGTAGACTAGTAGACTGTAGAAAGAGACACAATCACATCACAAAGAATTGGTTAGTGAAATATTTCAAGGCCACTGGCCTCTTCTTCAGTCACTAAACAACAACAGTGATATTTCACTAACCAATTCTTTGTGATGTGATTGTGTCTCTACCTACAGTGTACCAGTTTATCAAGTTTACATTTTGACTAATTTGTGATTGCTAATTTTTCCTGGTCGTCAGTAGTTAAGTTACATACAGTTTAACCATTTTAACGCCTGTGTATCCTAGTTATGCATACTTACAATACCAAACTTGTGCAAACTTGCAACCAGTGCAAATACACCCTCAGTGTGCATTAAAAACTAGATTGACTTGGTTGCTTTTATTTGTAAATCCATTATCAGCTGTGACATCTGTAGGTGTCAGTAGTTTGAAAGACTATCTATCCTTTGTATCATTGAAGAATTTACCTTGAGTATTTTGTCTTTCTTGTACCTAAAAAGCTTTTGTTTTACTAAATATTTTTATATATGTCTGAAATTATGTTTATTAATATTTGTTATTCACCATTTGTAGGTGAATTGTATTAGCACAGAGTTCACGCCCAAGAAGCATGGTGGAGAGAAGGGAGTTCCATTCCGTATACAAGTTGAAACCTACATGCAAAGTGACAAGATGTGCCGACACCTTCACACTGCCTCATGTCAGATCAAGGTTTTCAAGGTAAGCATTTGATCAGCATGTCATGCACATATAGTAGAGCCTCACTTATCAGACGTAAACGGGCCGAGGTGTTGTTGAACAAATGAAATGTTGGATAGAAAGGAAAGATAATAAAAACTCTAAATAATTCTAATAAATGAATTTCATTAAGGATTTGCAAATGTACAAAAAATAATTCACAGAAATGTACAAAAAATAATTCTTATTCAGTTGTTATAACAAAAACAATGAATTTATTGTGAAAATGTTTTAAAAAAATTTTTTGTAATACATTATCTTATTAAAATTACTCTAATAATTACTGTGATCATACAATATAGTGATAAAAAATATATAATCTACAGCAGTTAAAATTCACATTATCAAACATTTGTTAACATTAAATCGTAAACAATTTGACAAAATTGAATGTTGTATAACTATAAAAAATAATTATTTAATAAAGGAATTTAATATTTTAAAAAATTATGTTATAGTTTATTGCTTGCCTGAATACTGTTGCTATTCTCCCTCCCTCCAAATCTTGTCTGTCCTACAAATCCCATACACCCAACACATAGACAAAAGTTTGCCAGCATGGTGACTCAGTTGCTAAGACTTCAGACTGCGGTTTTCTAAGGTTCGAATCCCCAACTGAGCTAATGGCCTTCAAGAGTCCTGATGCTTGACTCATTACTAAATTACACACTCAGGTCTATAGGCCCATGTGAACGGGTTTAATAAGAAAAGAGTGAAGATTTCTTTTCTTTTAACAAAAAAATGATGTAGCCTGCTCTCACGGTACAGTCCCCGCTCAACATAAAGTCAAGTACAGGAAATAATGAAACAGCGTTGCTGGTTTGGAAAAAATTTCAGCAGGTACACAGTTTTTGTCACTACGAAACAATAATACATTATATTATTTTCTGACGATTTTTATTAGTTTTGTTTTTGGGATGAGTAGTTGGTTAAGTTACGAACATCGGCTAATTAGGCTCTACTGCACTTACACTATTAGTCAGTATTGTCACATTATCAGTTATTTGTTTATAAATTTAATTATTAATTAGTTTTATATATATTAATAAAAACGTGCGTGCGTGCTTTATGCATTACTAAACCACTAATCTGATTGCCACGACACTTGGGAAGTTGAAGATTTCATCCCTGGGAAGGTTTCTAGTGTGATTTTATTGACACCTGACTCTAAGGCTCTGCCCAAATTACCTTTAAAATTTCAATAAATAAATAAATCTTTATTTTTGCCATTTTACAATAAAGCATTGACAAAGTCAAGAAACAGTCCTAATAGACACAGTCAAATAATACATATATTGTATATTATAAGATAATAGTTAAATTTGTGATTAACATCTCAAGAAAGACATCCAACAGTTAGACAGCCTACCATATCTATGATGCAAAAAGTCACAATATTAAAAATTTATGTCTTTTAAGGTCAAAAATTCTGATAGATTATAAAAAGTATTTTTCGATAGCCACTCATATAATTTGTTAAAGAAAGTCTACTGGGTACCTACCTATCTACTAGATGTTTTACCTTGCTCATTAACCTTTGGGATACAATTCAAATTCAAATTCAAATGGTTTATTGCCTTTCAACATTTTTACATGTAATCGACATTGTCAGCTTATATTTAAAGGTAAAACTAAAATTCATACATGTACAACATTGCTTATTATACGACTTATTCTTACTGTAATGTAAGTTACTGTGATTAAAGCTTAATTTCTTTTAAAATTTAAGGTCATTGACATTACTTATAAAAAAATCATTAATAGTATAAAACTCACAATTTTTTAGCCAGGTGTCAAGGACATGTTTAAATTTATTAATATTAACAGTGGTTGCTGCCAGTGGTAATCTATTAAACATTTTAATGCTTAGATATTTAAAACTTTTGCGGGTAATTGATAATCTAGTGTGTGGCAAGGATAAACAATGTATATTTCTGGTATTATGTGAATGTGTATCAGATCTAAAACTAAGATTATCAATATTTTCCTTGACATACATTAAACAGGTAAAAATATATAATGATGGTATTGTCATTATTCTAAGCTTTTTAAAGTGGGTTCTACAAGACTCTGAGGGCCCAAGCCCCGCAATGCATCTGATAGCTTTTTTCTGCCACTTGAAAACTGAAAGAGCACCACTAGCGTTACCCCATAATATCACTCCATATTGCAAGTGAGTATGGAAAAATGCGTAGTAAAAATAAAGCATTAGATCCATGTTTACATTGTTTTTTAACTTGTGCAAGAGAAAAGTCACCCTAGCTAGTCTACCACACAGAAAATTAATATGAGTACTCCAAGAGAGTTTCTGATCAATGTAAATGCCCAGAAGCTTTACACTGTTGTTATTCTTGTTTAATACTTTAGAGTTAAAAAGTAAATTTTCTGTTTTAGTGTTATTTATTTATAAGTTTCTTGATTAGCATGTTACGTGTTGGTATATATCATATAAATTAACATGTACGTCTCACAACACTATAATGACTAGATGTTGAGTCAAATATTTATATGGTGATCGATTTCGTCCATCTATGTGGACATCTTCGGACCGACTGAAGCTTGATCAAGACTGTGGGCTGTTATTGATTACCCACAATGCATTTCATCAATCCCATGATTCTATCGCACCAAGATGGCGGTCGTCTTCCAGCTGATTGTTTGCTGTCGTCTGCAATGTTATAATTTATTTTTCAATTTAATTGTACTAGAATAAACTGTTTCTGATTCAAAATTAACTTGTTCATTGATCATTCTTTGTTGATTTTCAAGTTTTGCTTTGTATATAAATAATTCTTCCCATGCTGACATATTTCTTCCTTTCTTACAAAATTTTAATATTTTCATATTTTTATTTATATTTTCTATTGTGTGATCATTGTCAATTAAGTGTTTGGCTAAATTGGATCTTTCTGGTTTGTTATTTTTCCATGCTGATGTGTGGTTCTTAAATCTTTGGTTGAAGTTTATTGTTTGGCCTATGTAAAATTTTTCACAATCATCGCAATTTATCTTGTAAATTCCAGATTTTTCAAATGTGTCCTCATTTTCTATCTTCACATTTAAATTTTTACTTAAGTTGTTATTTGTCTTGAAGGCTATTTTTGCATATTTCCGTAAACTATTTGCTATTTTTTGACTTTCTGATCCAGTAAAGTTAAATGTAACATATTTATCTGCTATCTTGTTGTGTTCAGATTGCAAAGTTGTGATTCCTTTTAATCTTTCTTGTTGTTTGATTTTTCTCTTAATCCTATAGGCAATATCATCAATTATATTACTGTTGTATCCGTTGGATTGAGCAATTTGTTTGATGAGATTTATTTCAGCCTTTCTATCCTTATTACTTAGTGGTATTTTAAATGCTCTGTACAACATAGATCTAAAACTGGCTGTCTTCTGTGAAATTGGATGGTTTGATCTATTGGCTATAACCGTGTCCGTTTGAGTTGGTTTTCTAAATATTTTGTATTTAATACGATCCCCCAATCTTGTGATATTCAAATTTAGATAGTTGATTGATTTTTCATTTTCATATTCCGCTGTAAACTTAAGTTTCCTGTGATGTGAGTTGAGAATTTGTTGCATACTTTCCATTTCTTTGGTTTTCTTTTCATTAAATACAACAAAAATGTCATCCACATATCTTATATAACATAAAATATCGTGATCTTTTTTTAATTTTTGGATAATTGCCTCTTCATGGTGTTGTAAGAAAACTTCAGATATTATTGAAGATAACGGGTTTCCCATGGCTAACCTATCAGGCTGTTTGTAGAATTTGTTGTTGAACCTAAAATAACTTTTACTCAGTATTTCTTTCAATAATTGAACTGTTTGGTTGATATAAGTCTTATCTAATCCATTTTTCTTTATAATATCTTCAACTAAATCAATAACTTCACTTGTTGGAATGTTGGTATACATGTTGCTGATGTCAAATGATATTAGCCTACTATTTTCTGTCAATTTGATATTTTTCATCTTTTCTATGAACTCGTAGCTATTTTTTACAATGTGGTTGTTATCTAATTTCAATTCTGATGCTAGGTTTTTTGAGAGGATCTTAGATATATTATATGTTGGCGCAGTTTTGAAGTTTATCAACGGTCTTATTGGTACATTTTCCTTGTGTATTTTTGGAATTCCTTTCATTATTGGAGCTTTCGGATTTGACACTATTGCTCTGGATTTTAATTCGTCTGTCATAACCATTTTACATCTGTTGATAATTTGAGATAACTGTTTTTTATATTTCTCTGTAGGATATTTTTGTAATAATATAAAATTATTTTCTTTGATAAATTTCTCCGACCAGCTCAATCAGCTGGAAGACGACCGCCATCTTGGTGCGATAGAATCATGGGATTGATGAAATGCATTGTGGGTAATCAATAACAGCCCACAGTCTTGATCAAGCTTCAGTCGGTCCGAAGATGTCCACATAGATGGACGAAATCGATCACCATATAAATATTTGACTCAACATCTAGTCATTATAGTGTTGTGAGACGTACATGTTAATTTATATGATATATACCAACACGTAACATGCTAATCAAGAAACTTATAATAGAAGCCAGTCAGGCAGATATAGCAAACAAATACCGAAGCATCAAAATCAAGATACACACCACCTTAGCAGATATTTACTTTAACAAAGAATGTATAAGACATAATATTACACCAAATTACGCCGAGCTGAAAATAAACTGCAATAATTTAGCAGCTATAAAAACAAAAAAGGAAGCAGAGAAGATTTTCATTAGAAATATGATCAGGCAACTATATTATGAAAAAGATGAACTATCTCTACAAGCCTATAAATTAAGCATGAAATTACAGAACGAAAACGGTAATGCAGCGTATGATTTATTAGTAAACTTAATTCAAGATGACTTAGATGAAATATTACCACGGAAATACGACAAAGTTAACAAAAAATTAGATAATCTCGTTAAAAAACACAACCAGAACAAGTTTACAGGAGATGAAGAAGAAGGAAATTTAGACCAGCACAAATTTCAAAATAGAGTGATCAACCTTACAAACACAGAATTTGACGAAAATGAAATGAATATAATGAAATTAGGCTACAAACATAACTTTCCCACCAAGGCTAATACTAAAATAGATACAATAGCTACAGATATCTAAACTAACATAAAATCATTTAAATATGATGAGCAGCATGAAGTTAGACACCAAGTCTGTAAAAATTTAGGCAAAATACAGAACATAAAATTTAGTAACCAAGGAAGACAAGAAGCATCAAAATGTAAACAGATTAAGGACAAATTAATAGAAAATAACCTGATAACTACAAAAGCTGATAAGAGTAATGAAATAGTAATAATGAAAAAAGAAGAGTACATAGAAAAGACGGAGAAATTTATCAAAGAAAATAATTTTATATTATTACAAAAATATCCTACAGAGAAATATAAAAAACAGTTATCTCAAATTATCAACAGATGTAAAATGGTTATGACAGACGAATTAAAATCCAGAGCAATAGTGTCCAATCCGAAAGCTCCAATAATGAAAGGAATTCCAAAAATACACAAGGAAAATGTACCAATAAGACCGTTGATAAACTTCAAAACTGCGCCAACATATAATATATCTAAGATCCTCTCAAAAAACCTAGCATCAGAATTGAAATTAGATAACAACCACATTGTAAAAAATAGCTACGAGTTCCTAGAAAAGATGAAAAATATAAAATTGACAGAAAATAGTAAGCTAATATCAATTGACATCAGCAACATGTATACCAACATTCCAACAAGTGAAGTTATTGATTTAGTTGAAGATATTATAAAGAAAAATGGATTAGATAAGACTTATATCAACCAAACAGTTCAATTATTGAAAGAAATACTGAGTAAAAGTTATTTTAGGTTCAACAACAAATTCTACAAACAGCCTGATAGGTTAGCCATGGGAAACCCGTTATCTTCAATAATATCTGAAGTTTTCTTACAACACCATGAAGAGGCAATTATCCAAAAATTAAAAAAAGATCACGATATTTTATGTTATATAAGATATGTGGATGACATTTTTGTTGTATTTAATGAAAAGAAAACCAAAGAAATGGAAAGTATGCAACAAATTCTCAACTCACATCACAGGAAACTTAAGTTTACAGCGGAATATGAAAATGAAAAATCAATCAACTATCTAAATTTGAATATCACAAGATTGGGGGATCGTATTAAATACAAAATATTTAGAAAACAACTCAAACGGACACGGTTATAGCCAATAGATCAAACCATCCAATTTCACAGAAGACAGCCAGTTTTAGATCTATGTTGTACAGAGCATTTAAAATACCACTAAGTAATAAGGATAGAAAGGCTGAAATAAATCTCATCAAACAAATTGCTCAATCCAGCGGATACAACAGTAATATAATTGATGATATTGCCTATAGGATTAAGAGAAAAATCAAACAACAAGAAAGATTAAAAGGAATCACAACTTTGCAATCTGAACACAACAAGATAGCAGATAAATATGTTACATTTAACTTTACTGGATCAGAAAGTCAAAAAATAGCAAATAGTTTACGGAAATATGCAAAAATAGCCTTCAAGACAAATAACAACTTAAGTAAAAATTTAAATGTGAAGATAGAAAATGAGGACACATTTGAAAAATCTGGAATTTACAAGATAAATTGCGATGATTGTGAACAATTTTACATAGGCCAAACAATAAACTTCAACCAAAGATTTAAGAACCACACATCAGCATGGAAAAATAACAAACCAGAAAGATCCAATTTAGCCAAACACTTAATTGACAATGATCACACAATAGAAAATATAAATAAAAATATGAAAATATTGAAATTTTGTAGCAAAGGAAGAAATATGTCAGCATGGGAAGAATTATTTATATACGAAGCAAAACTTGAAAATCAACAAAGAATGATCAATGAACAAGTTAATTTTGAATCAGAAACAGTTTATTCTAGTACAATTAAATTGAAAAATAAATTATAACATTGCAGACGACAGCAAACAATCAGCTGGAAGACGACCGCCATCTTGGTGCGATAGAATCATGGGATTGATGAAATGCATTGTGGGTAATCAATAACAGCCCACAGTCTTGATCAAGCTTCAGTCGGTCCGAAGATGTCCACATAGATGGACGAAATCGATCACCATATAAATATTTGACTCAACATCTAGTCATTATAGTGTTGTGAGACGTACATGTTAATTTATATTATTTATTTGTAAGTCATTAGCCTGACACCATTTCTCAGCTATGATTTTCATGGAATTATTCACACTAAGCACACTTTGTACATTACATCCAGAAGTCACAAAAGTGGTGTCGTCAGCATACAAAATTGTCTTACAAGGCATATAATCAGCAAGATCATTTATATGATGTGACTCTGCTGTGTTTTGCTTAACCTACAGTGGACTATATCAATACTGTTTTTCTTTCTAGTATTATAACAATGCAGGTCACTTCTTAAGGTTAGGTCTAGTGGATTTTTAAGTATATTAGAAATTGAGTCTAATATGTATAAATTTATAACTGTTAACAATTTAAGTCTGACAAAAAGTGGTGCAATAATCTAGTGGTTGTGCCTTTGTTATTACCCGAATTGCCTTTTTTTGTAGGATTCAAATATCACCTATTTTACCACTGTTGTTAAGACACGATGCTATTCTTATGGAGTTATTTTATTTATTCAGTTAATCATCAACTGTTACCATAAATAAATGAAATGAAAACTTATGAAACACACCCAATTTGGGTATCAGGTTAAAGGAATGAGTTACTTTATTTGGCACCTTCAGCTGTTAGATAAAAACAAATAAAATGAACACTTTTGAAATAGTCTGAGTGATGTTTATTGAAATTAAACATTTAAAATAAAGTAAAACACTGTTTATATGTTAATCCCGTATCAAGGCACCGATAAACAGCTAGTAACAATATAAAGAGAATATTTGTTTATTGTAACAAATAGATGCGTACAGTAAGAATCCTGAAAATCCGAAGAACTAATTTGGACCAAAGTGTATCTGGTTTTGTGAAATGTTTAGGCTATTGGGACAAGTAAAAAGAAGATAAATCATAAGTTTTTGGCACTATTACTGTACCAATATTTAATTTTTTGCTTGAGAATACATTAGTTTATAAAAAACCTACCACTAGGAAAAAAAAGCAAAAAACATGACATATAATATTTAATACTAACGTTACGAACATTAATTGTATGTAAAGAAAATTAAATACATTTAAATAACCACAAACATAAATAGCGAAGGTGAAATATACAAAACAAAGTGTACAGGCAATCATCTCACTTGCATCAGTGCCATGCTATCTTTCGTCCCTGTCACAGCATCAGGGTGTTCTGCCCTGTCAGGTTGTTCTTGGTTACCTAGACATCTGGGTTATTTAGGTTTGCATTTTCAAGACTCTATTGTATTTCATAACATCTCAACATTTAGTATTTGACTTACTAAAGAACATTGTGATAATATTTCATATTGTTTAAATATGGGAAACATATTTAGATTAACTTTTGATCTATTATTTATTTTTCTCGTGTTGTGTTTTAGCTAAAAGGTGCCGATCGTAAACACAAGCAGGACCGGGACAAGATACTAAAGCGTCCTGACAGTGAGCGAGAGAAGTACCAGCCATCATACGAGTGCACTGTACTCAGTGATGTGAGTGAATAACGCTTAATATGCATGGCAGAATGTTTTTCTAAGATTTACATTTGTATATATTTTAACACTTTGAAGCCTGGGCCCTTAATACTCCGTTTGGCATGGAATCATGGGGGTTTTATGTTCACATTACAAAAATTTTAAATGCCTTATAAATTTCATAAAAAGGTTATATTATATATCTTTGTAAAGGGGAGAAAATTCTCTTTTCAATGATGGGCAAAACTTTAGGTGTTGTACATTTTTTTATTTTTTACAGAAGCTACAAATAAGTACAAAAATATGTAAAACAAAAAATAGCTACTTATAATAACATATAATAATATAGAATATAATAACATATAAGCTAAATATAATATAAGCTAATATAAGCTAAATATAAATAATATAATAATATAAGCTAAATATAATAACATATAATAAATATAATAGCAAAATATAACAACATAAACAATGTTGACATAAACAATACCGCTCGGCGCGCGGTCATTCCAAGTCTCACGTCAGCTGTTACGATAATTATTTATCCAAGACCAGATGTAAATAAAAAAAAATAATAGACCGATAAAATATAATAACATATAATAAATATAATAGCAAAATATAACAACATAAATAATGCTGACATAAACAATACCGCTCGGCGCGCGCTCATTCCAAGTCTCACGTCAGCTGTTACGATAATTATTTATCCAAGACCAGATGTAGATAAAAAAATTAATAGACCGATAAAATATAATAACATATAATAAATATAATAGCAAAATATAACAACATAAACAATGCTGACATAAACAATACCGCTCGGCGCGCGCTCATTCCAAGTCTCACGTCAGCTGTTACGATAATTATTTATCCAAGACCAGATGTAGATAAAAAAATTAATAGACCGATAAAATATAATAACAGATAACTAAAAGACATATTCAGATGACCTAAACCCGATTATATGCCGATAATAAAGATATAATGAATTAAATATGGGCGCCCGAGCTATTCTCGGGCGTCGGCGAGTACGCCAGTTTGCGTCGCCCGATCTATCTTCGGGCTTAGGCTTCAAAGTGTTAAGAACGTTTTTAATGGGTATTGTATATTTTGAGGAAGATTGTGGATTTGGGCTCTAATCTTTCCACATAATATGAATTATACATGTTTGTCCTGCCCCAATGTTTCTCATAGATTCAGATAATTATAATGAAGAATTTTAATAATTTTATTTATCTTTGCCTAAAAGTTGAATTGGCTAGTTATTTTCATTTCTAGTCTTTAATTTTTCTTTCGTATCATTTGTGAATAAGATTATATTGTGTTTACTTACAAAATGTACATAAAGGATGTACATAAAAAAAATGTACATAAAGGAATTGCCATTTTAAAATCGTCTTTTTCTACTTATAACTTTTTGTCCAACATATTTCATATTCTTAAATCACATTTAAAAAATGAAGGGAAATGCAAAAGGAAGACATCAGTAAAGTTAATTGCAGGTCTTGTGTATTTAACTCTCAAATACACATGCTGTTTATTCTCAGTGTGCAAGCGATTTAATCTATATCTATAAAATCCAATGTATGTTTGTCTGTCCTTTATGCGCTACCAAACCGTCCAGCCGATCGCCATGAAACTTGGGGAAGTTGTTCTATATACCCCAGGGAAGGTTTCTGTCCTATTCCTGTTTCTTTAATCCCTCAGGGCTCCATCCCTTGGACTTCTAAAGTTTCGATGTTAATCAAATAGCAGGATGCATGAAGGTATAATAAGTCAAATATAAAAAGAATATCAGCTGTGGGTTTTAAATATATCAAAATTAAATTAAACCATGTGTTAATTTTTTAAACTGTTTATATTTTTATGTTTTGATTTCTTGTGAAGCTATATTAATTGATTGATTTATTTGATTAACAGCTGTTAAATAAAAACAAATAGAATAAAATTGTGGTAGGCAAAACTTTCAAAATTAAAAATAATTGAGTACAGTAGTAAACTACACAAAACATCAGCTGTTGTAAATTGGATACTGTGTAAACTGAAAGGTTGCTGCACATTTTAATGATACAATCAAAACTCAATATAATGACCGGCGAAGCGGGCGAGTACAGCTAGTTAATTATAATAGTCACGAAAAATTACTAAACTCATGTTTGAGCAGCCTGTAAAGTTCAGTTCTAGTAATAACAATGATTTATCCACATTTGTTCGTTACCATCAACATATGAATTAATTCAGGTTGAGGCGTCTCTAGCTTTTGTTTCCACTACTGAAAACAAGTAAGAAGAGATTTTGCTACTTTTGTGGTATACTAAGTATGAACATTTGTATTTTTAGGTGACAAGCTCTGTTTCCTTCTGAAGTCCAAGATACCAATCATTTCCTTAGTTATTTACTTAATCTTCCCCAAACTCCGAGAGATCTTTCAAAGATCTCTTTTCGTGTAATTAAAGTTCAGTAAATCCTCTCATATCAGGATCTTTGATAACCGAATCTGTCATATCCGGACCGGTCTTACAGGGAAAAAACCTAGTACATTATTCTGAATGCTTAAAGTAAGAAAATACCTTTAGGTCATATATAGTACAAAACAGTACCTTTTTAGTTTAAGTAGAGATGGGTTATCACCTTTACTGTTCAATCTGGCAATTGAAAACGCACTAAAATGAACAAAAAGTTTGAATGAGGGTCTGTGGATAGACGCAAAGATCAAATTATTGGCTTTTGCAGATGATGTAGCCTTATTAGCTGAAAACGAGGACGGTCTCAAACGTCTGGCTGAGGAGCTCATTACTCAAGCAAAATTAGTAGGCTTAGAAATCAATGAGGAAAAAACCAAATATCTTAAAATAGAACGGAATGCATTAGAAAGAGAGCAGGTTTTAGAAGTGAATCCATATAAATTCAATAGTTGTGAAAAATTCAAATACCTTGGTGTCACTATTGATCAACAAAATAAAGAAGAAACAGAAATTGAAACAAGGTTACTGAAAGGAAATAGGTGCTATTGGGCCTTGGGAAAAATGTTGAAAAGCAAAACCTTATCAAGAAGAACCAAAGAACAAATGTACAAGACAATTATAAGGCCAGTTGTCCTATATGGCTTGGAGGTATGGACAATGAGCAAGAAAACAGAAAGGCGATTAGTAACCTTTGAAAATAAAGTATTAAGAGCAATATATGGGCCAGTGAAAGAAGAAGAACAATGGAGAATAAGGAAAAATCTGGAACATAGAGAATTGTTTAAGGAAGCAGACATAGTAGCAGAAGGAAAATCAAGACGACTCAGATGGGCAGGCCATGTAAACAGAAGGGAGGAGGAATCTGTATTGAGAAGAGTAATGGAAGGAAGACCAGCAGGAAGAAGACCTTTGGGTCGACCAAGGCTGAGATGGAAAGATCAGGTGCAAAGGGATATGCGGAAAATGGGAGTGGAAGAAGAGATGATGCAAGACAGGAGGAAGTGAAGGCAAATTGTTGGCGAGGCCAAAAACCTTTTACGGTTTGAGTGGCCAACTAAGTAAGTAAGTAAGTAATAATGCCTTGAAATCCCTCCCTTTAGGCGCTTTAATTTTATGACAGTAATTTTTCTAAAAATCCTTGGTGATTGGGTGGACTGTGGTAGATATATGCGATTTGAAGCGGCCGGTACTGGTTCACCCCGAAGTCTCATAGCCCATGACAGTGTGATGGTTGATGTTCATTTTGTAAAGTGTCTAACTATCTACTCGTCCTTGAGTTCCTCATCTTTACTTTCTGTTACAGTGTTTATTTGCATGTTATGTTCATAATGTAAATAATTTATTAGTTTTAGTGTGTTTTAATTTTTGTTTATTCGGTTTGTAACAATTATACTTTTAATTGTTTTATCTAAAATAAATACATAAATAAAGAAACCCATCAGTAAATACAGTAGTGCCTTGAATATCTGCGATGCATTAAAAATATAATTGTGTACAGTATTACCACTGTCTAATATACACAGTCACAAAGCTTACTCTTGAGAAAAATGCCACTGGCTGACGCAAGCTCCCAGTGGTCATAATGCAGAGCTAGATAGCATGGCAGTTTACTTATGTTGCAATACAATTAATTGAGAGTAAATATTTAAATCAAATTGTTTATTTTTTAATGTGTCAGCAGTTTGCTATAACACCACTAGCATCGCTTGGTTGGCAAGTAAAACGGCCAGGAGTTTCGCTTCTGTATTTTAATATTATTCTGTGGTATTACTGTTGTCTATTCGATGTGGTAGGCATTCTCTACTGAACTGAAACGTAAACAAAATTCAGGCTTGCTTACCACTGCTTATTGTTTAGTCTAGTAATAAGGTCGTGGTTAGAGAAGTAATTAATGTTACCATCTGATATTCAGATTTTTCCTGATGTGGATTGCCTGGCATCATATTAATCCAGATATTAGAGGTTTTTCTGTACTTTCCTTCAAATGTACCCGGTCCAGTCTCTGCAAGGTCAAATGTCCCCTAATTGATTATATTTTTATGTTGTCGACTGATTCCAAAATCAGTCTTAAAAATGTCTCCTTAATCTACAAAACTTCTCATTTCCAACCTTAATTTCATCTGACATTCTTACTTGGTACATATTGTATTTATGTATGATGAAACTGTTTGGACTAAGGAAGGAATCCTTCAAATGGATATTCATATTAATTGTATACACTACCATATAGAGGTAACTTTCATCTAAACCCAACATTCCCCATCCCATAGCCTAGCCACCTGTGCTAACATAGTTTCTATCCTTAAAGGTCCAGGTGGACAAAAATACAATGGGCCCTCTTTAACCCTGTGCTTTCTAAAAGAAAGATAAACGTACCTAAAACCAGATCCGTCTTTTCCAAGATGAACTCAATTTTAATTTTCATTATCTACCTAATTAAGTTTGCCAGAAGCCTTGACCGGAGGGTTCTGATGTTATTGCAAGATAACAGAGTCAAGCAACATCGAGCGTATTGTGGCTGATCCTTAGATGGGTGACCAGTAAGGGATCACTTCTTTGTATCCATGCCCACCTGCCCTGTCACTGGTGGTGGAAGTCATCTTTAAGATGTTGGTTCCCAGATTAAGGGTTAGAGAGAACTTCATAGCTCTAACTTCACTTGGTAAAATAAGACCTATTTTATTAAGTTTCATCGACTTGGGTTAGTTAAAGATTTTTCTGGTCTCAGCATTATAAAGAAAAAAGTGGTTTTGTTATTTTTAAACTAGAATTGAATGACATTGAACTGACATTCCTCTTCATTGTGTTCCAGGTACCAATATCCAGTGAATGTGTTTTCAATTCTCCAATGGTACGCTCCCCACCACTCCAGCAGCTTACTTCAGATCCCAAGTAAGTATAGACTATATTATTGGGTGCCATTTCACATCACTAGTTTTTTTTCTTTTTTCTTTAACACGTTAAGTGCCAAGGCAGTATCAGAGCAATATACCCTGTACTGCCAACCTTTTTTCGAAATCTTATATGTATGATTTTTGGTATACATATATAAAATAGATACAATATCAAATATCTTACATTATTTTCAATTTATATATGTGCTTTAAATGTTGGCCGATCGGTCCAGCATGTAATTCTACGTTACGAAAAAAGTACTGCAAAATGACATGTCAGGCAATCGGCCGACTAAGAAATTCTCTTTTTTCTGATTCAAAGACGCGTAATACAGATTTCCCGCGCTTCATAAGGCGTATTTTGGTCATCCATAACTGATTTCAAGGAACACATCTGCATGAACTTAATGGTGCTTCCAGATTGGTCTACATCCTCCAGTAAAACAAACAGAACATCACAACCTTAAGGAATCAAACGAGTTTATTGGAGATGGGAAAAACAAAAGACACCTGAGAAGGGCATGTAAAATAAGCTACACGCCTATATCATCAACAAATAACAGAGAAAAGGCCAAAAGTATGACACGAGTAACAAAATACTGTGCTAAGTGTTGTGGTACGCCATTCACTTGCAAAATTTGCTTTCAGGAAAAACAATAATGATATCAATTTTCATTAATGTTAATTTTATTCTAAAATCAAGTTTTGTTGTTGTAATTCGGTAATTACATCTAGTTGGGGACTATTAATCGTAAACTGTGCTATCATACCAATAGGAACGACAAAAATTGGAGGATTTAAATTTGTTACCTTGCAATAATTAGGTAATTAAGTGAAAAGAACAATATTTCTCTTTTTAGTTAAGATATTGATTTGTTAAAAAGGTTCATAAGTTATCCGGTAGGTTGTGCTAGTTGATGATAAAAAGTACTTTTTTAAATGCCTTGTATTGGCCCAGTTTTCATTCCAATCAGCCGACACATCACTACTTTGAAACTGCAGTTGCCATGCCGATTGGAACGACATGGCACCTACGTGTTAAAATCTATTTGTTTGCCTTATTTTATGATGCCTGAAAAACATAGCAAAGAACTGATTTTCATTAATTGTGGATTAATGAAAATCAGTAATCCACTCTTATATCACATTTAGTAACAAATATAACACAAGACATCACCTAACTTGTAAAGAAATCTATTTTCTAGAAAGCTTATTTGTCAGAAAAGCTACTGAACATTTCACGTTTGGTGATGTCAGACTTAAAAACCTAATAAAGCAGCAACGTTTTATAGTTAGACATATAATTCTTCAGTTCCTCATCATCTAATTGTATTGGTATATTACATGTTGAATTATTCAATAAGTCATCTATCTATATACAAAGTGTTTCTGAAGTACAATGAAAAATTTCAGCAGGTTGGTAATGGGGTCAAATGAGGCATAATGTTTTATAAAACATGGGTCCAAGATTTTTTCGTTAACTATCTAGTCGCCATTTTGTATTTAAACTGTTTTATATCAATCTCAATCTGACATAAAATTTCAAATTTTTCAAAATATATTTTATCAAGTTCTAGTAAAGCAAAACAGATTAATTTTATAAAGCTTTAGTTTGAAAAATGGTTTAAAGTTTAAATATATAGTTAATGATAACTCCAAAACAGGTAGTTTTAAAAATATGTACATGTGTAATGTTTTATTTTAAATGTTATTACAGATCCAGCAACATCTCGTTTTTATAAATATGATGAAAAATAAGTGGCTATAACATTTTAAATGAAGCTATTCACTGCAAGCGTGCAATATTTAAAAGTCTGTGTGTACGGATTCAATATTCCAACTGTTGTTATGCCAATCTTAACCCGCGAGTCAGCAACTTCAATTATAACTCCCATATTTTTCATCCTACTTCCAAAAAAAAGATTTTGTTAGATATAGAATAACATTTAAAATAAAACATTATTCTTCTAAATATTCTTTGTAACTAACCATTTTAAGTTATTATTCATCAAATATTTAAATTATCAATATGAGGCTGAGTGATCCTGTCCTTTCACGAAGCTTGCTGGCCAGTCTGATGGTGGTTCTGAAGTCCCTTAAGCTGTTGGTCCCCAGGTTAAGTGTTAGAGGGGTTAGAGAGGGCTTCTAAGCCCTAACTTTGCCTGATTAAATAAGATATCCTTTAAATTAGGTGCTATTTTGTAAATTAAAACTTTACTAAAATGATATTTTGTGTTTTACTATATTTGTGTTTTGATAATAACAAGTATTTTATAAATTAAGTTTTATTATTAGACCATTATTGAGATAAAATGCTTTTAATGAAAAATACAAAATGGTAGCCAGCTAGTTTTAACTTGTTTTAAGCTGGTTTGCTGCTTAGCCTTCACTATCAAACTGCTGTGTTGTGAACCAGATCTTTATTGCATCCAACTGGCAAGATTGATTTATAGTCTGTCTCTGTTAGGTTGTGGTCTTCAAGAAGATTTTTAGCACCAAACTAGCATGAAATTTGTGATAAGCCAGTTTCCTTCACAACATTGGCATGCATTAAACGTTGAAAATTAAGAGGAAATTCAGTTAAGAAAGCCTGTTATCAAATCAATAGCAAGGTAATTTTCAGGAGTTGTCACAATTATTTTTATCACTAGTCCATCAGTCACAACACTGGATTACTGTGATCTTCATTGTGAACATTTGTACAAATTTTCTTTAAAGAAGGGGCCAATCTCCATCTCTCATTTACTCTGTTCATTCTCCATAGACTATTTATCTGTGTGGGGAACTTATTTAGACTGAGTAAAGGGATAGAACCAGTACAGTACAAGGTAAATATTACTGATCTAAACACTAACAGTCAAGACCAGGATCCGAACCTACGCTATTTCTATCTTAGGCTCAAAGTCCTGACACCTTAGATTGCTTGGCCACTAGCTCGCCCAGCATACTACAGGCCCACTGCTTTGACTCATTATTGTGTTTACTTACATTTTACCAAGTTTGAAATAATTTCAATTGGTTTTTAGTTTTGGCCAACTGAGGCCACTGAGTGAACCTCACAGGTGGTCAGATTATGTCTTGAAAACTATATCTTAACAACTCACAGTGAACAATGGAGGAACACTAACCACACACTTCAATGTGTACAGGTTTAATGTGGCTTAATGTGTACAGAATTTGAGAACGGGACCGTTATCACATCAACATTGTCTCAAACCGAGGCCATTCTGTCTAGTCCAAAACTTTTGTTACTTTTGGACAGACCTTGAACAAAATTTGGTATCACTGTTACTCATTGTGAATTACACAAATTTTCAATGCCACTGGCACTTTCTTCATGTGAGTAGAGAGAGAAAGAAAGAAAGAAATAAAGAGAGAGAGAGAGAGGGGGGGAGGAGGGAGGGAGAGAGGGAGAGAGAGAGGGAGGGAGAGAGGGAGAGAGAGGGGGGATACTAAAACTCTGATTGTGAATTAGTGAGAGTTTTACTGTACTGTGAAGGTTGATTATTAACTTAAGTAAGTTGCATGCTTAGTCTTATTATACAGTACTAAATAAGACTTAGTTTGTGTATAATTAAGTTTAAAAGATTATTTATTACTAATGACTTACTTGACTTATTTCCTTTAATCCCTAGGGCGGGGGATGTAGGGCTGCAACGAAAGACCTCTACCGGACTCTGTTCTGTGTCAAACACTATCTCTCCCCAGGTCTTCCCTTCTTCCTGAATTTCTCTTTCCACTGTCCTTTGCCATGTCTGTCCGGCTCTTCCTTTTTCCTTGCGGGTTCCAGTCTATCACTTGTCTACTTATGGTGTTTATAGGTCTCCTCAGAGTGTACCCTATCCAACCATACTTCCTTTTCTTTATTGTCTCCCAAACAGGATCTTGGTTACATCTATGCCACAACTTAGCATTTGAAATAATGTTAGACCAGTAAATTTGTAGAATTCTCCTTAAACATTTACTTACTTTGTAATTTTCCAAATTTGGCATCCGTATACATTTAATTAAGTTTGTTACTAATAAACTTGTTTTTTAAAGGTTTTTCGTAATTTATAAATTTCCCTTCTGAGGGTTTTGAAAATGGTTAGTTCTATGTAATTGCTCATTTAATTCTATTCAATTAGTAGTTAACTTAAAATTCATTGATATTTACTTTTTATCTAAAAAAATAATTGGTGTGAGTGATTATTCATAGTAAACAAATATTATCGTGACTGAAGATCTGCAGACGACTGTCAGACACCAAATCACAAATACAACTATGTGAAACATGCACTGAAGTAACACATCACAAGGGTTCTAGCAGTGAACTATCTCCTTCAAACTTTCCTTCTGACTTCATAGAAATGTGGTATATACGATTTGATTTCAATGCCGTTATGTCATCTGCGTTCTATGGGGGTTTTCAGTAGCACTTAAAAATGTGACGTGAGTGGTCAAAGTGAAAAGTCAGACAGGAAATATTCATCACAATGATATTGTGTCATAAGTCTGTGTATTTGACACAATTGTCATAAGTAGATGTAATTGTTGTGTAAAATTGTTTAGCCTTACTTCATCAGCTTTGTTAGTTTCTTACCTATCATATTAAAATAGTTCTATTCTGGTATTGGATTTAATCTAATGAGTTAATTTGTTTTTATACTTCTGGCAATACTTATGGTAGAAAAAAATACAATAACAATTCTAATATCTGGATTAATGTGGTGGTAGGCAATCTGAATAGGGAAGAATTTGGATATCAGATGTTAGCATTAATTGCCACTTTAACCACGACTTAATCCGAGTAAAGAAGAAGCCGTGATGAACAACCTAACCTTTGTTTATGTTGCCGTTGCGTAAGGAAATACGTACCACATTGAGTAGGCAACAGTAATACTACTGTACACGGTTCTATGTTTAATGCATCACAGAAATTGAAAGCTTTATTTTACACAAAAAAACTAAAACACAATAAACCGTGGTAAAATGTTTACATTATGTACATTATGTACAAATAAACACTATTTAAGAAAAGAATAGCATTGAATCTCGAGGTCTGGTAGATTGTAAGACGCATACAAACTTAACATCAATCACCACAATGGCTATGAAATTTCAGGGTGAACCCACTGTAGTAGTAATGGATGGATAGGCCCTTTTCAAATCAGATATGTCTGCCACAACCCACTCAATTGCTACGAATTTCTAGAAAATTGTCTGTCATAAAATTATTGTGCCTAGTCAGATTTTGCATAGTCAGGCACAATTATTCGACTATAAAAATATTGTTTTGTACTATCTGACCTAAAGATATTTCCTCACTTTAGGGGTTCAGAATACCACACTGTTTTTTGTCCCCGTAAGACCGGTTCGGATATTGGAAGATTCTGTTATAAGAAGTTCCGATATGAGAAAGTTTACTGTAATGCTACTGGCTATATTACAAAAAATTTGTTAAGTCATATTGTTTTAATTCTTGCGGAGAACCCAAATCTTAATGCCAGTTTTAGAATAATAATAATAATAATAAATTTAATTAAAACAATTAATGAAACTTATAAATTTATTTTTAGTTTGTAAGCAATATTTAACTTATTTTGAACTATTTTTAAAAATCTCCAATTTATTCATTAATATAGCAAGAAAAGATTAGACCATTTCTATGGCAGAAGTAACTTTATGTAAAAGTTATTGATGCCAAACAAAAAAAAGTTATTTTGAGGTTAAAATGTTCATTAGACAAAAAATGTTTTCTTCATTGCCAGCTTTAACTTAAATGGTTTTTAACACATTACCAATCTGTTACGTTATTATATTATGTTACGTATGTGTTGTTTATTTTATTCTTTTACCATTTTATTCTTTCTCAAATTTATTCAGGAAACAAATAACTATTAAAGTTAAAATAAATTAACCGCGGAGGTTGAGTTATAATTCAAGATCACAGGACTCTTGGAAATGAGTACAGCTGATTTGTTGTTACTGGAGTCCAAGCACTGTAGGAAAATACTTTATCAAAAAATCTATTTTATAACATTAACTTATGATTTGGAAATTTATAGATAAGCTATTACTTCGGGTTCTAAAGGAAAGAGGGATCGAGGAGTGATAGATTATATTGTGTTTTAGGATAGCTAAAAGAATAAGGATATCAAAGCAGCTCAAATATTGGTTGAACAGGATTTGAGATGTAAATTATTTAATGTAAATAATTCAAGAAAACAAATGGGTAATGATTTTAGGTTGATTGCAGAAAAGATGCAGGTAAGATTGCAGAAAATGTTGTATTATTTTTATTCATTGAAACACTTTAATTTGAAATTTTGGGAAAAGGATAAAAAATATAGTTTTTTGATATATTGTAAAAGTTTTCATATTTTATTTAAAATCTCTAATTTTATGAGTAAAATGAAGTTGCTCTATAACAAAGTTTATTTTAAATTATTTTTATTTTGTTTGTAAATTTTTTGTAAATGTACCCTAAATTCTAAAAACCAACTACGTATCTTGAACTACAGGGTTTAGGGTTAGTTTTAAACATTTTTTGGAAATTAGGAGAAATTACCTAACCTTATTTTCTGAAATGACATTAAATTAATAGAATTCAGTCAAAATTTGATATCGCTTCAAAGAATTACAATAACATGAGATATAAAAAAATATGTTTTTGTTTTGAATCGTCCTGTTTTAAAAGGATACAATATTTTAAAACTTACACCACCAAGATTAGCGTTTCTACATCTTTGAAATAAGGTGTGGTACAACACAGTTGCTATTGAAAAATTTTCTAAAATCAGGAAAACCCCACTCCCTCAAACATTTTTTTGAACATAAATCTGACGACCTGTAATCTAAGTAAAGAAAGAATACCATGTGATGTTTCTTCCTAATTGAGAATCTACTTCAGGTAAAGAGCTGGCCATGCCAAAGTCATTGGATAGCTCCTTTCTTTTTCTTCTTGTAAACTTAGTTTGGGTGTTTTTTATTGTTAGCATATATAATTAAAAAGCTGCATACATATCACTTACACAGTAAGAGCCAATGACACTGACAGTGATTAGAACACATAATGGCTCACAGTACATAATTTTTATCTGCCGTATTCCATGAGTGAAGTATGTAAAGGAATCCTTCAGTTCAATTCCACGAATTTAAACACACTTCTAGAAAGTAATATCACATAGCTAAAAATTAAAGCTTCTTCTGGTAACAACCACATCAAGGTGTTATTTACAATATTTACATTACCAAATTTTCGTCCATGCTGTGATGTGGCATCCTCAGTGGTAAACAGCATGGGCAAAAGTTTGGTAATGTAAACACTGTAAATAACACTTTGACACAGTCGTAACTGTAAGCTTTAGTTTTTAGTAATAACACTGGCTGTTTAAGCCTATGAATTAATCTTCATATAGGTTTACTTAATAACAATACTCTACTTGTAAAATTACTATTCAAAAAAAATACTGTTTATATTTTTTAATTATTTAGGATCCATGTAATTTTGTTCTAAAGAGTCTTACGTTTTTTAAAGAAAAAAATTAAGAGTCTTTGGTGTTAAAGTCCCCTAGAAAGCTAACGTATCATATTTCCTACAACTCAGATTTTGAGGTTTTCAAAGAAAACGCCTCTTGTGCAAATCGAATGAACTCGACCGTCCAGGTCCGTTCCTATTTAGGTCAACGAGGAAGAGTCAGTCGCTTAGCAGCCTTCAAAGAGGTTGTTCGACCCTTTGGTCGAAAGATGTACAATACGTTAGCTCTCATGATGGTTTTATTTAAAAATTATTGTAAATCGTAGTTGTAATTTGTTGTGGTTCTTTTTATTATTTGTAGTTTAACAGTATATATAATTAGTTATAGTGTTTAGTGGGTTTTTTAAAGTTATTTACAAAGTAGGAAGAAGTGTGTTGAGTGAGACTGAACAAATTTTAAAATATTTTGATGGTGATGATAATTGTTCGAGCATAAATGAAGTTTCGGTTCACGCATGTGTCATTTACACATGTAACATGGTAAAAAAAGGGAAGCTCTAGGAGACATTTTGCATTGGACATACACTATTAACTCATAAAACCTTGGCTTTAGCACCACATAAACTATTCTAACATACAACGGAAACTCCGCCAATTACAGATGTATTGAAAGTAGCTCTTCTTCAAGCCAATGTGAAAATTCTTCAGAGCAATCAAAGTACAATTTGTGGAATATTCCCTTCCGCAAAACGGAGGATGACGTCACACTTATGCTGCCGTTATGCCAGGGCAATCTGCGCATAGCATTGGTGAAAGTGATGTATCTACTATATAGATGACCTTTAATTTCAAACTGAGTTCTGAAATGTCTTTTTAGATGTATTGTAAAACTGTTCATATGTGAAAACTGTTCATTTTGTAAAATAAAACTGTTTGTGCAATTTTTTTAATGTGTTGTAATTTTTACGATACGTTAGCTTTCTAAGGTTAAAGTAAAATTAATACTAAATGGCTTGGATCACTTTATGCGGATCATCACCAAATGGTTTGCAAATAATCTTAATACACTTTGTGGATTCAAAAAAATATTAATAATAAAAGGATTATATTTTATGGTTTTTAATATACTAGCTGACTGCCTGTATTTCGCTACGAATGTCCAAAAAATTAAATCTTAAAGATACAACAGTGTTTTATTATATGACATCAACAGTATTTCGTTATTTCTACATGTATAAAAACAAACAAAACTTATATTATGAAAGGCTGATGATTGGTCTTAGAGTCCCTCTGAGGGATATTTATGCAGTATCCATCTTCTCCAGCAGAGCATAAGTGGATATTGTAGAGCATCATAAGAAGGATGTGTCTCGCTGACTCGCATTGTTCTGTAAAATCTTAAAATCACATGGCTAAGAGAGGAAAAAGTTAAAGCGAGGTCTTATTATTATTTTACTATCCTTGTTTGATTTAAGGTTAGTTAAATTCTCTTCATTCCTTAAGGGCAACATTTTCCATGTGCTGCTATATCATCAATATTCATCAAGACATATAAGAGTTTTTAATGTATTATTTTAATTTATTTCTGAAAATAAAATTTTTATATATTAGGTTCCATAGTTTTTTATTAATCAATATGTTTTTGAATTCTACTTTGTTACCTATAGTTTCAGAGTGTACTTGTTGTTTTGTGATGTAGTAACACTTTGAATAGGTTCTGTTTTAGTTTACAGTAGTATTGATAAACTTCTTTAACTGTTTAGGTACAGTTTTATCAAATTTTTATGAGGTTTTTGTATTAGGGTTTCTTTTTATTCTTCTATTATGCATTCTGTGTCCCAAGTCTTATGGAAGAGAGTGTTTTGTACTCTTTGAATGAAAAGAGTGTTTATATAGTCAAATTGCTAGATCTCTGTTTTCAGTTTTTTTTTTTTTTTTTTTAATTTTGTTTAGCTCCTTCTCCATGTTCAAATCTCTGAAGATCATTACTTTATCCTAAAAAAGTTTTAAAATTCCTTTTCTGACTGACCATAGTTAACTAAATGTGCAATCTAATGTTTTAAATTCTGTAGCAAGTCAACCACTAGAGTTGTGGTTATACTATTGTATGTTTTCTCATTTAGGATATCAAATGAAATGCAATTGTGTTGTTTATTTTTATTCTTTTCTTAAAAATGTAAATAAACTGTGTTAAGTAAAATAGCTTAAATGAAATTTCCAAAGTAAGACTTTCAAAAATTAAAAAAAAATAATAACAATAAAAGGATGTACAGAAATGAAATTAAAAATGCCTTTATTAGAGGGACGAAGTTAGGACTGTAAAGTCCTCTAACACTTTACCCCAAAATAATACATAATTTAGACAAAATAATATTTTAGCAAAACATTGATAACACTTATAAAGATAAAATATATTTAACTTTTTTTTAAAATAAATATTATAAAATAGCAACAACAAATGCTTATGTAAAATAAAATAAATTTGTTATATGTGTCTTTCTCATTTTGTTCTAATACAGAAGATATGCCATAGAATATTAAATTTCCTTCAAGAGAATTTAGTCTGTAATATTTTATTTATTTATTGTTGTTTTAGTATTAAAGAAAAAAAAACATCGAAACTATACAATCTAGTTAACACTGTTTGGTAATAAAATCAGATCCAGACTGTTAGGTTTTTTTTTTTTAATACAATAACCATTAGCTTAAAGTTTCTGGAGAAAAGCTGTTGATAAGTTTTAATTACTGGGCAATTTGAATTGTTGAAGAGGCTAAAAACCCTAAGAACTGTCTTGGTATATATAGCATATGGCTTTCGGAGTCAGCTACCAAACTAAATGGTGAGAGAATAAAAAATTTAAAATCACACCAATAAATCAATAATATCAAAATAAAATCTAACTTACAAAGTACTTGTGCCTTAGTGTCTCTCGTCACAGAGCCAAAGCCAGGTTTCATAACCATTCAACACCGATTGATTGAAGATCAGCTAATCTCCTCTGAAAAGAATGCAATGAGCAATCATTAACTATGTGATCTATACTTTGAATCTATCCTCATTGCAACCCCTCTACCATGGCTTCCAGTGCTGTGCAATATAGCTCCTCCGAATATAAGAGGCGAAAAGGCAACTGTCAGAGAGTTCAAAAAGATCCTATCCACTCCGAATCTCACTATTTTGCAAGATATCTCATAGCTTGCAGAGTGACTTAAATCTAGAATACCATCTCTTGACTAGTTCTCGACCTAGCTTCCCAGTTAATTTCTAACAAATTTTTGCCACAAACCAACTGGGCGTTAACCTGGAATATGTTTGATGGTCAAACAAGTTTCCGGTATCAGACCCTATAGCCATCATCAGTGGAATGAACCTTCCTCATAAGGAATGGGTTATAATATTGTTAAGTTACTTTCGCACATGTGTGGGAAGATGCAACTACTGGAAATATAAGTTGGGAATTACATAAGTCATGTCAGGGCGGAGTCGAAATTCTTGGTATACGATGGCAGACTTATTGCTTGCATCACAAATATAAAGTTATTCTCCTCTGACCCCTTCCTGGATTGCGTACTTATAGTGTTTTAATGCTAGGTTAAATATGCAGTGTTTTGTGCAGAACTGAACAATCTTTTTTATTGCAACCGCCATTGCCAAGTACTTGCCTACCAGCCATTACCATACAAATTCCATTACATTATTTTATTTTTTAACTTGTCACAAATTAATCTTTTATACTTATTTTATTTCTTTTAATACATAGTTCAAGAGAATAATTATTTTCTTTTATAATTTAAAAAACCTAAGATGTTCTGATTTGAAAAAAATCAAAAAAGAAAAGTGATTTAGAAAGTTAAGGTATAGTAATACTTAACCTTACTTTTTTTTATTTTATATTTTATTTTTATTGTTATTTGTTTCTCCGCATAGTACGGCCATTTTTTGGTCTTCTAAATATCCGTCACTTAATTTAAAACATTTGACTGAAAAAGATAATACTGTAATATACATTACAATTTTCTTTTAAAAATTATTTATTTTTTATTTATTTATTTTTTAAAGTGCTGTAAAACAGTACAAGCCAATTACATTACAGTATTAAATTAAAATACAATAAACAGTTTGAATAGCATGTAAATATTAATATATATGAGTAAAGTTCATGTAGCAGTCATTGTTCATTATCTTATCAATATTACTAGCTAACATGGACAAGCTCTAATGTTGCCAAGTCTTATACTAACAGTTGTACCGGGTCTTTCACCGGTACATTTTCGCTTTTTTTTGTTGTTGTCTGCCAGGCTGCCTGAGATTCGCTCACGCCCGGCGATCCGCTTACTTTGGTAGCCGTTGGCCCGGTTTCGTTCGTTCCGTGTTCCAGCAGCTTCGGTCCGGTTGACCGGCTTCTAGATTGTTCGAGCTGTTCGGTGGTTCTGCGGCCGTTAGTCTTGTGCTGTCTGGAGAAATAGGCATGTCCGGCTAAAATCACCTAAAACGTAAGTGTTCATTTTGTATGTTTTAATATCTAATCACCCTTTTGGTGAAAATACTTTTGTTTAAATAATATTCAACGGGCTTACTGGTGTTTTCAGGGTTTTGTCTAATTTATATTCTTTGTCTAGATGTTGCTCAGACTAGGTTAAAGCCATGTGCTTCCATGTTACTTTTTACCGTTAATTACCGTTAATGCTTTTTATATCTGCCTTTATTTTCAATTGTAATTCTGTATAATGTTTGAGCCTTTTTACAGTTGTAGTTACCGATTTACCATATTTTTTTTGTTCTTTGCCAATAACCTAGCCTAGCTGTACACTTTGATTTTCATGTTATAACCTATTGCTCATGTATCCATAGCCTAGTATTCAGTTTGTCATTTTTTTTAGTTCCATATACGTAATTACGTTTTTTATAATTTGTTAAGTTGTAATTTGTTTTAAATCTGTTTTCCAACATAAATTTTCATAGCCTAAAAATAGGCCTTTTATTTTCTAGTGTGCTTTAATCATGTACAATGTTGTCTGTTCCTGTTTTGTTTTGCCATGTCATGTATTAGGGGTTATGTATAGTATTTTTGGTGGTGATGGCTGGACTGTTTTTAATTGCTGTGTTTGGACTTTCAGTCCAGGGTCCTTGAGTGGGACGTTCAGCCCTCGGCCTGCCGTCCGGGGATTGTCTACCATCCACACTGCCAGCCTAGCCTGAGGACCATGTATAGAGGCCATTGGTGACCCTGCTGCCCCACCTACATCTTTGGGTATGAGTCTTCTGTCCTCAGGTCAGTGCTTTCCTTGTCGTTTTCCCGGCGGCTGAGCTGGGGGTGGTTACCTATTTGAAGTAAATAAAAACCAGAAAAAAGAAAAAAGCAAAATACATCAAAGGGAAAGTGTAAAGAAAAAATGGTGATGAACAATGGATTATTAGGCCTAGGCCTAGGAACTGGCCATGAACTTGTACAGTGTTGGCAGGAAACACAGCCATGGGGTTTCAATTTTTTTTATTTTTTTTTAATCGAAAAGAAGGGTTTTTAAAATATAAAAAAATTTTGTGTTAATATTTATTATTGTTGTTAATCTTTAGTTTATTTTATTGTTATAGTTATTCAAATTTTTTATATTTTGTTAGGCCCTACTGTTAAACTATAGTATTATTTATTTATATGTTTAGGCCTAGTTATTGTTATTTATTTTTTGTTAAGTGTATTTGGGGGGGGGTTTTGAAGTGAATTTTTACTCGACGGTACCGTGTTATATTTTCTTTTAAATTATTTAATTTTTAAACTCACCAAAAGGGGATTATGGTGCTTTTAGTTAACTTAATTCGGAGCTGCCCCGGGATTCCGGCTTACTCCCGGGCCTCGGTGGAATCAAGGGATGTGGGCCAAATTGCCGGCTTAATTGATGATGCCAAAATTTTTGTTTCCAGAAGTTTTCTAAATTTTCACTTTTATTTTGGGGTTATCTAAATTTGTTCCTTAATGGTCATTTTTAATTTGTTAATAATTTGTCTTACGTTTTGGGTGTCTCAGGCCAAAACTGCAGATAGGCCATACAGTTTGTTAATTGTAGTTTTGGTATTTGTAGAGTTTGTGGTATTTATAGCGTTTGTTATTATTGTGTAGTATCTTGGTAATTTTTGTGTTTATTGTTATTTATTTAATTGCAAAATTTATATTGTGGCCTTCTGCCTATTTTATATCGTGGCCTTCTGCCGTTTTTGATTGTGTTAATAGTGGTTTTTTGGTAATAAAATCAGTTTTGCTCAGCTGCCGAGTGTTATTTTGACCCTCCAACTGCCACCCGTGATCCCATCGCTCGATTTGTTTTGAGCCATCCCCCAGTTGGCGCGCTTTCCAGCTTTGGTGGGGGGGATGGGTCTCAATTGGTAGCAGAGCGTGGTTGCCTATAAAAAAAAAAAAAAAAAAAAAAAAAAAAAAAAAAAAAAAAAAATTTAATTCTCTCTTGGTTGTTGACGGTGGGTGTTTGCCAGTTAGTAGGCCATGGTTGGCCGACCTACCGTCAAGGTGTCTTGGTAATACGTAGAAAAAAAAAAAAAAAAAAAAAAAAAGAAACAAATAAATAATTATTTAAAAAGAAAAACAATTAAAAACCAAATAAATCATTTAACTTTGTATTAAAAAAAAAAAAAACCTAGGCAATCCGCTTGGTTACTTTGTTGAATGGGTTTCATGGGTGGATTGGAGTGGTCGGCAGTGGCTCGGTAGGCTGAGGGTTTAGTTCGTCTTGGACCCTGGAGTTGTCGTTTTTTTGTGTGTTGTTGAGAATTTTGTTTTGCGAGATGGCCTATCTGCAGAATGTTGCGCTCCTAGTCAAGGAGGAGTTGATATTTGAGTTGAGGTCGAGGGGTGTGACTCCGGAGGGTGATGTTCTGAATCTCCGGAGGTTGCTGCGGGAGCAGTTGTCCGCGGGTACGGCGGTGGATTGGTCTGCTCTACTGGAGGTTGGTGAGGAGTTATTGGTTTGTAAACGTAAGGTGGAAGATTGGGAAGGGGTGTTAGAGGATTTGCAGTTTGAACCTCCAGTGGGTCGTGACCGGGCCTGCCGCCTTGCACGTTTGGGGCATCTGCTTGCCCGTTTAAGGCTGGTCAACCGGGCACCGGGGTTGGAACCATCGGATAGGGCGTGGATCTTGGAGAGTGTGGCTAGGCTGGAGGAGATTTTTCAGGCACTCTCCGGGTCCACGACTCCTACGGATCTGGGTCAGCGGCCTACTTTCGCGCTGTCGCCTAATGTGTCGAGGCCGCAGGCTGAGACAACGGCTCTCACTGTGCCTGAGGTTCCTTCTGAGCCTGCAGGCGTTTCTGTTGAGGTTGCTTGTGGTTCGGCTCCAGCTGCCGTTCCTACTGCTTCTTTGGGTTCACCTGCTCTTCTGCAGCTGGGCTACCACAAGCTACCTAACTCTCTCACGCCCATGATCCAGAATCTCCCTGTGATCGATGGGATGGATCCTGAGGAGCTTCTTAAGTTTCTGGTGGCCTTTCTCAGACTTAGTGAGATGCCCGGCATGCAGGCTGGGGACTTGCTTCGTCTGGTTTTCCCTTATTGTAGAGGTCCCGTTGGGGAGTTGCTGAGTTCTGTCTTGGCCAGTGATGCCTCGGTGGACTCGTTCCATCGAGAGTTACTTTCGTCATTTCTTCCCATTCGACTCAGGGAGAGGATGGTCATGGACAGATTTTATCGGTCGCAGGGTAGGGGCGAGTCTCTGGCAGCCTATGTCTCTTCAGTCAAGGAAGCTCGTCAAGCGTTGCGCCTCACCCTTTCTGAAGCTGACACCGTTCGTGTCATCCTGGATGGCATTTCGCCTGAAGAACGGTGCAGATTGGTTTTTGCTGGTGTTCCTTCAACTTTTCGGGAGCTGCATCAGCTGTGCATTGTTTCGCGCAGCGTGCAGTTCTCAGACCAGCAAGGGAGGGATTCTGAGAGTCATCGTGCTCTCCCCACCCGTCGACCAGCTATGTCTGTAGGTGTGAGTCAGCCAGTGGAGGGTCGTGGTTCTCGGCCTCCGGTTGTGTGCTTTGCTTGTGGCCAACCTGGTCACATTCGACGTGACTGTCCGCGTGCTCGAGGTCGTGGGGCGGGAAACGCTCAGCGCGGGGGGTTGCCTCCACAGTAGCTCCCCGCGTTGTTGCGACTGACCGTGGCCATTTGCCTCTGACACGTGCCCATAGCAGGAGTGTCGGGGATTTTTCGGGCCTTGCTGGCATGGCTTCCCTGGGACTTAGTGCGGTCACCTCGGTGTGTCCTGGCGTTTTTGTTTCTTTTGGTGGTACGGTGTGTCGAGCCCTTCTTGATTCTGGTTCGGCATGCAGTATCATCAGCCTTTCTCTTTTTGAGTCCCTTGACGCCTTAGGACTTGTCAGGCACACCGAGCCCTTCTTCTATTACTTGCTGGACGGCATCCCAAACTCCTCTACCTATACTTCTTAAGGCGTCTTTTCCATTTTAAAATTGAAGGATTTTCCTGGAGGTGGGGTTTTCCTTGTTGCCAAGGACCTGGCGGTTTCTTGTATCCTAGGGGCAGACTTTATTTCTAAGAGTGGTATGGTGCTTGACCTCCAGAAGCGCCAGATGTTTTTCAAGTTTAATCGGCGAGTTTTGGTGCCTCTAGTAGGTGATTCTGACTGCCCTCCTGCAGTCAGAGAGGTGGGTTGTGAGCCCGAACAACCCAAGGTGGATCCAGTTGGTCATCTCCCCCCTGAGCAGGCGGAGGCCATTAGGAGGCTGTGTTTGCGGTTTCCTGATGTGCTTACGGCTGAGCTTGGGGTCACTTCTCTTCTGGAGTATGAGATCCACCTCACCGATTTTCAGCCAGTTAGAAGTCATCCGTACAAACTTGCTCCCCCAAAGATGGAGGTTATGAGGGCTATGATTGAGGATCTTCTGAGCAAGGGTGTGATTGAACCGTCTCGTTCTGCTTATGCCAGTCCAGCTTTTCTTGTGCCCAAGCCTAATGGTAAGTCTAGGCTTGTGATGGATTATCGGAGGCTCAACGCTATGGTCGCTATTGACTCGGTACCTCTGCCTGATTTGCATTCGGCGTTTGATTGGTTCGGTAAGGCTAAGTTTTTCAGTGTGTTTCGATTTGAACCAGGCCTACCATCAGATTCCATTGAAGAAGGAATCACGGCCTATGACTAGCTTCTGTGTTCCCTGGAATCTCTATCAGTTCACTAGGGTTCCTATGGGTCTTGCTGTGGGTGCCCAGACTCTTACTCGTCTGCTTGATTCCATCTTCCATGATGTGAAGTTCAAGTTTGTTTTCAATTACCTGGACGATCTTCTTGTCTACAGTGAGACTTTCGGGGAACACATGCAACATCTGGAGGAAGTTCTTAGTCGCCTCAAATCAGCTGGCCTTACCGTCAATCCGGAGAAAGTCACTTTTGCTCGTCCTGAGATTTCTTTTCTGGGTCATCTTATATCTTCTCGAGGCGTCTGCATTGATCCTGCGAGGACCCAGGGCATTCGGGATTTTCCTCCTCCCAGAGATGCCAAGGGGATTGCCCGTTTTGTGGGGATGGTGAATTTTTACCGTCGCTTCATCCCTAACGTGGCCGAGCTTGCTGCCCCGTTGAACGAGCTGCGAAAGAAAGGTGTCCCTTTTGTGTGGGGCCAAGCTCAGCAGACTGCCTTTGATGCTCTCAAGGAGGCTATCATGCAACCTCCTGTCCTGCGTATGCCTGATTTTAGCAGAGAATTCATTCTTCAGACTGATGCCTCCTCCTCCGCCATTGCTGCTGTTCTTTCTCAGGAGTTTGATGGGGTCAGGCAGCCCATCGCTTTTGCTTCGAGGACGTTGTCTCACCAGGAAAGGAAAGCTTCTTCCATCTATGAGTTAGAGTGTCTGGCTGTTGTCTTTGGTACGGACAAGTTTCGGCGTTTCTTGGAACACGCTGAGTTCTTGCTGGAGACTGACAATCAGGCACTATCTTGGCTTCTTGCCCATCCCCGGCAGCTCGGGAAAATTGGTCGCTGGGTGGTCAAAATTTCTGCCTTTAAGTTCCGAGTTCAACATCTTAGGGGTACCCAGAATGTCATCGCGGATGCTCTTTCCCGCATGTATCATGAACCCAGTGATCCACCGACTGAGGCTGTTGCTCAGTGTGGTGCTGTTCTTCTGGATTTTCCTCTGGCTTTTGACAACCTACTGTCCCTTCAGCAGAAAGATCCTGAGCTGTCAGTCATCTTAGGTGAGCTTCAAGAGGGAGGTGCCCACCCTCCCTATTTTCTGTCCAAAGGGGTACTCTGTTGCCGTCCTCGACAGAGGGGTGAACCCCGTGTAGTGCTGCCTAGTCATCTAGTACCGATGGTCTTTCAGTATTATCACTCTTCTCTTGTGGGCGGTCATCTTGGCATTCATAAGACCATCGCTAAGATTCGTAGGTACTTCATCTGGAAGGGCATGGACCGGGATGTTGCTGGCAGAGTGCGGGCTTGTCACCTGTGCTCTCTCAGCAAGCCTAGTCAGAATGCAAGGTTAGGGTTGTTATCTTCTGAGGTGGCCGAGCGTCCTTTTGAGAAGGTGTTCATCGACTACGTGGGTCCTTTTCCCCGTAGCAAGTCAGGTAGCTCCTACCTACTTGTTTGTGTGGATGCTTTCTCGAAGTTCGTTTGGCTTTTCCCACTTCGGAGTGCTACGGCTAAGCTCACCATCCGTGCTCTCCAGTCCCAACTCTTCCAGCACTTTGGTGTGCCTTCCACTCTTGTGTCCGACAACGGTAGCCAGTTTACCTCCCATGAGTTTCGTAGGTTCTGTTTTGGCAATGGTATCAGGCATGTGACTACCTCTCCTTATTACCCACAGCCTTCTCATGCAGAGCGGTTCAACCGCAATCTTCGGTCTGCCCTTATTACCTTCCATGCTGAGAAGCAGAACACCTGGGATGAGAGTCTCTCTTGGCTCCAGCTTGCTTTTAATTCTTCCAAGCATGAGAGTCACAATGCCACTCCCTTCGAGATTCTACATGGCTACCCTCCTAACAACCCTTTGTCCAACTTGTGGAGGCTAGAGGATCTTCTACCTACGCCAGGTGCCACTGACGTAGTGTCCACGTGGCGGGCTGCTCGGCGCAACCTGCTACGTGCTAGAGAGAGAGTGAGGAGGAGGTATGATAAGGGTCGTACTCCTAACCCTTTTCAGGTTGGAGATCTGGTTCTTTGTCAGGCTCACCCGGTCAGTTCGGCCGCGGAACGAAGAGCTGCCAAGTTGTGCTATCGGTGGTCTGGTCCCCACCGCATCGACAGGTTTTTGTCACCGGTGACTGCTCTGCTGGTTGATCCCCAGTCAGGCAGGGTGTTTAGGAAAGCCCATGTGTCCCAGCTTAAGGCTTTCCGGGGAACGGTTGGTCCAGGAGTTGGTGTTCCTGGGGGTTTCTTGGGGCAAAGAGATTGATCACCTCTGCGCCCTAGGTGGCTGTTCTGAGAGAGTCTTCTTTCTCTCTTCTTTCTTGTCGGGCCCGACAGTCAGGGTAGTTTGCTCCCTGTTCGAGGGGTTTCCCCTCTTAGTTTCTCTTGGACGTCCTTGGAACACCACTCTTTGGAGGTTCTTCTTCTTCTGTTTGGTTCCCTGAGGTACCGAGTTCTCCCCTGCCTGGGTGTGTTGAGGTTTTGCAGAGGGAGGTTGTACCGGGTCGTTTTGACCGGTACATTTTTCGTTTTTTTCGTCGTTGTCTGCCAGGCTGCCTGAGTTCGCTCACGCTCTGCATTTTGCGTAAGTTGGTGGTCGTTGGCCCGGTTCCGTTTCGTTCCGTGTTCCAGCAGCTTCGGTGAGGTTGGCTTGTCTTCATTTGTCTTGTGCTGCCGTTCAACTTAACTATGCGTGGCTGAGAGACACTGTAACGTAAGTGTTCATTTTGTAAATTTCTAATATCGAATCACCCTTTTGGTGAGAATATTTTGTTTCCATCATATTAATCGTTCTTGCTTGTGTTTTAGGGTTTTGTTAAATTTGTATTTTCTTTGTCTAGTTTAGTTAACCTATGTTTGAGCCATGTGCTCCAGGTTACAGGTTTACCAGTAATTGCTTTATTATATCTTGTTTTATTTTCAATTGTAATTCTGTATGATGTTTATTGAGCCTTTTTACAGTTGTAGTTACCGATTTACCATATTTTTTGTTCATTGACAATAACCTAGCCTATCTTTAGCTTTTCATGTTAATTCCTATTGCTCATGTTCCATAGCCTGGTTTTCAGTTTGTCATTTTAAGTTCATATACGTAATTAATTCTTTGATAATTTGTTAATCTGTAATTCGTCTTAGATCTGAGTTTCCAACCTAAATTTTCATAGCCTAAAAATAGGCCTTTTATTTTCTAGTGTGCTTTAATCATGTACAATTTTGTCTGTTCCTGTTTTGTTGCCATTTCTTATATCAGTTGTTATGTGGAATATTTTGTTGTGATGGCTGGACTGTGTTTAATGGCTGTGTTTGACCTTGCAGTCCAGGGTCCTCGAGTGGGACTTTCAGCCCTCAGCCTGCCGTCCGGGGGAATTTCAATCTTCTGCACTGCTCGCCTGGCCTGAGGACCATGCTGGAGCCTGGTTTCGCCCGCTACCCTCTCTACAGCTCTGGGTATTATTCTTCAGTCCTCAGGTCAGTGTGTTCTTTTTTGTTTCCCGGCGGCTGAGCTGGGGGGGGTTTTGCTGTGTAAATATTTATATATATAAAAAAAAAAAAAGAAAGATAACCAAAGAAAAAAATGGACGTGAAATCTGAGAAAAAAAAAAGAAGAATAAACAAGTTTGTGAAAATATTGAGGTGGCCTAGGCCTAAAACTGGAACTTTGGCAGTGATTTCGGAAACAGCCATTGGGGACTTATATATTTTTTTTATTAAAGGGAAAAGGAAGCGTGAAATACAAAAAGAACTTTTTGGATGTTAATTTTCATTTATACTTCTTGTTATTAATTAATTAAGTATTTATTGTTACATTTTTTTAGATTTTATATTTTGTTAAGTCCCTGTGGTTAAGTATGTTATTTATTTCTATGTTCAGGCCTAGTGATAGTTATGGTTATTTATTATTTTTTGTTAAGTGTATTAGGGGGTTTTGAAGTGATTTTTTACTCGAACGGTACCGTGTTAGATTTTCTTTTAAATTATTTAATTTTTAAACTTTCACCAAAAGGGGATTATTGTTCTTTGCTTAACTTTCAATTCGGAGCTGCCCAGGGATGCCGGCTTACTCCCTGGCCTCGGTGGAATCAAGGGATGTGTGGGCTAAATTGCCGGTTTAATTGTTGTTTTCCAGACGTTTTCTAAATTTTCACTTTTATTTGGGGTTATCTAAATTTGTTTCTAAGTTTGTCACCTTTTAAATTTTGTTAATAAATTTTCCTTACGTTTTGGGAGTCTCAGGCCAAACTGCAGATAGGCCATACAGTTGATTAATTGTTAAATTTTGGTATTTGTAGAGTTTGTGGTATTTATAGCGTTTGTTATTATTGTGTAGTATCTTGGTAATTTTAGTGTGTTGTTATTTATTTAATTGCAAATTTATATTGTGGCCTTCTGCCTTTTATGTTGTGGCCCTCTGCCGTTTTTGATTTATTTAAATTTTGCTTGCTTGATAATAAAATTAGTTTTGCTCAGCTGCCGAGTATTATTTTGACCCTCCAACTGCCACCCGTGATCCCATCGCTCGACTTGTTTTGAGCCATCCCCCGGTTGGCACGCTTTCCAGCTTTGGTGGGGGGGAAGGGTCTCACATAATAATAATTAACTTAGTTATAGAGGAAGCCTTCAGAAAGGTAAAAGAAGATTTAGTAGGCGGATCCTATGTTGATGGAAAAATAAACACTTTAGCATATGCAGATGATATTGCACATTACAGAAAATAGAGAAGATCTAAAGCAATTAGTTGAAAACTTGCTTTTAGAAGCCAAGGCAGTTGAACTAGTAGTAAACGGATACTTAACACAATTTACATGAGAAAATAAAGGAAGCAGTGAATGAAGCACTACCATTAAAAAGCACCAGATTATTGCTTTAATAACTATTGAATTAAAATATTTAGGTGTGTCAATAGTTAGTATTAATAGCCAAAATACAAAATTGCCATTTTTAAGGATTTTGCATAAATAGCTGTTGTCTATACGTAGCGGTAGTAGAGAATTGGCAAAGCACGAAAAAACAGATGAATTATACGAATATCATATAACAAATTACTATGAAATTTATTCTAATTTGGAACCTTGGTAATTTATTTACGCTACTTCACAAAAATTTTATCAAATATGTTAGAAGAAAAAAATCTTAAATTGGGTTACTTACGATGCATCAGAAGTCCTCCAACTTCGCTACATATACATTTATCAGAAATTGGTTTCAAAGGGTTAAAACATAGATGCTACTAGGGCTTAAATAAGCTACTGAGCAACAAACTACTTAGTAGGAAAACTAAAATCAGGATCTATAAGACTAAACTACAACCCCAGCTGTAAAGTTTGGTCTCTAGCAAAGTATTAAGGATAAAAGCTTTCATATCTTTTGAAAACAAAATACAAAGGAAAATATTAGTACTATTAATGAAAAAGGAGTGTGGGATATCAGAACAATAGGGGATTAAGAGATTTTTTTATTGTTTAGCAGGATATAATTGCAACAATAAAAAGAAAATGCCTTAGGTGGCTGACCCGTATATCAAGAAGGGACTACACCAGCATAATAAAGCAGGTTTTTAATGGTAGAACCAATTGTAGAAGACCTCTAGGAAGATCAAGTGCTGGGGGATATAAGAAGATTTGGAGCAGGAATAGAAATAATGGAGAAGAGTGGAGGCAAGTCATTGGCAGGGCCAACAACCATCTTGGCTTTACATGGCCACAAGATTAAGTCAATTTTTAGAGCTTAGGCTTAATGTTAGATCTGATGTTTCAGATTCTTTTTCCTGAAACATCAGATCTAATGTCTGATGTTAGATCTGATGTTTCAGATTCTTTTTCCTTCTTAATTCTTTGACCTTAATTATACTCTTGTTATGACTTTTTCCTATTTTTTTAAACTAACCGTAATTTTTCTATTAGATTCAATTCAACAAATTAACAACTATGACAAATTTCTGGGTAGATCCAATTAATTAAATTGCAACATATCCTTGCTTGTGTATATTGATAATTTTACAAAATTTCAATTAATCTCATTTTTTTTTTAAATAAAATAACCTTTGAAAATGACGACTCATGCCCACACACAGATGTTTATCTATGTGGGCACTATTTTGTTCTCCACTGTTAAATGTATTTGTTAAGTTAAGAATTTATTGTTTGTAAATAGAAGTGCATTGTAAATTATTTTTTTTAATGTAAATTGGAGGAATAAACTTATTTTGATTTGATTTCATACCAGAAAGCTTAGCTTGGGCGCTCTTCCACAAAAGAAAAGCCCACACAGGAGGCTTCGGTTCCTGAAACAAATAACTGCTGTGAAACATGAATCTTAAAATATATGCAAATATAAAACTGTAGTCAGATGCCTACATTTATAGTGACCCTACCCATCCACCCCCACACTTTCAGTATAGTCGGTGAGTTACGAGAAATCCTCTGAACTTCATGCCTCTGTGATATTGAAGGCGCTGATTTCCACTGAAACAGCACAAGTCATGTGGTGTACCTGTCATAGTTACTAACTTTGATATTTACACTACATGACTTGTGTTGCTTCAATGGAAATCAGCGCCTTCAAAAATCACAGAGGCATGAAGTTCAGAGGACTTCTCGTAACTCGCCAACAATAGTAATGTACCTCCCACCAACTACCAATTCAGTAGTAATTATCCACCTTTCCACTACTACACTTACAGTGGCCCTTCTATCCTTACACGTTGTAGTAATGACTCACCTTCCCACCACAACAAGTACAGTAATAATGGAATGGTAATCAGGGCCGGATTTCCCAATAGGCCCGGTATATCCGGGCCTATGGGCGCAATCTTCCAGGAGGCACACAGCCGAGAAAAAAAAAAATTAAAAATACATCTATAAATAAAAATAAATAGCCATAATATTATATATTTTTAATTGTTTAAAAAAAAACAGGCTAATAAAGGCATTCTGATTTTGAAGTTCATTGGGCCAAGTAATTGTTGGTAAAGTTAAACTATTTGTCATCAATGCATGAACTTCATTACAACATTGATCTCAAACACGGGAGAACTGGCTGTAGAGATGTTGTCGAGCGGTACGCATCATATTGCCACTGCCAGCCCTATGCAACTCCCATGTGCCTCATACAGGGCATTTCAAAAAGGACTTTACAACTTTGAAAATTCATATAAATTTTATTAAACAAGGTACAGTGCTGGTTTTGGTGTTATTTTAAAGGAAAAAACTTCAAGTTTTTTTTACCTTAAACTAAAGATGTTCTATGTGGCTTCCGTTGGTTATTCTGCAGACATCCCATTGGTAGTCAATTTCTTCCCAGACTCGCACTAGCATTTCAGGTCTAACTTGCTCAGCAGCAGCGTAAATTCTTGCTCTAAGTTCAGGTAGAGTGGCCGGCAAAGGAGGTACGTACACCATATCTTTTATGAAACCCCAGAAGAAAAAATCTAGCGGTGTCAGGTCTGCCATGCAATTGCCATGCAAAGGGGGGGCCATACAATTGGCGCATCACGGCCAATCCATTGACCTGGGAAGCGGTCATTTAGAAAATCCCGGACGTCAGTCAGATAGTGTGGTGGTGCGCCATCTTGCATAAAGAAAACATTTCGTTCTCGGTCCTCATCGATCTGTAGTATTAAAAATTGTTGCAACATATCAAGGTACACTATCCCATTGATGGTTCTCTCTTGGGAAAAAAAGGGGCCGTACACTTTCCTCTTGCTCAACGCACAAAAAAAACGTTCACTTTAGGGCTATCACGAACATGTTGTAATGTTTCGTGTGGATTTTCGCTGCCCCAAATCCTACAGTTATGTGTGTTTACCTTGCCACTTAAGTGAAAAGTGGACTTGTCACTAAAGATTATGTTGTCCAAGAAATGTTCATCATCATCCACTCGATTTAACATATCCACACAGAAGTTCCTACGGGCAATCTTATCAGTGTCTTTAATTGCTTGTAAAAGCGAATATCGGTATGGTTTCAAGTGCAACCGTTTTCTTAACACACGCCAAACCGTCGTATGTGGTACTTGCAGCTCACGAGATGCACGCCGAGTCGATTTCGTATTGCTATTTACAAAACATTGTCTCACTTGCTCAACGACTTCGTCAGATGTGCTTGGACGACCTGAGGATTTTTTATGTTTCACTGAGCATAACACCCTGTTTCTACAAAACAACTATGCCACTCATAAATTGTAGGCCTACTAGGAGGATCTTTAGCGTACTTGGTACGAAAATTACGCTGAACTGTTGTCGCAGACTTCGATTCTTCAAACCAAAACACACAACTAGCACGCTCCGGTCCAGTGAAGGCAGCCATGTTAAACGTAACTGTCACTAGCGCTTGTGCTGCGCGATTAGGCACTAACGGACTACGTGAGTCAAAACTTAAACTATTTTCCTTTAAAACAACACCAAAACCAGCTCTGTACCTTGTTTAATAAAATGTATATGAATTTTCAAAGTTGTAAAGTCCTTTTTGAAACGCCCTGTATAGAGGAAGGTCTTAGTGAGGCCAATTAAATACAGGTTGCTCCGTGATTCCTCGTGGCGCTGGCTGTCCTCATTCTTTGGCGCATGCAATCAAAATTCCATCTTGTAGTGGTGTTAAGCAATTAACATATAGGCCTGATATAAATTTGTTTGATAAAGGGTTTTAGGAAAATAACTTTAACCAGACTAGGGGGCGGAAAAAGTTATTGGGCCTAGGGGCGCCAAAATGCTAAAACCGGCCCTAATGGTAATGGATAAATCGTAAGGAAATAAGATTTTTTGAATGCAGTTTGGGCTCTATACACCACATTCCAGAAAGACAGTAAATATAACTTAACTAATATTTAAGATTGAACCAAACAGAGTTAAAAATTGAAAATAGATTCAGAAATATATTCAAACATAAAAATATACAAACCATTATAACGTTCAGAGATATAGAACAAAATGTTATGCGAGATTATTTTAAGTAGATTTGTGTAAAGTATCCTAAAGAGAATCAATAGCATGCATTGTGTTAAAAAGTATTTTCTGTAATTCAACTGACTTACTAATTATTTGTGACTAAGACAGACTTAGCTAACTTTTAAAAAAATTCCTTTGGCAAGTCCTTTGAAAGTTAACACACAAAAAAAAGGTAGGTTTGCTAGTGGCCTTGACCGGAGGGTTCCGACGTTATCACAAGACAACAGAATCAAGCAACATTGAGCGTGGTTGTCCCTTGGATGGATGATCGTCTGAGCGATCCCGTCCTTGCACACAGCCCGCCTGCCCGGTCACTGGAGGTGGTTCGGAAGTCACCCTAAAGCCGGTCCCAGACTATTCGCGAACATACCCGAATGTTCGTGGAGATGATGAAATCTGGGAGCCTTACGAATACCGAGCACGAATATTCGGGGTTAGCGGACATTCAGCCAGGTTCGCTCTGGAGGCAGTATTTGGGCCGCATCAAAGGAGACGAATGTTCGCCGAATGTTGACTTGACGAATGTTTGGGAAGCTCCCACACTATTCGCGAACGTTCAGTGGCATGGGTTGCAAGAGAACAGTGGCTGCTAATATTTTGAATATTTATATTGCTTATTAATCTAGTGCAAGTGTATTGATTAAGTAATATTTAACTTTAATTATTGTAATCTATAGCATTTGATTATTAATTCGAAGTAATGTATTCCTTTATCGATAGAAACTAAATTAGGACACAATAATACAAGAATGAAAACATCTTAGAACCTTATAATAAAAGAACTACAATTTAAAATGAATATAAATCTAATATGAATCTACAATTTTTATATGAATATAAAACTAAGAGAATGAATTTTTATTTTACAGCCTGTAATTTTCAAGAGCACTTTAAATATCATAACTGTACCAATCAGATTACCTATGATTGTCAAGTTATTCAATAAATTTTAGAAATTAAAAAGGGTGTAATAGGCATTTTGCTGGATAGTATATTTACTTTATATAAATAATTAGATTTAGATTTGGGGAAATCAATTTAATTGTTATTTTATAAGGAATGTTTAGACTCGACAATATTTTATTTGAATAATAATGTTCATGCAACAGAGAACATACCCATGTATATTATTAACACTCCTACGATTTGATTAGTTATTTTTCACTTAAGAATACGTGGAATTTTGATCATCACACTCTTTAAAGGCGCCAAAACAATTGAAATTGAATACTGAAATGAAATGACGATAGCGTTAACTTACCTATTTAATTTAAAATTATTAGTTTCTCATAACTAAAATATACAGAGTGCCGATGGCTCTTAATTCCTAAGTACAGGGTGGCGCAAAAAGAACGCATGGATTTTAAAAGGCTATAAGTTGGTTAATTTTAATCACACTAAAATTTTAATTACACCAAAACAATCATCAAACAACCCAATTTGAGAGTTGGGTGTTAATAATTATATGACAATTAACTAATTTTTAAAAATAACATCAGAAAGATGGCGTCCTTCTGCATGAATACACATTGCAAGTCTCTCTTCAAAGTTTTCCATAACTTTGTTCAAAGTGTCCTGTGATACAGCGGCAATTTCTTCACTTATTGCAGCCTTCAACTCTTCGAGTGACCGAGGTTTACGACGATAAACTTTGAATTTCAGGTGTCCCCATAAAAAGAAGTCGCAAGGAGTCAAATCTGGCGAACGTGCAGGCCAATGGAGATCGCCGAAACGTGAAATCACGTGACCAGGAAACATTCCTCGAACGACAGCCATAGATTGATTACTCGTGTGGGCTGTGGCTCCATCCTGTTGAAACCATGTTTGTTCCATATCAAGCCCCAAAGCTTCAAGATTTGGCTGCACAAATGTGCGTAGCATTGTCACGTATCGTTCAGAATTAACAGTGACTGTTTGGTCACGCTCTTCAAAATAATAAGGTCCAACGATGCCAATTTTAGAGACCCCACACCATACTGTAACTTTAGGACAATGCAGTGGTTTTTGATGCATTTCCTGTGGGTTGTGAGCCGCCCAATAGCGGCAATTCTGCTTGATTACTGAGCCATTCAAGTGGAAATGAGCTTCATCACTCAGCATTACAACATTATTGTCATTTCCAACGACATCAAGCATTCTCTCGCAAAAAACTCTTCGTTCGTGAAAATCACGTTCATGGAGCTTCTGAACAATCTTTATCTTGTAAGGGTGGAATTGTAACTCACATGTCAGGATGCGCTGTAGCGATCAACATGATATCCGCAAGGTCGGAGCACGCCGTCTAGTCGAGCGGTGAGGACTTTCAAGAACTGAGGCTCTGACACTTTCAACATTTTGCGGAGTTCGCGCCGTACGAGGGCGACCAGTCGATTTACTCTTCACCACTGATCTTGTTGTACGAAACGAGTTAACCTAACGAAGTATCAAGTTGCGATCAGGTACCGAACCATTACGCGCGACATTAAACTGTAAACGAAATTTTCTTTGAACAGTGATGACAGATTCATTTGATTTGAAATAGTGTTCAACAGCGAACACGCGATGCTGCACGTTCCACTGCTCCATTGCTACTAAAACTGGACGCTTGAACCAACAAAATGGCGTCGCTCGGCGGTCACTGACCGCTCCCCTCCACTGGTGCTACGTTACTCAAATCCATGCGTTCTTTTTGCGCCACCCTGTATTTAGTTTGTAGTATACCATGGCAACTCCACTTTCTTGGCTACCGGTACTGTGCAATATAGCTCCTCCAGAGAAAAGACGTCAGGAGGCACTATTTAAAGAATTCAATACAATCTTGAATGCCCCGCACCTCCACATCCCACGTCAGAGCGGTTGCTTAAAATCTCAAAACCCACATCTACGTACTGCTTCCCAGTTGAGCAGTTCAAATTTTTTGCCCAATACTAACTGGGCCATAGCGTGGAACAGTTTTGATGGATGCAATAAATTGCTTATTAATGCTCCATTAATACATGTAGGTGGAATGAACCTCCCTCAGAGGGAATGGACACTTTTGAATCAGTTCCGAACTGGCTCGGGTAGATGTAACTACTGGAAGTATAAATGGGGATTGGCAATATATCAGTTAAGTGATTGCGGGGAGTCTATCCAAACAATGGATCACATAATTACAGAGTGTCCCTGCGTTCTTTCACGGAGGGATTGACAAGTATAAACAGAATAAGTGAGGCAGGTCGTAAATGGCTCGATGGATTGGATTTAGCTTTGTGACATATCACTTTTATTTTATATTATATATAGCTTTTTAATTATCATAATACGTGTTGGTACATATACAGTACAAGTAAACGTCACACAACACAAATTTATTACAATATAAGCACAAAATGCACAAATATATTACAATACAAGTACAAAATGCACAAATATTATGGTGATCGATTTTGGTGAACCACGCTCACCTTCCTCAGACCAGAGGGATTCACAAAAGATTGATTCCCTGGTCTGAGGAAGGTGAGCGTGGTTCACCGAAATCGATCACCATAATATTTGTGCATTTTGTACTTGTATTGTAATATATTTGTTCATTTTGTGCTTATATTGTAATAAATTTGTGTTGTGTGACGTTTACTTGTACTGTATATTATATATTGCATGACTTTTGGGTCTTAATCCACTTATATATATATCACAGCTTAAAAAAAAATTACTGAATGGTAGCTGACAAAAAAAAAAACCATACAATATATATAGTATGTAGTGGTATTTTTGTTACTGTTCATTATGAAAATGCACTATACTATTATCATTAATTACTGAACCTTTGTCCAGAAGTTCGCCTGAATATTCGCGAATAGTGTGGGACCTGCTTTAAGCCGTTGGTCCCCAGTTTAAGTGTTAGAAGGGCTTCTTAGTCCTAACTTCGCCAGGTAAATAAGACGATCTTTAACTTTCTTTTTTAAACAATCATGGAGATATTTCAAGACCACTGGCCTTATCTTCAGTTCATCACAGAAGAGGGTTAATGGAACACAATTACCTTTCTTATGTTAAGTTTTCCTTTAACCCTTTTCTGTGATGAAGACAAGGCCAGCGGCCTTGAAATATCTCCAAGGGGTTTTTTACTCTTTGAGTGGGTGTGTGTGTTATCTTGCAAAGGACTTACCAAATGAATATTTAAAAAAGGTAAACCTGCTTTCCTGTCCTAAACAAAACCTAAATTATTCAAGCACTCGTCCTATTGTGAAAAATTAATACTAATAATTTATTATAGGTTAGGTTAAAGGGCATTAGACCAGGAATTAGTATATTATATATTAGGAGAGATAGAGCATCAGCAAACTTACCTAAGGAGACAAGTCTATTAGGCACTGAAATGTTTTTTAAAATGTGTTGTTCCTTTATTTGCTTGCTAATGTTAATTGGACTTGTCTTCTTAGGTAGGTTTGCCGATGTCCTGTCTCGTAGTATATTAATAATTCTAATTAAAAGTGTATAGTTATCATCCAAAATCGATTACTTCTAGTACCATCTTTTCAGTATTATTTAATACACATATTTTAATGCTAGTATTTTTTGTTGTGGTAGCAGCCACATTTTATAGGTTAAGTTTTAACTGAAACCTGACTAGACGAAAATTGTTAGTAGGTTTGAAATGGCAATATTATTTTACAAACCCTTTAAAAATGAAAGTCCCTTATAGGGGCTTTACATAAAAGATGTTGATTTATCCCAGTAACCCCAATTTTTAGAGGGATAAGAAAGTTAAAATAATTGGGAAAATAGTTCCTATTAAGGCTATATCAAAAGGAAATTCCTTCAACTGACTGAAATACATAAACACTTAATGCCATACAACCTTATTTAACAATACATTAAACATGTTGATGATCGATTAACACAGTCCTCAATAGAAGGTATATTTATCTTACCACTCAGACACTGATAAATAGCGATTAAAAATAAATATTTCTTATGCATGATAACAATGTGAGTTAGAGATAGTGCAGATTATAAACCTGGCCTCCTCTCTTCGTTTTTATCGCTAACATTCCTCTCGTAATGTACTGAGTTAAGAGATAGTGCAGATTATAAACCTGGCCTTGTCTCTTCGTTCTTATCGCTAACATTCCCCTCGTAATGTACTGAGTTAAGAGATAGTCCAGATTATAAACATTGCCTTTTATCTTCGTTTTTATTGCTAACATTCCTCTCGTAATGTACTGATTCGTCTCCCTTGCCATGTCTTTTACGTATATAACACAGACCAATAGTATGTAGATTAGGATTAAAGAGAACATTGACCACTCTATAAAAAAGTAATGAAATAATAATAATTACATGTATCCCAATAGTAAACAGTTTTAACATGAAAAAGTGGGCCTATAAAAATAATTGAATTAACCAAATGGCATAATGTATTTGACATTTGTGAAACAAAACATACTAATAAATAGCTTTAATAGGATCTAATTATAATTAAAAGTTGAATATGATGTAATTTCAACGAAACTACAAAAGACATTCAATGGTAACCAATATCGGCAAATAGTAAAGAGATCGAACAGTAACTTTTAGGGGTGTGTGAGTACCCGAAACTTCAAGTATTTGATAGAGTAATTTACTACTTTTGAACTCGGCGTTTACGAGAAGTTGTATTTTTTTAAAAAATTTTTTTTTTTAAAAAGTA